>OX596076.1:96454653-97054653 GCA_951394005.1 Protophormia terraenovae
TATTATCAAACCTTTTCTACAAAAAAAAAAAAAAAAAAAAAAAATTATCGAAAATTTTCCTATAAAAAAATAAAAAAATTTTTATATAAAAAAAACATCGAAAATATAAAAAAAACATCGAAAAATTTTCTATAAAAAAATTATCGAAAAATTTTCTATAAAAAAATTATCGAAAATTTTTATATAAAAAAAGATTGAAAATTTTTCTATAAAAAAGTTATGGAAAATTTTTCAATAAAAGAAATCTAAAATTTTTTATAAAGAAAAAAAGCAACAATTTTTCAAAAAAAAAAAAAAATTGTCGATCATTTTTCTGTAAAAAAATAATTATATTTTCTATGAAAAATTTATCAAAAATTTTTGTATAAAAAAAGAATATTTTTCTATAAAAAAAAAGATAAAAAATTTGTCTATAAAAGTTATCGAAAATTTTTCTATAGAAAAGACCACAAATTTTTCAATAAAAAAAAATTTTTCGACTTTTCTATAAAAAAAAGTTCAAAATTTTTCTATAAAGAAAAAAAATGTATCACTTTTTTCTAACAAAAAATGTATCAAACTTTTTTCTAACAAAAAAAAAAAAAAAAAAATTATCGCTTCTTTCTATTAAAAAGAGACCGAAAAATTTTCTATAAAAAAAAAAACATTAACGATCTTGTTTCCATAAAAAAAATGTATCGCTTTTTTCTAACAAAAAATTTATCGAACTCTTCTAACAAAAAATTTATCGAACTTTTTTCTATAAAAAAATGTATTAAACTATTCTATAAAAAAAAATGTATCGAACTTTTTTCTATAAAAAAATGTATTGAAGTTTTTTCTATAAAAACATGTATCGAACTTTTTTCTATAAAAAAATGTATTAAACTATTCTATAAAAAAAATATCGCCTTTTTATATAAAAAAAAAGAAATGTATCGAACTTTTTTCTATAAAAAATTTATCGAACTTTTTTCTATAAAAACAAATTTATCAAACTTTTTTCTATAAAAAAATTTATAGCTTTTTTTCTAAAAAAATAAATTATCGAACTTTTTTTTCAAAAAAAAAAAAAAAAAAAAAATATCGAACTTTATCTACAAAAAAAAAAAAAAAATTATCGAACTTTATCTACAAAAAAAAAAAATTATCGAACTTTTTTCTATAAAAAATGTATCGAACTTTTTTTCTAAAATAAAATGAATCGATTTTTTTTATAAAAAAATGTATTGCTTTTTTTATAAAAAAATTATCGAACTTTTTTTTATAACAAACTAATTTATCTAACTTTCTTCTATAAAAAAAACCTCGAACCTTTTCTATAGAAAAAATTATCGAACTTTTTTTATGAAAAGAAAATTTATCAAAAATTTTCTGAATAAAAAGAAAAATTATCTCGACAATTTTGTGAATAAAAAGATAATTTGTTCAAAATAAATAAGTTTGTAATTGTAAATTGCATTGTTGACTCTGTTTGGCGGTACCAAAGCGGAGTTTGTGGACTATAATTAGACACCAGTAGAACGGAATACGTATTTTCTGTGCCGCTATACACTTCATCAGCATTCGTAGTGTCTTATCCATTTCGGTTTCGCTAAACAGAACATTTTCTATAAAAAAGTAAAATTTATTGAACATTTTCTATAAAAAAAGAAAATTTTATATAAAAAAAGAAAATTTATCAAAAATTTTTAATTATTTAATTTGTGTATAAAGGAACTAAAATAATTTTTTTTCCGTCCACTTAATTACTAAAAATTCAGTTTTTAAAAAACAGTTTTTTAGTAAAAAATGACTCGACAATTCGACGAAGTGTAGCCTTCAAGGGTTAAATTGCTACGTAGTAAAAAAAAAAAAAAAAATATCCGCTTAAAATTTCAAAAACTTTTTAAGTTTGTGATCTAAAAATCGAGGCATTTCTATTTATTTTAAAAATATTAAAATATAATTTCTTAAATTGATTATCTTATATTTAGCTTAAAAACATAGCAAATGTTATGACGTAGTTAGAACTACGTAGTCATGCATAGTAAAGTCATAATAAAGCAATTAAAGTTAGTAGCCTAGACTTTAGACTTATAAATAATTCGCACAACAGGCATTTCTATAGCACAATTAAATGTGTTATTTGTTTCATTAAAACAATAATTAAATGACGTAACTTGGTAGCTTTAGACTTAAGTAGTAGCCATAGGTGGTGTCAAATTGCTTTAAAATAAGACTGGGGCTAAATTTAAATTGAACTTGTGTTTTGAAAGATTTAAACTCAAATGATGTGATAAAGTTTTTGTTTTTGACAAAACCAATATTTAGTCATAGCAAATAAATCAACAAAACAAACAATGGGTGTTAAATTTAGTTTTTTTTATAAGGTAATTAAATGAATTTTAATCCTATTAAACTTCCTCATTATTTGTCTTAAGTTTCATGTTTAGAAAATTTATTGCGTTTTTGTAAATTTGGCTAGAGGAATTTATAAGCCTATACAATTTGTTCTAAAAATAATTTAATTAATTAAAAAAATTATAGGCCATTTTGGGAGTTTATTTTTTGATATGTATCATTTAAATCTTTTTTTTAAATAAAAAATAAAGTGTGTAGTAAGTAGCAAAAAGATATATAAATGACCTTTAAAGTTCTTTTGTTTAGTTTTAGTTTTTTTTTGTTTGTTTGCCAAAATCCTCTGTTTAAAAAGTGATTGAACTGTTGAAGAGTTCTTTATATTTTAATTCAAATTCTTGTTTATTTTATGGGTGACATCATTCATATTTCTATAATAACTTTAACTAAAATAGCCGTTAATTTACTGGCAATTGTCTTTGTAAAAATAAGCAAAATAACAAAGACTTTAAAATTAGTTTCTCACTAAACATATCAAAAGACTTTCAGTTAAAATAAATGTTAAATACTAAATATGGGCTTGTCTGCCTCTTTTGTTTGTTAATAATTTTTTTGCGTTTTTAAGAATTTGACCAAAATGATAAATAAAGATGATTTTATTTATTTTTTTTAGATAAAAGACAAATATGTATTTTTTTGTGTGACAAATAGCCATTTTAATTTTGCCTTAAAACAGTTAAATTTTCAAACTTTCTATAAGTGATTTTTATGGTGTTTTTTATTTTGCTTAATTTAGTCTTTGTTTTTAATGAATTCTTTTAAGAAATATGTTAATATTAAGCAAAATTTTATTAAAAAAAAAATTATATAGATTAAAATTATTTAAATAACTTAAAAGAAATTCTAAAACAAAGGCTATTAAATAATTTTAAATATCTTTAGATTTAATGGAAATTTTAGTAGTTTTACAAAAGAAATTTTAGTCCCACTGTTATAGTAATTAATAATTTGTTACATAAATAAAGAAAAAAAAAAAAATAAATAAAATTTCTCTGAATAATTTTATTGACTACGTGTCATTAGACCACAATTTGTATTTTGCTCTTAAAACGACTTTAAATCAATCATTTTTTTCTAAATTAATCCCTTTCAAAACCGCCAGCAATTTATAAGCATGCAACACTCAAAAGGGGCATGGCGGCGGTCTGTATGGCGGCACCATAAAATCTGATAATATACTTGTATTTAAATACTTATTAAATACAAAATAAATGTTTTACACTACCGCATTTTTTTTCTTCATCTTTCTTTTTAAATAAAAATTATTGTCATTCTACCAAAACCACAAACACTTTTTTTTCGAACAAAAATAAATAACTGTCAATCATTTCAATTAAAAAATATTTAATCGTCGCCATGTCAGTTGTTATTTTTTATGTGTTTTTAATGAAATGTTAAGAAAAGTTTAATTAAAAATTAGCTACAGTTTGTTGTTTTTATTTAAATATTTTTTTTTTCCAGAAATATTAAGTTTAATATAATAATCCACGTGTTTTATGTTTTTCGAAATTTTTTTTATTACCAAAAATTTGTTATGGTTTTATTTGTTTTTCAACTAAAATCAATAGCTATATAATTATTAATGTCTCCCTTTAACACACGCTAAGTCTGAGTCAGACTGTCTATTCAAGATAGTCTTAAGTCTAAATTGTACACTCAAATCCAAAATTCCACTCTAAAATCTAGTTAAAAATGTTGTCAAAGTCTTGTCAACTCTAAAATCATGTCAAAGGTCTGATCAAAAGTCTAGTCATAATCTAGTCTAAAATTTAGTCTAAAGTCTAGTTTTGCTTAAAGTTCTAGTTCTATAAAATTTAATATTTAATCTAATTTATAGAGCAGTCTAAGACATAATTTAAAATCTTGCCAAATGTCTAGTATAGTCTAAAGTCAAAAGTCATATGTTTAGTATAAATTCTGTTGAAAAGTCTAGTCAAAATTTTGTTAAAAGTCTAGTCAATAGTCTAGTTTATAATTAAGTCTTAAATCTAGAGTCCAATTTAAAAAAGTCTAAAGTTTAGTTCAAAGTCTCATCAAAAGTCAAGTTCAGTCTAAAGTCTAATGAAAGTCTAGTAGAAAGCCTATTATAAAGACTAATAAAAAGTCAAGTAAAAAGTTTAGTCTAAAGTGAAAAGTTAAATCTAAAATCTATTCAAAATTCTGGTTTAAACACTGATAAAAATTTTAGTAAAAAATCCAGTTAAAAGTCTAGTCTAAGTTTAAAATCTAGTCAAAAGACTAGTCTATTAAAAAGTCGAGTAAAAATTTAGTCAAAAGTCTAGTTTAAAGTCCAGTGAAAAGTCGAATCAAAAGTCTAATTTAAAATTAATTAAAATTTAAAAATGAATAAAGTTTAGTTAAAAGCCTTTTCAAAGTCAAGTCTAGTCTAAAGTCTAATGAAATGTCTAGCGGAAAGTCTATTATAAAATATAGTGAAAAGTCAAGTCAAGAGTTTAGTCTAAAGTGAAAGTCAAAAATCTATTAAAAATTCTAGTTTAAACACTGATCAAAACCTTAGTCAAAAATACAGTTAAAAGTCTAGTCTATGTTTAAAATCTAGTCAAAATTCCAGTCTAAAGTCTGTTAAAAAGTCTAATAAAAAGTCGAATAGAAATTTAGTCAAAAGTCTCGTCTAAAGTCCAGTGAAAAGACGAATTAAAAATGTAATTTTAAATTATATCTAAAGTCAAATTCAAAAAGTCTAAAGTTTAGTTAAAAGTCTTGTTATAAATCATGTCTAAACTAGAGTATAATGAAATGTCTAGCGGAAAGTCTATTATAAAATTTGGTCAAAGGTCATATTAAAAGTTTAGTCTAAAGTAAAAAAGTTAAGACAAAAATTTATTCAAAATTTTAGTATAGACTTTAATCGAAATTCTAGTCCAAAATCCAGTTGTAAGTCTAGTCTAAAATCTAGTCAAAAATCTAGTCTAAAGTCTGTTAAAAAGTCTAATCAAAAGTCGAGTAAAAATTTTGTCAAAAGTCTAAAGTCCAGTGAAAAGTCGAATCAAAAGTCTAATTTAAAATTAAATCTAAAGTTCAATTCAAAAACGTCTAAAGTTTAGTTAAAAACCTTTTCAAAAGTCTTGTTTAGTCTTGGAAAGTCTATTATAAAAACTAGTCAAAGGTAAAATTAAAAGTTTAGTCCATAGTAAAAAGTTAAGACAAAAATTTATTCAAAATTCTAGTATAGACTTTGATCAAAATCTTAGTCCAAAATCCAGTTGTAAGTCTAGTCTAAAATCTAGTCAAAAGTCTGGTCAAAAGTCTAGTCAAAAGTGTTAAAAAGTCTAATAAAAAGTCGAGTAAAAATTTAGTCAAAAGTCTTGTCTTAAGTCCAATGAAAAGTCAAATCAAAAGTCTAGTTTAAAATTGACACTAAAGTCTAGTCAAAAGCCTAATTTAAAAAAGTCTAAAGTTTAGTTTAAAGTTTTTTCAAAAATCAAATCTAAAGTCTGATGAAATGTCTAGCGGAAAGTCGATCATAAAATCTTGTCAAAGGTCTAATAAAAAGTTTAGTCTAAAGTGAAAAATTAAGTAAAAAAATTTATTCAAAATCCTGGTATCAAATCAAGGTGTATGATCAAAATCATAGTTCAAAATTCAGTAAAAAGTTTAGTCTAAAATCTAGTTAAAAGCCAAACCCAAAGTCTAATCTAGGTTTACGCAAAAGTCTATTCAAATACATTTAAGTTCTAGTCTAAGCCAAAGTCTAGTCAAAAGGCTGGTCGAAAAGTCTTGTTTAAAGTCTAGGCAGAAGTCGCCTAAAACTTAGGAACAGTTTAGTAAAAACACTAATCGATAGTTTAGCCAAAAAACCAGTTTAGTGTAGTCAAAAGTCTTTTCTTAATTCTTCTTTAAAATCTAGTCTTAAGTAGTAAAATGTCGAATCTAAAGTCTTCTCCAAATTTTAACCTAAAATCTAACCAGAAATCATCTAAAGCTTAAAGAAAAGTCTAGGAAAGAGTTTAATCTAAAGTCTAGTATAAAATCCATTATAAAATGTAGGCAACAGTATAGTATTAATTCCAGTTGGAAGTCGAGTCTAAAATCTAATATAAAGTATAATAAAGTTTATTCTAAAGACTAGTCTAAAATCTATTAAGTAGAAATTTCTATTTGATTATGGTCTAGTCGATAGTCTAACTATAGCTTATTCAAAAGACTAAACTATAGCCGAGTCGGTAGTCTAAATTATAGCTTAGTAAATAGCCTAAATTATAGCGTAGTCGATAGTTTTAACTACAGTTAGGGACAAAACTATTTGTACACCCATGCATTTCGTATATCTTCAATAATTTATAAAGAATAAAAAATTATTATATGTAGTTTTAATTCAGGTCCATTTTTATTGAATTATTTGATAAAAAATAAATTAATATATAACACATTGTTAAAAAAAAGTACAATTTAAGTAAAAATCTTTGGGACAAAAGTATTTGTACATCAGTACTTTGTACAATTATTTGTACGTTGAACTCTTGTATGATGATTTTTTTAAATACCGTTATATTTTCTTCGTTAATCGAGTTTTATTTTACAAAATAAGAAGTTGGTTTTAACGTTTTGAATAATAAGCACATCAAAAATGGGAAAGCGAAAAGAGTTGAGTTTGGATATTAAAAATTTAATTATTGATGAACATAAAAAAGGAAAATCTCTCCGGAATATAAGTAATTTAGTAAATTTGCAACATTCCACAGTACAATACATTGTAAGCAAGTATAAAAACAGCGGATCTGTTGAAAATGTGCGTGAAGGTATACGAAATATATGAGGTGTACAAATAGTTTTGTCCCTAACTGTACATTCTATAGTCTTAACTATAGTTTATATTCTAAACTATAGCCTAGTCAATAAGCTAAATTATAGCCTAGTCAATAGTCTATACTATAGCATAGTCAGTAAACTATGGCCTAATCGATATTTCAAACCATAGCGTTGTCGATAGTGTTAACTTTAGTCAATAGTCTAAACTAGAGCCAAGTCTATTGTGTAAACTCTAGTTTAGTCAATAATCTAAACTATAGTCTAGTCAATAGTCCATTCTATTGCATAGTCGGCAGTCTAAACAATAGCCTAGTCGATATTCCAAACTATAGCGTATTCGATAGTCTTACATATAGTCAATAGTTTAAACTATAGCCAAGTATATTATGTAAACCATAGCCTAGTCGATAATCTAAACTACGGCCTAGTTTGTAGTCTTCATTATCGCCTAATCTGCAGTCTAAACTAAAGCCTTGTCTATATTCTAAAATAAAGCCTAGTATACTGCGTAAAATATAGACTAGTCTATAGTCTAAACCTATAACATAAACTATAGCTTAGTCTTTAGTCCACATTATCGCCTAGTTAGTAGTCTACTTTTGACTATATACAACATAGTCAAAAGTCTAAACAGTAGCCTAGTCGATAGTCTACTCTATAACCTAAAATATGGCCTAATCTATAGTCTAAACTATGCATTAGCCGAGAGTGTAAACTATAATCTAGTCTATAGACTAAATTAGACCTTTGTCAAGTCTAAGGATAATTTTATAGTCCATTTTCTATTTTAGTCTATTATCTATTATCAAAACATGTATATTCTAAGCAATATTTTTGTCTAAAAACTAGTCTATGCTATAGTCCACAATGGAGTCTATTATGAATCATAATCAAAACTTCAAAATTCATGAAAGATTTTTAAAAAGACGAAAAAATGTGTAATATATTAATGCTAAAAATATTAAAAAATAATCTGATATTATCTAACAAGAGCAAGAAATAATATGAACATAATCATTTTACAAAAACATTTAAACTGAAATCTACTTAATTTCTTTGAAACCAACAAAACATCACAAAATATTAAATCGCAGAAAAAAAAAAAAAAAGAAGAAAAATTACAGTAGCGTATTAGTGTCATCAGCAACATTATTACAAAATCCCAAAAAGCTTAAACCATAAGCCACACTAACCACAATTTTAGTATTTTAATAATTTTGTCTACAAAATTGGGAACAAACACCATCATCAGCATCATCATCTTTAACAACATCTGCAATCTCATGATAATCATCATTATCATCATTAAGATTTTGCCTAAGGCTTCTTAAATTTATAATGGATTTGTTTTAGATGTTATGGATTAAAACCCTAAAAAATAAAAAAAAAGAAGAAATAGAAAAGCAAATGCACGTGTCTTATTATGCACTTTTACTACTTCTAGTGCCACCTTAAAATCGCCTCTAGATATCTCCCCTTTTTTAAAAGAGATATTTCTTTAAATCTATCTATAAAATTAATAAAGAAAAAAGAAATTTGGTTTTTATTTTCATTTCTTTTACGATATGTAACTGTCAATTAAGTATCTTTAACCAAATTGAGAAAAAAAAGCTATAATTTTAAGAAATATTTGTTGTATCTTTATAATTGGCAGTTTGTTAAATTTCATTGTAATTTATTTGTGTATCTTAAGAATTATAGAATACGGAAATCTTAAAGTACGTGTAATTCGTTGATAACATTTATTTATTACGAAATGCATTTATAAAAGCCTGGGAGAGTTTTTTTTGTTGAATAAATTCATCTTGTGACGTCCGTTTATGGGGTGTCTGTTGTTATGGCATAATTATCAATTATACGGGTTCCCTTATTTCCCTCTGTTTCTTTTCAAAATAAAAAAAAGTGAAAATTTCAACTGCATAAGTCTTATTGAATGTTTTTTTTTTTTATTATAGTGGTATTTTGATTTAATTGAGTCTTATTACTTTATTTAAGTATTCGAAAGAGAAGAAGAGAAAAACGAAATAAATAATCTTTTCCATATGTTAATTGTATGCATTCGGTATTGGTTGTGATAAGGGTATATAGAAAGCGAATTGACATTTATGTATGTCATATGATTTGTAATTGGTCTTAAAAAGTTTACGAAATTTTCCAGTTTATGTTTTGCAGTTTTTGGAATTAACAATTTTTTATGATTTTAAGGGATTCAAACATTCGACTATAGACTAGACTATATACTAGACTATAGATAAGACTATTAACTAAACTAGAGACTGCACTATAAAATAGACTATGGACTAGATTATAAACTTAACACTAAGATAGACTATAAGCTGGGCTTTAAATTAGACTATAGAATTGATTATAAACTAGACTATGCTAGACTATAGACTAGACAATAAACTAGACTATAGAAAATACTATAAGCTATAGACTAGACTATATACTAGACTATAAACTAGACTACTATAAACTAGACTATAAAATAGGCTATAGACTGCACTATGAACTAGACTATAGACTATAAACTGGACTATAAAATAGGCTGAGCTATAAACTAGACTATAAACTGAATTATAAAATGGGCTATAGACTGGACTATAAACTAGACTTTAGACTATAAACTAGACTATAGACTAGGCTATAAACTAGACTATAAACTAGACTTACTGAGCTATAAATTAGACTGTTAACTAGACTATAGACTACAAACTAGACTATAAACTAGACTATAGATTAGACTATAGATTAGACTATAAACTAGACTATAAACTAGACTATAAACTAGACTATATACTAGACTATAGACTGGGCTATAAATTAGACTATAAACTGGATTATAAAATGGACTATAAACTAGACTATATACTGAACTATAAACTAGACTGTTAACTAGACTATAGACTATACTACAAACTAGACTATAAACTAGACTATAGATTAGACTATAAACTAGACTATAGACTAGACTATAGACTGGGCTATAAATTAGACTATAAACTGGATCATAAAATGGACTATAGACTGGACTATATACTGAACTATAAACTAGACTTTAAACTAGGCTATAGACTAGACTACAAACTAGACTATAAACTAGACTATAGATTAGACTATAAACTAGACTATATACTAGACTATAGACTGGGCTATAAATTAGACTATAAACTGGATTATAAAATGGAATATAGACTGGACTACAAACTAGACTACATACTGAACTATAAACTAGACTGTAAACTAGACTATAGACTAGATTACAAACTAGACTATATACTAGACTATAGACTGGGCTATAAACTAGACTATAAACTAGACTATAAACTAGACTGTAACTAGACTATAAAATAAGCTATAGACTGGACTATAAACTAGATTATAAAATAGGCATAGACTATAAACAAGATTAAAAACTACATTATAAACTAGACTATAGACTAGACTATAAACTAGACTATAAACTAGACTATAAACTAGACTATAGATTAGACTATAAACTAGACTGTAGACTAGACTATAAACTAGATTATATACTAGATTATAGACTAGGCTATAGACTTGACTATAGATGAGACTATAAAATAGGCTATAGACTGGACTATAAACTAGACCATAGATTAGACCATAAACTAAACTATAGATTAGACTCTAAACTAGACTATGGAATAGTCTTTAGAATTGGCTATAAAATAGGCTATAGAAGAAACTATAAACTAGAATATAGACTATGCTATAATTAAACTGAAATATAAATAAATATCTTTTGAATTTTCAATTTTAAATCAAGCATTAATTTTACAATTTTCCTGCCTTAACCTTGGAATGTTCACTTTAGTTGTTTATGATCTTTCTGAACTTTTTATTAAGTAACAAACAATCTTTTTAAACTTTTATTTGTATTAATACTATTTCCTTTGGATTTAAGCTTCGTTTTGTTGAAGTTAAAATATAAATTAACTAATTAAATCATTTTTATTATTAAAAAAAAAATATATATCTTTCACTTTTTTTTTGGTTTTGGCCTAAAATAAACCACCAGCAATTGTTATTATAAGAAATTATAAAAGAGTAATAAAAAAAAGAAGAAAAAAACTGATTGTCTGCCTATAACAATCACCAAAATATGAGGAAATGTTTAAATATTAAAATTAATTCCGAAAATCAAAAAAATAAGTAACGAAATATATACAAGATGACCATAAAAACCAAATTAAATGTACAACAATATTGTATTGTTAAGGCGTTTTTGATTATGGTTAATTTTTATTTTTCTTTACACATGGCTATGACGAATACACAAAATAAACCACAATTACGGCGGCTGAGACAATAACGTCCACCAAATTAAGAGAGAAAAAAAAAACTATTGAATTCTTAATGAAAATGATTGCAAAATATTTTAACAACGCATCCACATATAAATAAAAGACTAAAGAAAAAGAGTAAACACTTTAGAGTGCGTACCACACTTTCTGCTTTAAAAAGAGACACTTACACTTCCACAAATCAGCCAGACAAAAGGGGATAAATAAACTAGCAATGGACTCCACAGTTCGGAGATCTGGAGAAAAATTTTTCCACTAAAAAGCTAGTTTCTATGACAGATCCGATATGTATATATATTCAATAATTTTCTTAAGGCAAAATGAAGACATTCGTCTACTTTATTGTCCCTTGTTGAATTTCTTCTAGAAAAATATTTAGCTTAAAGCATTTAAAATTTCATACGATTTTTTGCTCCTAGATGATCACACTGAGAACTACAGGGTTAAACATATAACTTTAGCAATGAATGTATTTGAAATTTCGTGTTTGTTTGATGATGATTTTATGGTCATGTTAATGATGCCACCACAAAATGATCGAACACAATTTCATTCATATAATAAAAAAATACAAAAATTAAAAAAAGCGGGTCTCTAACCATCTAACGATCGACCATGTGGTGGACAAACTTCGAGCCAGTTATAAACAATTGTAGACAAGCAACAGTCAACAAACTATCAAAAACAATTCTTTTACTACCAAACATTAAAAAAAAAAGAAACAACTTTGCAACAAAAACTTATTTGAAATATAATAATGAAGATGATCATTATGATCATCATCAATAAAACTCGCATTAGACAACCTACGCACGTGCGCAGTTTGGAACATTTTCAATGGTTTAAACAATGTCCAAATAAAATTCAGCAAAAAAAGAAAGAAAAAAAAAAAAAACACATTCAAATCAAAATTAAAGTCTTTTTACACATATAAAAAAAAATTATTTATTTAGCCTTAGCCCAGAAAAGAAAAACAAAAAAACCTCCAAAATAATAAACGGCGACGACGCTGCAAAGAAATAGGAAGAAGTAGCAAAATTATAAACCACGTTCTTCAATTTTGAAAATTATATAAGACGTTTTAAATTTATTTATTAGGCATTTTATAGAGCTATTTTTTGCTTTCATTTAATTTAGTTATAAAAATAACATCAAAACAATTACGGGAGTTTGTTAAAGTAATGATCGATTTAAAGATGAAATTTAATTGATAATTATTTTTAAATTAATTAAATTTAAAGGGTCAATAATGATGTAAGAATAGTTATAGAGAAATAATTGAGTTCAAAGACATTTTTGTTATTAAATAAAATTTTGTAAAACACTGAACATATCGCATCATTTTAAAAGAAGAAAACTGAACATACTCTGGAGATTTTTGTTAAATATGATCGTCTAACATAATTAAAAAAGCAGTAAAACGGAAATTTATTAGTTTTTCATTAATTAAATAATAAGAAATTAAAAATAAAAATAAGAAATCAATAAATTATTGTTATTACATTGTTAAAGTCTTGGGAATCATTTAATAGATGGAATTCAATTGATAATTGTTTTTAAATTAATTAAATTGTGAAGTTTTTAAAGGGTCAATTATGATGTAAGAGTATTAAAAGGGGGAAGAAATGTGTAGTAATTGAGTTCAAAGACAATTTAGCTATTAAATAACATTTAATAAACGACTGAACATACCTCATCAGCTTAAGAGATTAAACTGAACGTATCCCTTCAATTCTAACAAGCAAGACCAAATGCTATATTATTTAACAAGTATAGCAGCATAATTCCAAATTTCTTATTAAATTTTTCATTTTTGTTTTTGTTTAATAATAAAACTTTAAATTGTAATTGCTTACTAGAACATTTTTGGTAATCAATTTAAAAAATGAAGTTCAATTAATAATTGTTTTTAAATTAATTAAATTGTTTGTTTTTAAGAGATTTAATAACAAATAAAATTATGTTATAATTTTCAGTAATTTTATAACAATAAAAATTTAAATTTTTTTTAAAAATTTTTAAGTAAAATAAAAATTTTTTCACGTCTTACCGACAAATAATAAAATTCTCGAAAGGATTTCCGATCGTTTGATATATGGCAGTTATCAGTGGTCTTCATAAATGCTATTTCAACCTCCATAAGGAAGGAAAAACAAGTCATAAATTATATGCTTAGTTTGGCCAACTTTCTGCTTTCGTCTGGACATATTATACTAGGGTTGCCAGATTCGAATTTTGATCTAACTTGACATTCCTGAAAAACGAACTTGATTTCCAAAAAGAAAGTTGACAACCGACTTTCGTCAAAAATCTTTTTCTTTTAATGAAACATTTATGGAAGTAGGTATATAAATATGTCGGTACAATAAGAATATAGCTTTAAAAAACATATTTAGCATATCAGTTTAGGCTATGAAAAAAATATTAAGAAATCGGGTATTCGATTTTTAGAATTGTTATTTGAAAAATTAAATAAAACTTGTTGCACAGCTTCTTAAAAATATTTCAGTATCTATTAATATTGCTTTTGAATATTTATTCAGGGCATTAAACAAATTTCTATATGGAATATGTTTTGCAAGTTTTAAAATAAGTATCGGAAAAACAGTAGTCGATATATTAAATATCATAATCAGTTTGTTTAAAACAGTCCCCATTTTATACCCACCATCAAAAAGATGGGGGGTATATTGATTTTGCCATTCCGTATCTAACATGTCGAAAGAATCATTTAAGACCCCATAAAGTATATATTTTCTGGGTCCTGGTTAAATTCTGAGTCGATCTAGCTATGTCCGTCTGTTGAAAGCAGGGCTCAAACAGGACAACATAGGGAGACGAAATTTGGCACAAATATTTATCTTATATAAGGTTTGTTTGGTATTGGGCAAAATCGGTTAATAAACAAAAATGTTATGGGCTAAAAACTAGAAAAACAGGGTGTCCATTGTAGCTTCATTTCATACTTTTCTGCTGATATCTCTTAAACAAAAGCATGTACGAAAACGACATTTTGTACAAACAGTTCGAGGGTCAATATAAACTTGAAAACAGAAAATAGGAGTGGTCCGCCCACCTCCCATGTAAGATGAAACGTCAACAACATTTTGTACAAATATTAGTTCAAGGAGCAATGTAAACTCGCTTTAGGGTGATTCCCGAAAGTGGGTTTATATGGGAGCTTTTATAAATTATGAACCAAACCTTATAACATTTGGCACTGTGATTTCTACTTAAATAAAACTTATTTATGTCGAATATTAACTTGATACTGACATTTGTATGGGATTTATGCACGTTAAAGTAAGAGTTAAAATAATAGTTGACCATAGGTCAACTATGGACCGATCTTGAAATAAATTGGCGTTGTCCTTGTTTCAAAATAATTATTCATTTCATCAAGATATCTTTAAAATTGCGACCTGTACTTTGTTCACAATGTTTACATGGACAGACAGACAGCCAGCCGATCAGACGGACGGACAGACATCGTTAAATGTATTCAAAAAGTGATTCTGAGTCGATTGGTATACTTTAAGGTGGGGGTCCGAAGAGGTTTTCTGTAAGATACAAATAGGAATATAGGGAATAAACAAAATGTAAATATTTCTTTCCCCAAATTTGACGTAAATATTTTTTAATAAGAATCAATTTACAGAATCTTGAATAAAAATTTGTAAAATTAATACAAAAAATTCTACTTATTTTTTTCGCAAATTTTTTTTTATTCAAAAATTTTTCAATGAAAAAAAAAAAAAAATTTGGTTTTAAATGTTAATAAAATATTTTTCATTAAAGATCTAACAGAATATTAAACGATCCCAGGAAAAATTTTAGAACATGTTCTAAAATCATTTGTTCTAGAACTGGTGTAATCAGAACCACTTCAGATTCTATAATAACATCCTCAGAACTAGTGTTATCACAACCAATTCTGACACTAATGGAGTAGAACATTATTCAGATTCTAAATTCGTTTTAAGGAATGTTTTAGAGAACTAGTGCTTAAGAACTAATTCTGTATGACTTTTACATCACTTCTGAGAACAAATTACTGGTTCTCGAATGACTTCCTAGAACTGTTTAAAATACTTGTATAAAAAATTTCAAAAATTAAAAAAAGAGTATTTACAAAATTAATAAATAAAAAAACAGTTTCTGAAACCGGTTCCTAACGCTTCTATGGAACTAGTTCCGAATGTGACAATTTCGAACAAAAATCACTGATTAAAGAACTAGTTCTAGAACCGTTCTATAGAATGGGTACTGGCTAGATAGCACTTCCACAGAACTAGTTCTGGAGGTGACAATTTCAAACAAAAATCATTGGTCGTAACGCCAAAGTAGAACCAGTACAGGCTATTTTCATGTGTTCTGGAACCAGTAGTAGAACTAATACAATTTTTCCTGGGATAATATTTTTAATTTCATATTTGTAGGTTCAATATTATTGAAAATTCAAAAAGTACCATTGGAAGAACGAAAAAGTATCACAAAGTTTCCCTTTATCTTTAATTTCATATTTCTTAGTTCAGTTTTGTAGAAAATTCAAAAAGTACCATTGGAAGAACGAAAAAGTACTCTTTAATTCTTACCCACATAGTATTTTTGATTTCATGTTTTTAGGTACAATTTTATCGAAGATCAAAAAAGTATCACTAGAAGATCAAAAAAGTACCACAAATTCCTCTATTGTGAAGAAAAGAAAAAAATATTTTGGGAAAAAAGTACCAAAATCAGGTACGATTTTTACCCCTTAAACGTTTGAATTTCCAAAAAGTACAAAACTTGTATTCGCCAATTTTCAATAAGATACTAATTTGATGCATATATTATTTTTATGCTTACTGGATTAAAAGATAGATAGGGTTCCAAAAAAGTACCCGTTTTCTCCCTAAAAGAACAGAATTTCAAAAAAGTACCAGACACCTATCCAATAATTTTTCAAATGAATAACGATAACTGTTTAAGTTTTTTTGTATCTCTATTAGTTTAGGAGATATAACCAATTTTTACATTTTTTTATCCCCTAAACATTCGAATTTCCAAAAACCCAGTCTTAGTGGATCTATTCGGTAAGAGATTAATCTACAGTCCATATTTAATCTTTCTAGCTTTAACCGTTTGGGCTCTGCGATGATGAATCAGCAAGTAAGTCAGTCAGTAAATCACTCAGTCATTATTACTCTTTTATATATAGAAGAAGATTTAAAGTGATAAAATATCTTAAATATGTAGCATCAATTGTGGTGCTACTATTTTTCCAACATCATTAAAGGTGACTTACATGTTATTGTTTCCTTTTGTTTTTAAAATCAAATTATCTTTTGTACCAAAAATTACCTGAAATTAAAAGAAACTTTTTAATATTTTATTAATAAAATATATTTTAATAATATTTTAAAAATCTAGCTACAATAAATTTTATATCAATTAAAATTAAAATTCTTTATTAAAATGTTAACTAACTTTTTGTCTTTTTTTTTTTCAGGTAAATACCAAAAAACCAACTAATATTTTAATTAAAAATATTATGCTTTAATTAAGGTGAGTTAAAATATTTGGAAATTTCATGATTATTTAAATTATTATCTGGCTTAACTAAGTCCAATTCGAATTACTAAAAGATAATAAAGTACCAGTAGTTTTTACATGAAAGATGTAATTTATATTTAGTTCAGAGACCTGATCGTTGTTTAATCTTTATTTTAAAATAATATTACTTTAATTTTCATTAAAATAAAAGCTGAATTTTTAATTTTTGTTTTTAAGTATTAATCTCCTTCCTTCATTAAATTGCATTTCTTTATTATTTTTCCCTCCCCAACATGTGTTTTATAATAAAATTCTAAACCGGTTTCAAAAATATTAAAGTTATTTTATAATCAATATATAGAATTCTGTATTTGATTTGTTGCTAATTTTTTTCTTTTTGATTTTGTTTTTATTACTGCAATATCTTTACAGTTAAGTACAGATAAATATAAAAATCTACAAACAAACACACAAAAAACTTAACTAATAAAACAACTTCCGTTTAAGGTTTTCTACTTTGATATAAAAAAACTTAAAAATCAATGAAACTTTTATAAAAATCTGGGGAACAAAAATAATAAAATAGCAACACTGCGTGGTTGTATTTAAAACCACTTTAAAAGAAATCTAAATAGAATTTGTTTTTGTTTTTTAATAAAAAAAAAAAAAACACAAAATATAAACATAAGTATAAATAAAGTGTCTATCTATCGTTGAATAAAACTTAAACATACATTCATCAAACTACAAGTATTTGACAAAAAAATTTGCAAAAAAAAAAAAAAAAAATTAGAAAAAACGGTAGGAAGTAGAAGTAACGATGAATCACTTCTGAATTTAAACATGTTTTTTGTTTAAATTAATTCTAAGCGCACTTTATAAAAAAAAAGTGTGACTGAAACTAACAAAAAATAAACAGCTGTGTTTTTAACATTTTAAAGTAAATAAATTTATTTTTAATTTAAATAAATTAACACTGGGAAAAAATTAATTTTATAAGGAATAAATAGAATTGAAATAGCTTTAAAATAATACCTATTAGGTAATATATAGGGTAATGAGTTGTTATTACAAAGTGCTGAAAAGAAAGATTTTAAAATTTGTTCGTGAAATAAAAATTTACTAGTTATACAGATCAGAACAATGCGTTGATACTAACATCTATATGATTTTATGCACTTTAGGGTGATTCCCGGAAGTGGGTTTATATGGGAGCTATGATAAATTATGGATCGATTCTCATAAATTTTGGCAATGTTGTTTCTACTTATATAAAACTTATTTGTGTCGAATATTAACTCGTATGGGATTTATGTACGTTAAAGTGATTTTCGGAAGAGGGGATTTATATGGGAGCTATGGTTAATTATGGATCGATCTTGATGAAATTCGGTACAAAGATTGACACTTATATAAAACTCCTTTGTACCGAGTTTCATTGAAATATTGCTTTATTTAAGACATTTATGATCGTTAAACCCCTATTCCGGGAGGACATTTGTATGGGGGCCAGGTGAAATAATGGACCGATCATAACCAATTTCAAAGGCTTCGTCAGAAAGTGATTCTGAGTCGAACGGTATACTTTAAGGTGGGGTTCGATAATTTTTTCTGTGCGTTACAAACATCAGCTCAAACGCATAATACCCCAACCACCTATGGTGGTGTAGGGTATAAAAAGAACATTATTACTACGTAGCAAAGTTGTAGTAAACTAGCATAATTTTCTATAAATTTTTATAAAATAACATCAGAGTGAGATATAAAAGAAAAATGTTTATGAAAAAAATGCATTTTAAATCATTAACTTAAGAAATATTAACATGCTAGCTAATATTTAAATAAGAAAATTATAGCTACGTAGCTCAAAAAAGCAATACCGTAGCATAAACTATTATATGTTAAAAGCTACAATAACGTGGGAGCGGTATATGTATAAAGTAAGGATTCTTAGCTTTCATTTGATATCCATATTATGTTCGTAAATATTTTATTAACTTTTTTGGAGAGAGAAAATTTCACGTCTTAGAAAAAAACTAAGTACACAGTTTTACTACGTATAGTCTCTAGTTTCGTGCGTATTATATTTTTTATGTGCGAGAATGATTGTCACACAATGTTAGTATTATAATTTTTTTTTTTTTATTTCAGTATCTTGCGGTTTAAAAATATATTTTACTCAGAGGTTTATTTTGAAGAAGCCAGAAATATTAAGATTTTGATCGTTTTAGGAAATTATACATATTTTTAACAAACTAATTTCAGCGCTTATGATAAGTTTACCATGTATCAGGAAGAGTTTTAGACATATGATTTAACCTAGGAAGCTTATATCATTTAATATAAATTTCTCAATGCAATAACTATTACCTTTAAATTAACACTTTATATAAACTAAAACTAGTTTTTTTGCTATAAGATTTATCTCAACATAAAAAACAACTTAATATAAATGGTCTACAATTAAATATCTGCATATCTGGGAATCACATACAACATTAAAACATTATAATTATAAAATAGTAAAAATAAAATTTAAAATGTTAAACATCATTCTTTAGAAACCCCAAGAGATGATCTAGCCAATGAGGGGAAAAAATTAAATAACATTTTGTAGCCATAAGAATAACAACTTGTTAAATTAAAGAATATTTTTAATAGATGAAATATCTGTCCTACTAAATGTTTGTATCCGGCAGTTAAAAAAAAAAAAAAAATATTTATTTTCATTATTTTTTAATATGGCAAGCAGGTTTTAATTTCAACACTCCTTTATTGAAATAAATACTCTTATAGTAAACAAAACGAGGAGCTCTTTTTAAACTCATAGTTAAGGTGGCTTGATATTAAACTCTAAAGTCGCTTCCATTGAAAATAAAGAAAATGTGTAAGATTTATGAAGCTTGCATGCTAAATTGCGAAAATAAAAGAAAACATTAAAATTACTTATAGCTAAAGAGAATACAACACAGAACAAAATCCCGATCTTGATCTAAGTAGCTAAGCGTAAATGGGGAGAAATGTGCCAGAAAGATATGTTATCAAACATAGAGTAAAAAATACAGAAGAAAAAATTAAACGTAATGCATACTTTATTCATGTTTAATTATCACATTATTATCATCAATTCTCTTTTACTTGTTTTTCCCTGTGAGTTTTTTTTTTTTTTTTTTAATGTTAAACTTATCACTTAACTACGTAATACAAATAAAGTCCATGACTATAGTTTTTTATATGAAGACGACTCATACTTTAGAAGTTAAGTGTCTTTAATTTTAAGAAAATTGAGTCCACAATTGTTTTCTTCTTTTAAGGCAGTAAAATTAAGCGATTTGCAAAAACAATTTAGACACTTGCTAAATACACGTAGCAATTTTTTTTATTTCTTAATACATAATGTTCTTTGGCTAGTTTTAATATAATAATGATAATGTTTTGTTGGAACTGATGATCATATAAGTAAACAAGTATGTTAACAAGAATTATTTTGTTACTTGATTAATTGCAAATTGAAAGTTTGCTAACAAGTTGCTAACATGTTATGCTACGTAAATGCTACGCAATAAGCAATTAAAACGTAGTAAGTAAGTAAGTAAGTAAGTAAGTAAGTAAGCAGCAAAGAAATTTAGACTATAAAGCATACATTAAAAAATCTTTCAATAAAATAATTATTTATGAAATTATATCTTATTTCTAATAAAAAAATTTAATTTGTTTTAAGTAATTTATAAAATATGCTAAAATATTTCTAAATGCTTAGAAAATTTTAGCAGAAATAAAAAATTAAAAGAAATTTAAAACAATTTTTGGTTTAAATTTTTAAATGAAAACTGCTGACTGAGAAATTTATTTTATATCCAAAGCCATCGTCATTATTTAATTAACCATCATTTAATCTTTAAAATCATTTCTTTTTTTTTCAATTGATTTCCTCATCGAATGCACTACTCTAAGGTTCAGTTTTTTTAAATTCAATTTATTTATTTTTATTTTTACTTTTTTTTTTTTTTTTAAACAAGTTCCCCGTATAAATAAGTAACTTATGATGTTAAGATTTCTATCTAAAATTAACTACTAATTTAATTTCATTTAAAACACGCTCAGCCAACTCAGCTTTTGGCTTTCAAAATAAACGTTTTTATGTTTTAATTTTATTTTATCTAACATTTTTTATGCTTTTTTGGGGTAAAATCAATCAAATATTTCGTAAATAATCTCAAATTGAAAACATAAATATTTACAAAAACAAAAAATTTTATTGGAGAGAGAAAAAAGAAACATGCACGTGCCTTTTAAATTTAATTAAGGCTGAAAAGACTATAATTAAATTTTAGAAAATAAATTGACACTATTTCTTTCAGATAAGGCTTTTTCAAATTAAAATTCACCAGAAAACTAATTATATATATATATATAAAAGAAATAATATAAAATATTTTAAAGTATGATTATTATAAATATGATGATGGATTAGATTTAGACTAATTTTAAGAGCTCCTGCTTAAGTTAAAAATTATGAAAAAGGTTTATTTGAAAATGAAAATATTTATTTTTAATTATATAGCAAATGTTTCATTTAATTATTTAAATATTAATTTTAAAAGAAAATAAGAAGTAATTTTGAAACTGAGATATTAAATAAAAAAACTACGTTACGTTAAATTTGTTTAAAGCTATAAAGGAAAGGCAAAAGGAATTTAAATATTTAAATGAAAGAATATTAAATTTTCTAGGTAATATTTAAAAAAAAACATTGTTACAACGTAGCAAAGACGTAGTAAAGTAGCATAATTTTGTATATATTTTTATAAAATAACGTCAGAGTGGGATACATATGAAAAAATTTTATAAA
The DNA here is from genome assembly GCA_951394005.1 of Protophormia terraenovae. NCBI lineage: Eukaryota > Metazoa > Arthropoda > Insecta > Diptera > Calliphoridae > Protophormia > Protophormia terraenovae. Next base: position 96,476,518 of record OX596076.1, read on the forward strand.
AAATTATATAGCAAATGTTTAATTTAATAATTTAAATATTAATTTTAAAAGAAAATAAAAATTAGTTTTGAGATTGAGATATTAAATAAAAAACTACGTTACGTAAAATTTGTTTAAAGCTAAAAAGGAAAGAAAATTTATAGTTATTTTATATAATAACATAATTTAAATAATGAAATGAAAAAATATTAACTTTCTAGCTAATATTTAAAAAAGAACATTATAACTACGTAGCAAAGATATAGTAAAGTAGCATAATTTTGCATATATTTTTATAAAATAACGTCAAAGTGGGATATAAAAGGAAAAATCTTATAAAAAAATGCAATTAAATCATTAACTAAAGAAATATAAAACTGCTAGCTAATATTTAAAAATATAACATTATAGCTAAAACGCAATTACGTAGCATAAACTATTATATATTTCATGTTAAAAGCTATAATAACGTGGGAGATATAGCTTTTTAAAATATATAATAAAATGTTTCTATTTTAATGAATAAATTCCCTAGAGGAAAGAGAACCGGATCAAAACTAATCACGTGACAGGTTCTAAGGGCAACTGACAATGACAGGTTCCAGTTCCGGAATTTTATATGGTAGGAACCTGTTACTTTTACATGGGGCTGTCATTGGAGGTGACTAATTAGTCCCTTGAGATAGGTCATAAGAAGGTCACAGAACTGGTCCAAGAGGACATGTTCAGTGTCGATTAATAATAAAATTTTGAAGAATTTTTACTTTTTAAACATTTTTTATTATAACTATTATTATTTTAATATATTTTATTAATATTTGTTTTATAATTTTTCGTTAATGTCGAAGGCGGCACCTCGAATCGAACCCACGTTCTTCTGACGTATCTTACGTTTTATAATCTTTAACGCTAACTACCCAGCCACAAATTCTTATAACGCTCGAGTTGCTAATTGCGCTCTTAATATCTCTGTTAGAAATTGCCTCTCAACTGATATTTAGTGAGTGTGTTGGTGTCAATTGGTTCTCAACTGGAACTTTGGTAATGAGTTACGTGTACGGTACTGAGAGACCGGTTCATTAGAGCAATTGCCACAAATTATTAAAAAGGGAAATTAATATGAAAAAAAAAAAAAAAAAATAATATAATTGTATTTGCAACCAAGAAATTGCTCGATTAATGAAGGGTTTCAGAAAGATGGTAGAAAAAAACAACTGTAGGAGGTAGTGAAGACCGCAAAGGAAACTAGGGAACACATCAGAATTTATTCCATTATTTATTTAAACATTAGGAATATAATTAACTCTGTGAACTTCAATCAGATTTCGGTCCATTCCTATAGAATCTAATGTACAATGGACTGCAGAACATGATGATAAAATATAGATAAGGATATAGATATAAATATGGATATACTTAGATGTAGATATGGACACACTACTCACCTAGCAAAAAAAGAGCATCCAAAGGAGTCAATAAGATCCTGAACTTGTGATCCAAAAGTAGTGCAAATTTGGATCATTTCCAAAGAATTTAAATTAGGCTTGTCATTGGAGGATGTTATCTATTTGGAAAAAAAAAAAATTATTTTTATAGTGTTGATTTAAATCAGTGCGAGAAATGTAATTTAAATTGCTTCTATGGAGTTAATTCCTTTGAATAGAGAAAAATGTCTTTTTAAAGGAATTTTTATTCAAAATAGAGATCATTTTTTTATGGTCCATAAGGTTAATATTTGAGATAACAGAAACCGTTCACCAATGTTCTGCAACAGTAAATTTCATTTGAATCGCTTTTTAGTAACATCTGCGGTTGTTGTTTAAATAGTTTTTTATGAAGAAGAAAATATACAATATTTGCTACTTTGGATGTAATGAAAAAGATCTTCCTCAAAAATGACTTCCATTTATTTTTGCTGGGATGCTAAAAAAACTATCTCTAACAAACGACATTTCATTTTTCATAACTTAACATTAAATTAATTTACAAAACATCAAAAATATAACAAAAAAAGCTTTAATACTTTAGTAAATGTTGCTTTTAATCACTTTTAACATAAACTAAAAAAAATGAAATTGAAAAAAGATTCGGTTGTGCCGAATCTTTGATACCCTTCACCATATTACCATCTTACCATCTTATCGACATCATATTACCATATTACCGACAATTAATAAAATTTTCGCCTTAACGTATGCTTGCATATTTTCTAAATCTAATTTTTTTCAAACTACGAAAATTTGAATATGAAAATAAAAACAATCATAACAGGCTTTGCTTTTAAAAAAGAAACAACAACAATTCCATATAAATTTATTTTTGTATATACAAACTGACTGAATACACAAAGAACAACAACAACACTGTTATTCATTATATTACTGCTGTTGCTAACTAAACTACTTGTCTATACAAAAAACAAAAAACGTCACTAATAGTCATTACAATGCTTAATATACATGTTTGTGTATGTATTTATGTATATTCTTAACAGATATGTTTTAGTTTTTACCCTGTCGGAAACTGAGTTAACTTTAAATTAACTTAAAGCTAACTATTTCGCAACTAGTACTGACTGACACTTGGATTACTTTTCAATTGAAACAACTAACTATTTTAACATTGTGATGTCCTAGGCAGTAGTCAGTTGTCCGACTCAGCATTACTTTTCAACTAACTTAAAGTTAACTTACTAAACGTTAGCTTTCAGTTAATTTTTTGAAGCTAGCTGTAACCTAACTGTTTTTAAGTTGGCTATAAGTAGGTTTTTTTAAATTAACTTCAAGTTAGTTAGATTTAAATCAACTAAAAGTTGATTGTTTACACGTTAGCTGAAAACTAACTTTTTATAGCTAGCTGCAAACTAACTATTATTCAGCTAGCTGTCACATTTTGAATAAATAATTTTAATTCGGAATACAAAAATGTTTTGTTGTAATTTTTGAAAATTTATTAAAAACCACTATTACTTATGTATTTACATAATTATACAATAAATATTTGATTATTTTTAGGTATATACATAAATAACTTTGCAAAAAGTTAAATGAACTCTTTTCAAGAATTATATAAAAAATCACATATATGCACATATTTACATAAATATACATACAAACACAACATATTGTCATAATGTCCTAATATATTATTTTAGTTTTACTTCTAATCAACTTTGGTATCTTTCAAAATAATAATATGAAACTAAAAGGGGAAAACCCAAATAAAAAACAAACGCGAACAACTAACCAAAAGAAAAAAAATTACTGTACAGAATATACACTTTGGTTAACGCAAATTTTGCATTGCGTAGTAGATAGCTTAAAATTAGTTCATAAAAGTTAACATAAAGTTAGTTATTTTTGTAGTCAGCTACACATTATCCGACAGGGTAAAAATAAACAACTACAATTCCATATCTATTTATTTTTGTACAGACTGCATATACAAAGAACAACAACAACACTGTTATTCATCATATTACTGCTGTTGATAACTAAACTACTTGCCTATACAAAAAACAAAAAACGTCATTAATAGTCATTACAATGCTTAATATACATGTTTGTTGGTGTATTTATATTCTTAACAGATTTGTTTTTGGGCCATAACTCTGTTGATTATGAACGAATTTGGTTTATTAAAAAAACCGAAAATTTATAAAAATATTTATGACTGATCTATATAAAAATAATAGCTTGAACAAGGGCTTCAAAAATAAAAAATTCGTTTTCCCCGATATCTCAGTTATTATTGAACCGATTTATTTCATTTTTTCAGAACAAAAATTCAGAAAATAATTTCCGAGCCCCCTTTAAAAATTCGAAGTCCCTGGTATATGCAGAGGCTTCAGAAACTGAAAAACCGGTTCCAAAAACCGGTTTTTAAATCATATCTCCACCATTTACAAACCGATCCTGCTGATTCAAAAAACCGAAATTTTATAAAAATATTTGTGACCGATCTGTATAAAAATAAAAATCTATAGCTTAAACCAGGGCTTCAAAAAATAAAAAATGCGTTTTGTCCGATATCTCAGTTATTACTGAACCGATTTATTTCATTTTTTCAGAACAAAAATTCAGAAAAAAATGTCCGAGAATTCTTTGTAAAAACGAAATCCGTAGTGTATACAGAGGCTTCAGAAACTGGAAAACCGGTTCAAAAAACCGGTTTTTTGAACATATCTCCGCATTGTATGAACCTATCTTGCTGAATTCCAATAGCAAAATTCTCGAAAGCATTTCCGATCGTTTGACATACATATTATATATGTCAGTTATTGGTGGGCTTCATAAACGCCATTTCAACCGACACACGGACGGACGGACGGACGGACGGACATGGTCCAATCGTCATCGCTTCTTACAAGGATTCCGAAAATATAAACTTTTTTGCTCTCCGACGAAAATTGTGGAAATTACAAACGGAATGACAAACTTATATATACCCTTTACACCTGTGGTGAAGGGTATAAATATCCATAACTCATATTAAAAAAATTACAAAATAAACTACTAAAAATTTAAAAAATATTCATATTTTTAGGAAAATCTATAAGTTCTGTTTAATGCTAATAATTTAAAATTTGTATTAATTATTAACTAATAAGAATTTTTCAAAATACCCTTCTTCTGCGCTACATAGTTTTGCAAAAGATATTTTCAATAAAAAACAAAACATTTTTAATAACTACCCAGCAAAAACTTGATAATGACATGTAGTTACGCACGTAATTACTTTGCAATGACTACAACATACTGTCTGTATTATTAGAAGTTGCGTTTGAATTAATTTTTTAATATAAAATACTTTATCTTCATTACAATTATTTTAATTACATTTTTGGTAAACAATATTGTTAACGTTTTTAAATTAAAATTTATAAAACCTTTTTACGTTTAAAATAAAAAAAAACAAGAAAAAATGTTTTTTTTTTTTTCTAATATTTCACTAGTTATTTGTTACCCAAAATGTAACTAGTTCCAATTGTTTTTATTTTTCATGACTACAATGCGTTACTGAACATCTTGAAAGTAATTAGTTATTGTAATGACATCTATGTAATGTATATGGTAAGTAGTTGCCTCTAATGTTATCACTGTGTTAAAATAATGAGTTATTCAGCTAATGTGTAAGTGCTTCTTAACTCATTACATGGCAAGCAAAGTTATTGCTGGGTATAGTGAAAGTTTTTACTCTACATGCCATCTTATTATTTCCAAAATAAACTAAATTTGTCAGTGAAAATAAAATCTAAATCAAGATTTTAAGATATCATCATTATTTTCAATTTCAATACATAAATATGTACATTGTCTTCCCCCCTAAATAAATATCTCATGCCAGTAAGAATTTTCGAAAAACGTTGTTTATTTATTTGAATAATTAAATAATAATTCTTATATTTTCAACACTCTTTCTATCTCCCTTTCTCCAGTATCTTAAAATCTCCAACAGAATCTATTAAATATTTATTTTTGCAATTGTCAAATAAATTTATTCAATAAAACTGTCACGATATCGACACTTATACCGTTGTTCTATAGTGGTTGTTATTTGTATAATTTTTTTTTTTTTTAAACATAAATTTACATACATAAGTTTATATGTATATTTGTTTATTTTTAAAGTAGTTTCTTAGTTTCTGTCATATATACATACATATATTTTTTCTCAACTTAGTTTTTAATTTAGCCAACAGTCGTCAAACTTGATGACCATGAATTTATCAAAAACACGTCAATGATGGAGAGTACAACATGTCGAAGACAAAAATATAGCAAAAAAATAAAAAGTATCTATAAGATATGGATTATAAGTAGTATGTGTATAAAGCAGTAGATTTTAAATAAAACGGCGTCTCAACACTCAATTCGCAAAAAAATAAAAATTGAAAAATAAATAAATAAAACTAAGGCAGTAGAGGAGTCAGTCATTCAGTCAAACAACCAGCCAGCTTCATTTAAAAAAAAAGTAGACAGACACATTTTAGCAAATAAATAGACAGACGGTCAAACAGACTTTGAAGCAAACATCACAGTTTTAAATGACAGTTTCACATACATAAAGTATCTAATAGATTGAAGAAAACCAAACAAATAAATAAAAATAAAGTAAATAATAACATTAAGCTATAAATCATTAAATAAAACTAAATAACGCAACTAAAAAGAGTCTAAGTGTTTTTTTAAATCAGAGTATTTAGAAGAAAATTTTAAACATTTTTTTGGTTTATATTGAAAACGTTTTTTTTTAGTTAAAGTTTGGAAATAAAGAGGGACCAAATTCGCTATAGTTTATTCTAAAGTTTATATTATAGTATAGTTTATAGCCTGGACTATAGTAGACTATAGTCTGGACTATTGCTTAGACAATAGTCTGGACTATATCTCAGACTATAGTCTGAACTAAAACTCAGACTATGGTCTGGACTATAGTTTATTCTATAGCTTTGACTATAGTTTAGACTACAGTCTGGACTATAGTTTAGTCTATAGTCTGGACTATAGTTTAGTCTATAGACTGGACTATAGTTTAGTTTATAGACTGGACTATAGTTTAGTCTATAGACTGGACTATAGTTTAGTTTGTAGTTTGGACTATAATCGAGACTATGGTTTAGCCCATAGTCAAGGCTATGGTTTAGTCTATAGACGAGACTGTAGTTTAGTCTGTAGTCTGGACTATAGTTTAGACTATTGTCTGGACTATAGCTTAGACGATGGCTTAGACTATAGTCTGAACTATAGCTTAGGCTATAGTCTGGACTATAGCTTAGACTATAGTCTGGACTATAGTTTATACTTTAGTCTGCACTACAGACTATAGCTTAGACTATACTCTGGACTATAGCTTAGACTATAGTCTGGACTATAGCATAGACAATAGTCTGGACTATAGCATAGACTATAGTCTGGACTATAGCATAGACTATAGTCTGGACTATAGCATAGACTATAGTCTGGACTATAGCATAGACTATAGTCTGGACTATAGCATAGACTATAGTCTGGACTATAGCATGGACTATAGTCTGGACTATAGCATAGACTATAGTCCTGACTATAGTCTGGACTATAGCTTAGACTATAGTCTGGACTATAGCTTAGACTATAATCTGGACTAAGACTTAGACTATAGTCAGGACTATAGCTTAGACTATAATCTGGACTATAGCTTAGACTATAATCTGGACTAAGACTTAGGCTATAGCTATAGTCCAGACTATAGCTTAGACTATAGTCTGGACTATAGCTTAAACTATAGTCAGGACTATAGCTAAGACTATAATCTGGACTATAGCCTGGGCTATAGTTTATTCTATAGCCTGGACTGTAGTTTAGTCTATAGTTTATTATAAACTATAGTCGAGACTATAATTTATTCTACAGTCTGTATTATAGTTTACTTTGTAGCCTGAACTATATTTAAATCTACAGCCTGGACTATAGTTTAGTCTATATTCAAGACTATGGATCAGTCTATAGTTAAGACTATAGTTTTTAACTATAGTTTAGTCTATAGTCTAGACTATAGTTTATTCTATAGCCTGGACTATAGTTTATTCTAAAACCTGGAATGTAGTTTAGATTATGGTTTAGTCTATAGTTTGGTATAAACTATAGTCAATTTACTCTATAATTAACTATTGTTTAGTTTACAGTGTTGACTATAGTTTAGTCTATAGTCTAGACTATATTTTAGCTTATAATTTAGACTATAGTTTAGTCCAGAACCGAGACTTTAATTTATTCTACAGTCGAGGCTATAGTTGTGATTCTAAAGCAGTTACTATAGTTTATTTTATAGTGGAGACTATAGCTTAGTCCAGTGTCGTGATTTTAATTTATCTATAGTCGTGACTATAGTGCAGTCTATAGTGAAGACTATAGTTTAGTCTATAGTCGAGACTATAGTTTAGTCTATAGTCGAGACTATAGATTGTGCTATAGTTTAGTCTAAAGTTGAGACTATATCATTTTATATAGTTTATTTTTTATTAACCAGTCTATGGTCATTTTAATTAAAACTAAACATGTTTTAATTTGTGAGATAATTAACTAATTTAAATACAAAAAGATCTTGGTAATTGAAACCAAGGTTGCCTAAACACTTAAGAATTTCATTAAATGTAATTTAAAACCAATGGTCACCTTAAAAGGTTTTGTTGATTTTTTTCTTCACTCTAACCAAAACAATTTTGTTGCAAACCTAAAGAAGGTAAAAAAAAAACATTTTTATTTGTAATTTTGCGACAATATTTAGTTTAAATAATAAAAACTTAAAAATAAAAAAAAAGAGTTAAAAGCAAAAGCGATATTATAGCTGCTATTGTTTTTAATATCATGATAATGATGTTTATATTGTTGTTGTTTTCCAAGCAATTGTTATTGTTGTCAGTTTTTTGTTGTTGTGCTGGTGGTGGCGGTGGCAATAATATTAGAAGTTTAAATGCGCAGGCGCGCGTGCAATTTATATTTATTTTTTAAGACCAACAAACAACTTTGAATAAATATATGAGTTTAACAGCAAAAGTATCTACGAGTATGAATGGAATGACTGACTGACTGCGTGTTTAAGTTGTTGTTGTTGCTGCTGCTTTATTACAATGTTTTGGTTTTTATTTAGCTGTAAAATGTTTTTTAAATAAAATGTATTTAGTTGTTTTTTTTTTTCTTCTTTGGCATTATTATGGTTTATATTAAAAAAAAAAAAAACAAATCTTTTTGATTTAAGCCGCTAAAACTACACAACATTTTCATTTAAGTGGTTTTTTCTATAAAAACAAAAAATCTTTATCTTTTCGATTTTTGTACTCAAACTAACTATTTGTAGCTTTAACACCAGCAACAACAATTTAAGCAGCAACATGTTGCTGCTGTCATGTACTTTGCATAAATATTTCGTTTGAAATCAAATGTCTCAAAGAAAAAATATATCACACTGTAACAATTACATTTGCCATTAAGTTTTAATGTAAAATTTTTATATAAAGTTGTTCTTGTTTTAAGAAATTTTTTGTTTTATTAACAACAAAATAAAGTTAAAACAATGATAAAAGCTAAAAGTCAAACAACAAAAAATAACCATAACTACAATATGGATTTAAAGGTAACATAATTTTGAATTTTAAGAAGTTTATCTAACTACTTTTGTACACGCGTGAGAGTAAGTGACTGACTGACTGAGTGGATACAGTGTGAGGGAGTTTGTTTAATTTTTGTTTTAATATACTTCTGTTTTTTATTCTTTTCGGTTTTTTTCTAAAACAAATTAATATTACTTTATTTGGCAGATTAAAATATTTTAAAAAGTGATTTTAAACACATGTTGGATTTGATTTGTTAAAGTAGCTTTTTAGGGAAAAAAAGACCTTTAAAGTCTATCCGAATAATTAAAAGTTCAATGACTGCTTAAAGAAAATTAAAGAAAATTATAATTATTATTTTTTTTCCCAATTTTCAATTCAATTTACTTGGCAAAGATAACAAAGACTAAACACTAAATTATAAACTATAGACCAGATCACAGATTAAACTATAGACTAGGTTATAGACTAGACTATAGACTAACATATAGATTACACTACAGACTAAACTATAGACTATAGGAGATTATAGACTAAATTACAGTCAAGACAATAGACTTAACTATAGTCGAGAAAATAGAATAAATTATAACAGCGATTATAGTCTAAACTACAGTCGAGACTATAGTCGAGATAATAACTATAGTCGAGATAATAGACTTAACTATAGTCGAGATAATAGACTTAACTATAGTCGAGATAATGGACTAAATTATAAACTAAATAATAGTCGAGATTATAGATTAAATTATAGTCGACACTATAGACTAAACTAGAGTTAAGAGACTATAGACTAAACTATAGTCGGGATTAAAGTAAAGTTTTTAGTCATACTCTATGGACTAAACTATGATATAGACTATATACTAAACTATATTAAACTATAGTCGAGTATATTGAATAAATTATATTCAAGACTATAGACTAAACTATAGTCCAGACTATAGATTAAATTATAGTCGCTATTATAGACTAAACTAGAGTCGAGATTATAGACTAAATTGTGGTCGAGACTATAGTCAAAACTATAGATTAAACTATAGTCAAACCTGTATTCGCGATTACGGACTAAACTGGATTTGAGATTATAGACTAAATTGTAGTCGATACTATAGCCAAGACTATAGACTTAACTATAGTCGAGATAATAGACTAAACTATGGTCGAGACTATAGACTAAATAATAGTCGAGGCTATAGACTAAACTATAGTCGAGTGAAGTCGAGCTTGTAAACTAAATTATAGTCGAGGCTATAGATTAAACTATAGTCGAGGCTATAGACTTTACCATGGTCGAGATTATAGACTAAACTAGAGTTAAGAGACTATAGACTAAACTATAGTCGGGAGTATAGTAAAGTCTTTAGACATAGGCTATGAACAAAACTATGATTTAGACTATATACTAAACCTTATTAAACTATAGTAGAGTCTATTGACTAAACTGTGGTCAAGACTATAGACTAAACTATATTCGAGACTATAGACTAAACTATAGTTGAAGCTCTAGTCTTAATTTTAGTCTAGACTAAAGAGGACTAGACTATAGATTAGACTATAAACTTGAATCTTAGCTATATACCAAATTATGGACTAAACTTTCAACCAGATAATGATAATTTCATTTTTATTTCTTTTAAATTTTTGAAGTAATTAAATTAAACTAATACTTTAATTAATATTTAATTTAATTAATAATTATTAAAATATATCTATATTCAAAAATGATACCCCTTTAAACTTCCAATTGACTCATTCATTTACCAAAAATGTTTGACCATATTATTATTATTTTATTTGTAATATTCTCTTGTTATGGCTTAAAGTATTTTGTTGTTATTATTGTTCACCTTTTATGGAATCTTTAAGTTTAAAAAAAGTAAAATTAAGTTTCTAGCGACATTTTTGGTTTTTGGAGTTTAGTTTAGTTGAGTAAGTCTTAATTTTTCTTGTTATTATTAGAGGTTGACGAAGTGGTCATTTAAAACAAATTAATTTATACAATTCTTATTATATAAACAATAGTGTGTGTATAACAAATAAATATTGAGTAATTACTAGATAAATATTTTCATATTTTCTACCATTTTAATTAAGGCTAGTCACAGTTTATTAGAATTTATTTTAAAATTTTAAGCATTTAAGTTAAATTTTTATTATTACATATATTTATTTTGCCTGATGCCTGTTTGTTTTAAGTTATTAGTAAAATTGCTTAATTTAAAATTCATAGTAGGTGTAATCACAGTCTACTTTATTTAGAGTTTTTGGTTATTTTAATCTTTTATTTTTTAAAAGGTTTAAAGTAGTAAACATTAAATAATTTTAAATATCTTTTTTAAAGTATTTTTATTGATTTTTATATTTTTTTTTAATAAACTGTGATGGTCTTTTAGGATATTTTTGTATTGTGTATAGCATGATTGTGTTAATTTTTCCACATAGAGCGTAAAAATGACTCTTAAACAATTGTCAAGTACTTGAATATGAATAATTTTTCATTATTTAATTTCATATTTGCATATTGTTTACTTCCACGATTATAGTAATATAACAGTAATGAGCAAAACAAAAGCATTGATGTTTAGAAATGTAAGAATTTTCTGATTAAAATGATTATCAGAAAAAAACTTTGAAGAATTTGGGACTATAAAAATCTGAATTTTTTAAGGAAGAGCTACAAAATTTTATGCAAAATATAGCCGAGACTATCGACCAAATTATAGTTGAGGCTATAGACTAAACTGTAGTCGAAACTATAGACTAATATTTAGCTCAGATTATAGACTAAACTAAAATCGAGATTAAAAACTAAACTATAGTCGAGATTATAGACTAAACTATATTCGATACTATAGACTAAACTATAGTCGAGACTATAGGGTAGACTATAGTCGAGACTATAGACTAAACTATAGTCGAGACTACAGACTAAACTATAGTCGAGACTATGGACTAAATTATAGTCGAGATTATAGACTAAACTATAGTTGAGGCTATAGACTAAACAATAGTCGAGACTTTAGACTAAACTATAGTCGATACTATAGACTAAACTATAGTCGAGATTAAAAACTAAACTATAGGATTATAAAAGTTGTTACTGAATAATTTTTGCTCTTCACTGTTTCGTCTTCCGTCTGTCTTATTTTATTTATTTATTTACTTACCACGTTCTGCTTGTTTCTGCCCCCAGCCATTTACTTGTATATTTAATTTAAAATTAAATATTCTTAATAGTGTAAATGAAGCGCTTGTCTTTTTTGCTCATGCGCAAATTGTATGATTTTGTTTTTTTTTAGTTAAATTCAGACTTAAAGTGTTTTGTTTGCCTTTTTTAAAACCAGAAAAAAATTTTAATAATACAATTTATTTAAATAAATTTCATTGACAATAAAAGAGACTGCGAGTGAAAAAACGAAAGTTAAGATTTTATTTAATTTTTACAGGTTTATTAAAAATTTTATGCAAATTTCATCTTTCATTATTTTTAAAACAAAACGTCATTTAATTTCTTAAATGAAGCAATTAAATAAAAAATTATTTAATTTATTGCAATAACGGTACATGTTTAAAACAAAAGAGTGTTTTAATATTTCTTTTAAAATAAATGAAAGTTTTAAAAAAAATAATAAAGTTTAAGAGGATTTTAAAAATAAATTTTATATTAAAAATTATGTGATTAATAAAGTTTATTTAAAGCTTAGGAAGTTAGCTTTCAGTTAAATAAAAATATTATTAACTTTTTTATAATTTGTATTTTTTGCGAATTTTTGAAATTTGTTCTTTTTTGTTTTACTTAGAAATGTTGGAAATATTAAAAAAAATTAAATTTTTTTTAACGCTATAAAAATTGTTAAAGAAATTTATTTAATTTTTTTTTAATTTAACAAAAATTAAAGACTTAATTTTGTTCTATTTTTCTTCATATTCTCATCTTAAACAAAATTTCCCACAAATCTTAGTACAATTGAAAAGAATAAATAAAATTGCATAAAATATAAATATTCCCAGGCATTTGATCAAATTAACAAAATCAAAATAAACAATGTGAAATTGTCAACAATAATAATAATAATTTTTGTGGAAACTAAGTCACTAACTAAGTTTGTGCAGTGGTCTCTACAAAAAAATCTACTTCCTTTTTAACAATTATAAACGCCAAAATATCCCCCCCAAAAAAGCAACATTAATAAACCTAAACATTAGCTTTAACAATTGATTTTCAAAGTTATCGCTTGAAAATGTCAAATTACTCATCACGACTGGCCCGACAACAAAATGAATCGATCGCTTTAAGCTGCATAACAAAAGTCACAAACAAATTATAATATATTGAAGAAATGAGGGAATAAATTAAAAAAAAAATTCTAATAAAAAAAGAATTGAAGAATAAAATCATGACTTCAAAAAATGTACTTCAAGTAGCTTTAACAGTCACATGAAATTGTAATAAATTTTAAACCGAAAAATAAAAATCCAAAAATAAAATGAATATTTAAAGTTTTATAGAATTATTTATGCTTGTCTTGTAGTTAATCTAGATTCAGTTGCACACTTTAAAACATAAAAAATTAAATATTCTTAAACATAATGATTTTATATTAAAACCGGAAATCTTACAATTTAAGTGCATTGAATAATGGAAATTAAATATATATATAAAAAAATAAAGAAAGGGGTAGTAGGGGAGGAAATTAAATTTAAATGAACTTAAGAATTAAAATTTGAATAAAAGTTTTTTAAACTTGACATTTGAAATAGGAACTAGAGGTTGTATTAAAAAAAAGTTTTTTAAAGTTTATTTATTTATTTATTTATTTATTTATTTATTTATTTATTTATTTATTTATTTATTTATTTATTTATTTATTTATTTATTTATTTATTTATTTATTTATTTATTTATTTATTTATTTATTTATTTATTTATTTATTTATATATATATATATATTTATTTATTTATTTATTTATTTATTTATTTATTTATTTATTTATTTATTTATTTATTTATTTATTTATTTATTTATTTATTTATTTATTTATTTATTTATTTATTTATTTATTTATTTATTTATTTATTTATTTATTTATTTATTTATTTATTTATTTATTTATTTATTTATTTATTTATTTATTTATTTATTTATTTATTTATTTATTTATTTATTTATTTATTTATTTATTTATTTATTTATTTATTTATTTATTTATTTATTTATTTATTTATTTATTTATTTATTTATTTATTTATTTATTTATTTATTTATTTATTTATTTATTTATTTATTTATTTATTTATTTATTTATTTATTTATTTATTTATTTATTTATTTATTTATTTATTTATTTATTTATTTATTTATTTATTTATTTATTTATTTATTTATTTATTTATTTATTTATTTATTTATTTATTTATTTATTTATTTATTTATTTATTTATTTATTTATTTATTTATTTATTTATTTATTTATTTATTTATTTATTTATTTATTTATTTATTTATTTATTTATTTATTTATTTATTTATTTATTTATTTATTTATTTATTTATTTATTTATTTATTTATTTATTTATTTATTTATTTATTTATTTATTTATTTATTTATTTATTTATTTATTTATTTATTTATTTATTTATTTATTTATTTATTTATTTATTTATTTATTTATTTATTTATTTTAAAAGTTTTATAAAATTTTAAAATTTGAAATTTAACTTAATAATTCAAAAATAGAAATTAATAGAATTAAAATTAAAAGTAATAAAGTTTCCAGCAAAAACTTTGCCAGATAATAAGTTAAGAAGCTAATATAAAGGCTTTACTCTACGTGCACATTATTTTTAAAGAATAAAACAATTTACAGAAATGAGTTGATTTCATTGTTTTCCCCTTTTAATTTAATTTCAATTCTTTATTCCTCTTACCTTGAATACCCCTATTTAATTTAATTTTAAATACTATGAATGAATTTATAAAATGCATTCATTATTTTACTTTTTTTGAATGACAGATAAAACCGGACTTGTTATATTTATTTTGTTTACAAATGAATGTGTTAAAAGGGTTAAAAAAGAAAAAAATAGATTTTAAAAACAAATCTTAAGAATTCAAATAGAACACGTAGGTTTTTTCTTAAATAAAATAAACTCACCAACATGCAAAATGTTTCGATTAGTTTAAAATAAATATAAAATAAATTAAATAAAACTAAAACTAAACAACTACCTTAACATACATTTTATATAACAAAAGCAGTTAAATGTAAATTAAATTTTTATTTATTTTTTTCCTAAAATGAAACGTGCCTACTCGCTACAATATTCTGTTTGAATTTGTACAGAAAAAAACCCCACCATCAACTAACTAAATAAATAAAGTGATTTTTATTAACATTTAAAATAAAATTCGAAATCGAAAATAAACATAAGAATCAAATCATGTTAAACACAACAATGAATTTTTTTTCGTTCATTTGAAATTGTCACATAAAATTTTATACTATTGTTTTTTTTCTTTTTTGTGGAGCAGAGTTTACCAGAGGATGTGATATTTAAACAGTTATTTGGTTTTTTTCTCAAACAAATGTTGTTGTTTTTATGTTTAACAATTTGTTTTTAAAAATAACATTTTATTTTATTCAAAACATTAGTTTATAGTGTTAAAAATAGTTTTTAGTGTTAGGCGGCTTGTTTTTTTTATGTTTTAATTTTTAAATTTAAATTCGAAATTGATCTATAAAAATTTAAGTCAAGCCAAAGAGAAACTTCAATAGAAATATTATTAAAAGCCGATAGATATTTGCATAATAAGGGTTTTAAGGTATGAAATGTTTGAAATGGGTTAATTTTTATTTCGAAAAAAAAAAAATAATAATAATAAATTTGCCCAAAGTATTAACAAATTAACATTTTCTAAAATATTAAAGAATATGCATTGATATATTTAGTTAAATGTACTACAATTTGAAAATACTTTGGGCACATAGTCATATCAAGTAAGAGAAATATCTTAAAATGTGTATTAAATTTAAAAATAGTCAAATGTTTTAATAAAAAATTGGAAAAAAAAAATTCATTGATTTAAAAAAAAAAAAATTGGAATTAAAAAATAAATATAATTAACAAACGATAATGTTTCAGAATTTATTAAAATTTAAAGAACAAAAAATCCTTGGACACCTTTTAGTTGCAATTTCTTCAATAAAAATTCTCATTAATTTAAAGTTCTGTCTTTAACTAGCCTGCAAGAAAACCATTGTTAGTTAAACTTTTATAATTTAAATTTTAAATACTAGTAAATAATGCAAATAATATTGTTGTTGTTATTTGTGTGTTCACACTAAGCACGTGACCTGTAGACCTAATAAAGCATAAAACCCACAACAACAATTGCAAAAAACAACAACTAAAACATATAAAATAATAACAAAATAAATACATAAGTCCTCGGTTACATATTCGTTTTAATGTATAAAACTTCGGACAGTTGAATGACACTGGTCGTCAAAAAAATCTTCCCGCATAGACGAATAGTTGAACTTGATGCATTTTGATGTGCTAAACACGAATCTGCTTTCAGTTTTTTTCCATAAGGTCTGGATTTTTTTTATGGGCGTGTCTAATATTTCGCCCATAGAAAGGCCATTACTTTAGTATATTTCCTCATAATTCAAGAACGGTTTGTACGATTGACATAAGTGATACACCAAAAAATGCGTACTTTAAATATCTTCAAATCATCCAAACTTAACTTTTTTATGTGCTCAATAGTTTCGAAGTTATTTTGAAATAAGTGCCCAAAAAAATCTTTTTCGTGCAAAATTTTAGATTTTTTTTGTTACTAAAATTTATTTTAATAAATGGAAACATCAAAAATGTTACAGTTTATCATTTTTATTTTAAAGCTGGTAATGCTGCGAATAAAATAAGGTATGTATCTTAAAAATTGATGCACAAATCAAATTATTCACAGTTAAGTAAAAATACCCATGTTACATACAATTAAGTAGAAATACAGTGGTGGGCAAAAAAAAAAAAAAAAAAAAAAATGATTTTTTCATGAAACAAAAATAGTTGGACTAGGTGGATTTTGACGAGTTAAACAAGAATCTGCATTCACTTTTTTTCTATCACGTACTGGTTTTTTTTTATGGGTATGACTAATATCACCTTATTCAGCGGTCACACTATAAAATTCGAGAAAGGTTTGTCAAATTTAGACTATAACTCAAGATGCATACGAAAATTGTCTTCAAGGTATGTAAACAATATTTTTTATTCACTAAAGAATTTCAGAGTTATGGAACAAAAAAAATAATAATTTTTCGCTACTAATTACCAAATAACTGCGGAAATATTAACTGGATAAAAAAAATTATGTAAATTCAGCTCAAAGACAATTTAGATCACTATCTACTGGATTTAAATTTATCTTAATTGGACAAACAGTTCTCGAGTTATACAAGTGTGACTGCCTAAAGGCGGGGTCATAGTAGTCATGCCCACAAAAAAAAATTAATACGTGATAGAAAAAGAGTAAAAGCTGATTCTTATTTACCACATTAAATTCCATCTAATCCACCATTTTTTTTTTATTTAAGACAAATTTTTTTTTTGCCGACTAGAGTATTTTTACTTAACTGTAGGTATGCATGGGTATCCTAACTTAACTGTGAATCCAATCAAGATTTGTGCATCAATTTTTACGATACGTAGCTTTATTTAATCTTAGTTTTGCCAGATTTGAGATAAAGATAATAAACTGAAATATTTTGGATGTTTTCACTTTAAAAAAGAAGTTTTAGTAAAAAAAAAAAGAAATCTTGAATTTAGCATGAAGAAAATTTTTTCGGACTTAAAGCCAATTTTATTCCACATATTTTGGTGTATTATTTATATAAATCGTGCATACCGTTCTCGAGTTATAGTGAAATATACTCGAGTAATCGGCTTATTTAGGGCGCAATATTAGACATGCCCATAAAAAAATCTCGACCTGATAGGAGAAAACTGAAAGCAGATTCGAGTTTAGCATGCGGAATTCCATCTAGTCCACATATTTTTTTTTTTTGAAGGAGCATGAAAAAAGTTTTTTTGTTGGCTAGTGTTATCAAGGGAAATTAAACGAAAAACTTAAATTTTGTTATTGTTGTTTATTAAATAAACAAAACAAAATGAAATAAAGACACAACAATAAAACTGTTAATGTGATAAAATAAAACAACAACAGTAAACATACATATACTTAATTTTAAGCAACAACAATAAATTGCCATTTAACACGACCCGACTTTATACATATGCGAATGATAAACATGCTCTCCTCGTATTATGCGAATACTATTAATCATACTCCTTTTATTATCAATTACAAAAACAACTTTTAAAAATGCATTTACTCTAACTCAAATTATGAGTATGAGAATGAGTATTATTAATATTAATTTTATGCTATTTACTCTTTTATAAGTAAACAAACATGCAAACATGGAATATATTTTCATATTTTAATGATTTAATAACAAAAGTTCATACAGATGTGTGTGTATTTACCATGTTTTTATTGCTGTAATTTAAGCATACGGACACAAGCCTACTATTACTTCTTTTTGTTGTTGTTTTTTTCGTCTACTTTAAACTTCAAAAGTCCAAAGACTAGTTTTTATATATATGTATATATTTTTTTCATGAAACTGCATTCAAACTTCATGCAAAACATTTACACACAGAAAAAAGTTCATTCATGCGTTTTATTGAATGATTACTTACGTCCACTCAAAAATTAAACAGCAACAATAAAAAAAACTAAAGTTATGAATGAAATAATTTGGTGAGTGTAAATATAAAGGGGGCAGCCAGTATTTTGTGAAGAATACCCTACATTTTAAAATATTTTATCAGTTACAAACAAATCTTTTTTCTTTTTTTACAATAGCGGAAGTAGTAAAAGAATTATTTTCATTTTGAAGATAAGAAAAGCTTGAAATGTATTATTAAAAACAAAAAAAGTTTTATTTAATTTTAAATAAAAATTTCTTTAAAATTAATTAAGTAAAATTATCGTTATGTAAAAGAAAGGAGGGAAAACATATTACGTCAAGAATAGTAAATTTTATGAAAAATAGAACAAAATCTTTTTTTATGATAATAAAGAAATTTTAAATTGATAAAATTGAAAATTGTTAAAGTAATTTATTTTTAACTAAATTGATTAAATATATGGTATAAGAATTTTGACGTTAGCATTCTAGGAGATTTCTTCAACATTGTGGGAATAAAATTAAAATTTATGTATTGATCTGAATGAACTATGTCTTGTTTTATTTGTAACTACTTAATTTATTTTTATGATCAATGAATAAAAATTGTAATTTGGCATTTTCGAAATTAAATGATTTTATATTTTTTTTTTTACAAAATTTGTTTTATATCTTTATAACTGTTGATCGTATTAAAAAGTAGTTTGGTAATAACTTGAAGAAATTTTAATTAAAATTTTGATATTTTACTGAACCAAATTGGACAGGTCATTTTCGAAATATGCTTCAATATATGGGGCAACCTCGTAAATTTTACAAATTGTGATTTAAAAAAAAAATTTTTAATTATTAAAAATAATTGTATAAATAGATTTAAAAAAATATTATTATCTATTAGTACTTTATACTGCAAACTTTAAAAAAATAAAACAATTTAACGATTTTTCTTTTAAATTATTATTGTATGAAATTGATAATAATTTTTTTTGCAAATTTAAAAAATTATTAAAAATAATTTTATAATTTAAATGCTTTCCGTTTTAAATTTTAATACGATTTTTCTTCTGAATTATAAATAAAAGATTTTAGAAAAAAAATTATTTATAAAAAATTAAAAATAAATTTTAGAAAAATTATTAAAAATGGCTACATGGATTTAAAAATAATAATTATTTTTTTTTTTGGTACATTACACAGTGGGGCAAAATCGAAAATTTTTGGAAATAAATCTGTGACTTCTGATCTGCTGTATATAGGGGTAAAGGGGTCGAAAATTGTTATTAATTCAGGGAAAGGTGATATCAATATTTTAATGATCACGTTTAATTTCTCTATTTAAAAATAAGTAAAAAATGCATTTTTAGAATTATAAGATGTTTTTTGGCTGAATGGTAATGTCCGTCCGTCCGTCTTTACATTTGGGTTAAATAGAACGAAAATGACACTTAATTCAGGAAAAGGTGATATACAAATTTTTATGATCACGTTCTATTTTTTTGATTTATTAGTTAGTAAAAAAATGCACTTTTAGAATTCTAAAATATTTTTTGGCAGCTTGGCAATGTCCGTCCGTCTGTCTATACATTTGTGTTAAATGGGTCTAAAATGCCACTTAATTCAGGGAAAGGTGATATAAAAATGTTAATACTTACATTTGGGTTTCATGTTAATTGAGAAGTGGAAAAACATATTTTAAGAATTTTAGTATTTTTTTTTGAAAGAATTATAATGTCCGTCCATCTGTCCGTCTGTTTGTTAATTTTTGCAAACTTTCCTATTCAAAATCGTTTAAATTTTGACTCAATAATGATATCGACCCAAAATAATTTTTGTTCGTTAGATAATTTTGCTTTTTAAATAACTGCATAAAATATAATAAAGTCGTTTGAAAATATTTAGCTAAATATAGAAAAATCTTAATCAAGGTCTTGTAAAATTGAGATTTTTGAAATTTCAAATGTATATAACTTGAAAAATATATAAGATATATAGTACATGCAAGCACGGTTTCTAAAGGGTTTATCAAGGACTTTAAGGTGATATAAAAATCTTGGAAATCGGTTAAGGAACAAAAATTCGTTAGTGGTAAAACATTTTCTATGACACTAGTACCCTATTTTGAACCCCCATAGTTCCGCTCCTAAAGCGTATATGGGATGCTTCTACAGTCAAAATGCTACTGTCCAAATCCAACCAGCCGATTAGAAGTTACAGATTTATTTCGATTCTTCCCCACTGTTTAATGTTTAATAAAGCAAAGAAAATGTCTGCACTTAAACTGTTTTTTTGTATGAAATCTACTGGAGTTTTTTTTGAAAAAAATATATTTTCTCAAATCCGGCTATATATGCGCACGATTTTTTTCATTATATTAAAGTGGACAATATATACTATTTTTCAGAAAATTTTCAGAACAAACATCCTGAAACATTTTAAGTTGCATTCCATGAAAATTGAAAATTTGTGTATTTTAGGACAATTTTCAAAAAAATAACAAAAATATTAGGACAAAATATAATTTACAAATACTTGCAGAAAAGTACACTTAAATATCTGAAGTTGATGATTTAATTTTAAAATTTTACCTTAAAACACTTTTTATTTAAAATAAATACACTGAAAGTTGATGAAAATTTAATTTTTTACTATTTTTCAAAAATGTAAAAAAATGTTTTACTTTGACAGCTCCTTATAAAAAAACGACACAGCCTAGCTTAAAGATTTTAATTGATATTAATACATAATTTTGTCTATTTTTATTCGGTACCCAATTTTAGTACAAAAATTCAAATTTTAAAATTCAATTAAGCGCCACTTTTGACACAATTTACCACAACGTGGTTGGATTTGCGTGAAATTTGGTATAGCCGTATCAAAGGAGTGTACAATATTAAGTTTGGAAGGGAGACCCAACAGCGGAGCTAAGGGGTCTCAAATTAGAGTATCTCTGACATAAAATTTTGGTAATCGGTTGCCAAATTTTAGTTTTTTGTCCCATTTCAAATATTTTTCTATATTATTGTAGGCCTTGATAAGTTTCGATTCTATAAAAGATATTGAATTCAATATTTTTCTATGTAGCGAAAATTATATCAGCTAAGCAATGTAATTTAGATGAAAATAAAATCGAGTTTATACTTTCTCTGATTTTTGAAATTGAAATAAAATTTTCGTAAAAAATTGTTTTTTTTTTTAGATACTGTAAATATTTTATCTGTAATAAAATCTTTGTTAGTAAAGATATCTTAATGAAATTTTCAGTGAATGTAGACTTTATTGTATAAAATCAGAAAGTGGAAAAAACTTTAAGATTTTTGTAAAAGGAATCCCGCAATTTCCAAAAAAAAAAATTTAAATTGAGTTCCGTTTGGCGATTCGTGCTTTGGGTTTTGAGAAAATATAGACTGAAGTCAAAACTTTCATATAAAATTGGTCGAATTCGGAGGGTGTGTACCTTGACCATTTGATTTATTGGGCTTGTTTTTTATTTTAAAGTCTTCTCTGTGAAGATACCTTTCAGAAAAGTATAAAATTATTATATGTTTTTAAAGAAAATTTTATTTTAGAGAAAATGAGTGTAGATACTAAAAAAAAAAAAACATGTCCAAAAATGGGTCAAAATTTGACTTCGGTACAAATAAATCTTAAAGTAAAAAAAAAAAAACACATGTAAGCGTATTTTTGGTAGAGAATTATAATTACTATCTATGTGGAACATTTTTCAATCAAACCATAAATTAAATTTTGGCAACTTTTTAAAAAATGTTCATACCCGAGGTAACCAACTTTGGAGAACCACACCCCTGTCCCCCAGACCTCCTAAGAATCTGTGCACCTCCAAATCAATTGAAATACACCTCAGGATTGTCCACACGAAATTTCATTCAAATACATCTAACAGTTCTAAAGTTACAGAATTATTTCTAAAAGTAATCGTTTTGGGACCACTGTGTGTTGGTTAAATCAATGGGACTGAAGAAAAGTGTTCGCTACAGACATATTTCGTTATAATCGTGTTCGACTGTATTTTTTGCTGAGAAAAAATTTATTTAAAAAGTTAATATAACTTTGAAAATTTATTAAAAATAAATACAGAAAACAATTTTGAAACGATTCCCTATTTTAAGTACCTATATAATAAGGAGTGAGATAAAAAAAATCTTAACATATATTTTGCCTCATAACTTTTTTCGGAATCAATATTCAAAATTTTTTTTTTGATCTAGTTATCATGGAAAAATACTTCTGTTATTATTTTTAATAACAACCATGTTAGTTTGTCCTTATTTTTATCAAAATAAGTGACGAAAAAGATTTACGTCCTACAAGTTATTAAAAAATTTCAAAAAATCCAAATATTTCTTACAAATAATTGGCCACAGAATTAAATGTCGTCCGAAAAACCATTTCTAATGTTATTAAACAGTATCAGGAGAATTTGACTATTGATGTGAAATATAGTTCGGTAAGAAAAAAGGACCACATGATATTGGGAAGGCCAGAAAATTGAAGGCATATTGAAAGGAACTCCAAACACATCTGGTAGAAAATTAGCTCAGTTTTCTCAGTGCTTCGACTATTTGGTGCGAAAATTTAAAGCTAATGGGAAAGTTGATAAAATATAAAGTTCAAAAAATTCCAAACTAGAATTCTGCAAAAAAAAAAAAAAAAAAACAAGCCAAAAATAGGACTCGGAATTTAAAACCAAATTTCATACAAAAATACTTAAGCTGTATAATTGACGAAGAAACGTAGGTGCTTGCAGAATCTTCGCAGCTTGTGTCTCAACAATTTTTATTGCTAATGCTCGAAGCAATGTTGGAGATAAGTTTAAGACCCAAAAGCAGCAAAAATTTCTTACAAAATTCATGGTATGACAAGCTTTTTGCAGTTGCGGCAAAACAGGAAAGTCATTTGATACATTCGGATCTATAAATACCAAAATATGCATAAGGGAATATTTGCAAAAAAGACTTCTTCTCTTCTTAAGAAAGCACAACGTGTCCACATATTTTTGAACCCATTTGGTATCATGTCACTATGGTAAGAAAGCTCTGGAGTGGTACCAAATCAATAACATAGTTTTAGTACCAAGAGAGGTAAATTTTCAAAATTGTCAATAGCGTGGACAGTGGAGAGATATTGAGCTCTTGTGAAAAGAGAATTCAAGAGCACAAAAAAGGTGTCCCAAAATACCGAAGATTTTAATAGAAGATGTGCACACTGTTCCAAAAAAGTGACTGAAGCAACTATCAAATCTCCAAAGAAAGGGGTTTCAAAAATGGTCCACAATTTTATTAGTGGTAAGAACCATAAAAATTATATATTTCTGTGATCTGTGATAAATTATCAAATGATTAAAAAAATAATGAAAACTCTAAGATCAACCGTTTCCAAGTTATTGAATATTATGTATGTTAAGAATTTTTCGATCTCACTCCTTACTTCTCTTCCTTTGAATTATAAAAACTTCCAAATAGTGTACCACAAAAACCATTGTAGATCAATACAAATATCTACAAAAAAATTCATTCAGTCTTAAAATATTCTCAATTTTTTTGTTTGTTTACATTTACTAAACATTTCTACTTCTATCTGAAAATGTTGGACCCCGATTGTAAATCATATAAGTAAAAAATTTACACAATTTATAAAAACACACACAAACATATTAACACATGCTTGTAAGTACAATCATTCTAACATATAGTGGCATTAACACGTTCAACGATTTCCGGCATGAGTAGGTTTCATTCAGAGGTTTTTTTTTCATTCTACCATACAAATTATAGGAAAAAAAACTCACCCAAGATTCATTAGACCTGGACGTTTGTGGACAAAAACAAAGCATTCGTTCAATGCTAAAAAGCCTAGGCATAGTATAGGAATTTTTAAAAAAAATCTCTAAAATAAAGATATTTTTACATCATCATCATCATTGAGCTTTGAAAGGACTAATCATTAATGACACGTTTTTTCTTCTTTCTCTTACAAATCAATTGAGTTATTTGTTTATCTATGAGTTTAACAAATTTATAACATTAATTGTACGTGTTTTGTTTTATTGAAATCGTTTAATAATAAATATTAACAAAATGTTATTAAAAATATTAATAATGTATAAGAATAAACAAAATATTTGTGAAGGAAATACTTATCACGTACTTATTTGGTGGGGTAGGTTGGTTTTGTGGTATTGTTGCTACTATGACCAGTTAAATTTTTTTATTTTTTTTATTTTGTAAATATTTGTTGTTATTTTACAACTAGACAGGAAGTTTTCATTTTTGATTTGCAAAATAGTTGACTTTTTATTTAAATATTTATATATAATAACATTTTTTTTACTTTTTTTTACTTGCAGGTAATTTTTGTCATATTAAATCAATGGATATTCATCAAATGTAGTAACTAGAAAGATTTTAAAAGTTTTTAAAGGAAAACAAGTAAGATTTTTAAAATTTATATTTAATTCTATATTTTATAAAATGATTAAAACAAACCAAAATATTATATTCGGCTTGGCCGAATCTACTTGGCCGAATCTACTTTTTAAAATTTTACGTTATATGGGAGGTGGTAGGTAAGTGGGCGTAATACGCCCATTTTTTATTTCCAAGTTTACATTGGTCCTTCAACTATTTGTACAAAAATTTCTCGATGTATCTGCACAAAATTTCGTTATCGTACAAGTTTTTGTTGTAAGAGATATCATCAGAAAAGTATGAAAAGAAGCTATAGCGGATACCCTGTGTTTCTAACAGACGGACAGACGCATGGACATAGCTAGATCGACTCAGAATCTAACCAGGACCCAGAAAATACATACTTTATGGGGTCTTAAATGATTTTTTCGTCTTTTTGATGGTGGGTATAAAAATGTTTTTTATCTTTCGAAATATAATATATTAAAAAAAGCTTTTCGTTAAAATACATTTGCTTTTGGAAAAAAACTTTTTAAGCTTACATATTACATGAAATTTTTTTATTTTAACAAATACATGGTTTCCTTCTTTTTTTTGGAAATTGCTTTTTTTAACGCTTTTATGTTTAAATTAATTATTATTTTGCTTATAAAAGCATATTTTCAGAACTTCTGTATTTAATATTATATTATTTTGAAAAAAATTCTTTCGTTATATATATTTTTGTTTTTAATTCTTAAAAAAATCTTAAAACTAAACTATTGTTAAAGCTTAACTTGTATTATTATATTTATGATTTTTCAATTGATTTTCTTAAAAAGCTTAATTTCTAAAGAAAAAAGCTCATTTAATAGGAGTTTTCAGAATATAATAATTTTCTTTTAAAAAAGAAGCTTTTTCTTTTGGTACAAAAGTGTTGAAATAATAAATAGTTTTTCTTTAAGGATTTATTATTTCCATAAAGCTTTTAATACAAACGTTTATTTTTTGAACAAGCTTACCTTTTCAATGAGCTTCCTTCGATAGATATATTTTTTTTAAATTATATAAAGCTTTTTCGGAAAATAGTAAATGATTTTGAGTAAAAGCTTTCTTGAGTTGCTTACGCTAAAGCATTATTTTTCTTTCAAAAGTGACTTTATAAAGATTTTTTGAGGAAAAAGCTTATTTAAAAAAATAATGAACTAAAACTTTTCCTAGGAATTTAATGAGAAATGCTTTTTTTATGCTAAAACATATTTGTAAAAAAGCTAAACAGTTAATTTTCTTAAAAAATTCCTTTACTATTTTTTGAAATTAAAGCTTATTTTGCAAAAAAAAAATATTTTACCAAAATTTCTGGAAACAACTTTTTATGAAAGAGTTTTTAATGCCAAAGCTTTTTTGTGAAAAAGCTCTTTGGAAAATATAGAAGTTTTTTTAAGTAAAAATTCTTGTCCCAAAATTTTTTCTAATAACTTGATGTTAAAAGCTTTTCTATGCTAAAGCATTTTTGTAAAAAAAATTTCGTGAAAATATGAGTTTTTTATTCATTATTTTATAAAAAAAAAATAAATAATAATATTAAAAGCTTTTTAAAAAGAAGCTTTATTAAAAAAAAGTAGTAGAAGCTTTTTAAAAAAATTAAAATATATTTCAACATGAAAGCTATTTAACATAAAAGCTTATATTGCTCAAAACATTCTTGTAATAACTTTTTGTTAACAGCTTTCTTGTTCGAAAAAAAATCTTCTCAAAATAAAACCTGTTGGAAATGCCAGTTTGTTAAAAATTCACTAAGAAAAGTTTTTAAACTTTTTTCAAAAAAGAAATATACATTATTTTTAGAAAAATACATTATTTTTAGATTTTTGTAAAAAAAAAAAAAAAAATAATAATAAAAAATTTGTAAAAACTTTTCCTTGAAAATCTTCTGTGTAAAATTATTTTCCTAGAAACAAAGATATTAAGAAAAGATTTTTATGTAAATAAAAAATTAAAAATGTTCTGAAAAAATGTTTCTTAAGTTTATATTTTTTGAGAGAATTTTTTTTTTTTGTTGCAAAAAAACTATTTTTAAACAATTCCTTGCTGGGAATATTTATGTTAAAAGATTTTTATGAATAAACTTTTCTATGAGTAATTAGCTTTTTTTCTTGTAAGAAAACTTTCTTTTGAAAAAAGCTGGTAAAAATTTTGTTAGAAAAATTTCTTTTTGTGAAAGCTTTTAGTGCAAAAGCTTCTTGTAAAGAAGTTCCCTTTTAAGCTTTTAAAGCTCTTTTCAGAAAACTTTATGTGAAAAGAATTTCCCTGCTTGGAATTTTTATTATACAGCTTTTTATAAGAAAGTTTTTCTAAAAAGATTTCTTAAAAAAAATTGTCAAAGCTCTTATAAAAAAGCATTCTTTGGAAAAAAGTTTTTTTTTTTTTTTTGTGGTAACTTTGTAAAAAAACTTTTCTTTCTAAAAGCTTTTGCTGTTAAGGCTTTCTTGTAAACAAATTCCCTGTTAAGACTTTATATCATATTTCCTGCAAAACCCTAATTTTGCTGCAAAAATCATACTTTTTGTAACCCACTCAACAAATGTTAAGCGTTGGTGCTGATATTTGTAACTGACAGAAAAATCTTCAAATATATCATTTTTACCTTTAAGTATAACGTTCAATTGAGAATCATTTTCTGAGTCTATTAAATATATCTGTCTGTCCCTCTGGGTGGTTCTTAATGTAAACTTTATGAAATATGTAAGTGCATGTCACAGTTTTAAAGATATTTTGATATAATTTGGTACAAATAATATTTTTGGTATAATTTTGCTTTTAATAAATTTGAAAATATTAGCAAATTATTTAACCTTTCATTACTTAAATAAAATTTTCTTTTAAAACTTCTCTTAAAATAAAAATCATGAACATTTAGTTTAACATACTCATCTCACATTTCATATTCATGTTCAAACAAACTGCAGCAACAACAAAACAGTAACAAAAAAATTACCTACCAACATGATGACAATAGTCAACAATAAGTAGCTCTAAATGAAATACATCCAGATATACTATATGTAGGTACCTACATGTATGTTTGACTATAGAGCAATAAAATATGTTACATTTAAGATGTAGATAGATGACGTTATGGAGCTCACTGAATGGCTGCATGTAATACATATTGCACTCCACTCCACTCTACTTATGAAGTATGAGTATGAGTTGTAGTAGCAGTAAATACGAGTATGTAGTACAAATATGGGAGCCTTATAAAAAACCATATAATTGGCACACAAAATCCCAATAACAACAAAAGATGCAACAGACACACTCTTAACAAATTAATTGTATCGTATCATATTGTGCATTGTAGTAAAGTCAGTCAGTGAGTCAGTCTGCCACAAAAAAATATTTAGAAGTATGAGTTAGTATTTAGAATTTTTTAGCCAGACGTTTGGAGGGACAGCCAGCTAGCTAGTTAGTCAAGGAGAGTAAAAATAAAAAGGAAAATACCTTATTTTATTTCTGTTGTACATATTTTCAAGTACTCATCTCGTTTTTCTTTTCTAAGATGTTGTAACAAAAACACAACTAAAAATATGTTTTATGGTTTTATTTTGTTGTTGTCTTATGTTTATTCTTTTTTTTTTAAGAAATAACTAGGAATTGATAGGTATATTAGAGACATTATAAGATTCGTAATATTTAGAAATATTGGCTAGAAATTTTATATATTTTAGGATCCTTTAAATAGCTGCATATTTATATGACAAAATCTCTAAAGAATCTATTTAAAAAACTTGAAAATATATGAAGGACAGAAGGACCATTCAATCTCAAATGGTCCTACTGTTCATTGAAACACAGTAGTTGCTAAAAGTATGTCTCCATATCTCAATATTTATGGACTTTTTAATTAGGTTTTTTTTCAGTTTCCAAAAGAGCTGAGATTCTTTACAGCTTTTGGAGCTGTAAAGGTCAGAAGGACCATTTAAAAACTCAAAAGGTTCTTCTATCCACTGATTTATTTGAGTTACAGTAGCATCCAAAAGTATGTCTACATTCCCCTATATTAGTATATTATGACCTTTTAAATTAGGCTTTATTTCAAGGTTTGCTGAAGGGCCTCCTAACATTCGCTAATGTCCACAAAAATAAAATTATATATATTTGTACTTCTATATAGTTTTTCTTGTTGTTACGCTTAAGCGTGACATTTTTTTCTTTTCATATTCTTTTTATAATTTTTTTCTATTTCTACAAATCCTTTTGTTATAAAAAGAAAATCTTTAAAAGATTCTTATTTATTTTATTTTTTTGTTACAACTGTAACTTTAATACTCTTTGTTTAACTCAGAAAAAAAAAAAATATTATTTCATCTCATATTTTTGTAGGTGAATCTAGCAAATTAGAGGCCATAAGACACACACACATGACTAGAAGGACGGACACAATTAGTATTTGTTACTCGAAATGTTGCTGTCAAGTACAACTTAAAGCTTAACAAATATAGAGTAAGAATATAGGAGAGAGTAAGATAGAATAAAAATATAGATGAAATATAAAACGAAAAGCTAGAATAAGAAAAAAAATTTTACATTAAAAAGAAGCTGCAAAGGCTTTAAGAGTCATAGAGGCGTGACACAATTGCACGATATCAAATGTCTTAACAATTGTATTTTTTTTTTTTTTTTTTAAGAACATAGAAAAAACTAAAGCTTGGACTTGTAATTGTTATAATAGTAGTTAAATGCAGTGTTGCCAGGACTTGAGAAAAAAAGAAGCTAAATTAGACTTTAAAAAAAGTCAGAAAAGGCTAAATGTCCCAAAAAATAAAGCTAGAAAAAAAGCTAATATATTGTTTTATTTAAAAACGCATTTATTTATTTTTTCTCATTAGATTTTGGTATTTCTTAAAGATATTTTTGTGAATTTGTAAATATAACATAAATAGTTTTTATAGGTAACAAAGTTTGTTAAAAAATACTTATAATATTTTCGTGGAATGAAGCGCCGCAGGCGAAAATTTTCGTTAAATATAAATAATTTAGATTTTTTGTGCGAACTAATACACAAAAATGCTTAAATTGATGATTAAAATGAGTAAATTTTTAGCCTTTTTAAGGCTATTTCAAAATTAAAAAAAAAGCTAGAAAAAAGGCTAGAAGCTAAAACGAAAATTTTGAGGCTAAAAGCAAAATAAAAAGGCTAGATTTTGCCTTAAAAAGGCTAAACTGGTAACACTGGTTAAATGTAATATACAAATATACATTAATATTTGTATTTTTTTTATTATTTTATTTTTTTTATTAAAAAATTAAATAAATAATAATCATATTTTAAATACAGTAACTTAAAATAATAAATTGTAAGGATTTAATTAATTTATAGAAAATTCTCAATAAATTTCCTTTTTATTTATGTATGTTTGATAAACTTCTTTTCTAAAGGAAATGATAAATTTTCTTTAATGAGAAATTTTTAGTTTTCTTTTTATAGGAAATTTTCGATAAATTAAAAAAAAATTATTTTTATAGGAAATTTTGGATAAATTTCTTTTTTATAGGACTTTTTCGATAAATTTCATTTTTATAGGATTTTTTTGATAAATTTCCTTTTATAGGATTTTTTCGATCAAATTTCTTTTCATAGGTAATTGTCGATTAATTTCCTATTATGGGAAATTTTCCATAAATTTCCTTTTTATAGAATATTTTCGATAAATTTCGTTTTTAAAGGAAATTTTCAATCAAATTCCTTTTTATATAATTTTTTTAATTAAATTTCTTTTTATAGGAAATTTTCGATAAATTTTATTTTTATAGGAAATTTTCAATAAATTTCTTTTTTGTAGAAAATTTTCAATAAATTTCCTTTTTAGAGGAAATTTTCAATAAATTTCCTTTTTAGAGGAAATTTTCGATAAATTTCCTTTTTATAGGATATTTTTGATAAATTTCCTTTTTATAGGATATTTTTTTTTTAAATTTATTTTTTGTAGAAAATTTTCAATAAATTTCCTTTTTAGAGAAAATTTTCAATAAATTTCCTTTTTAGAGGAAATTTTCAATAAATTTCCTTTTTAGAGGAAATTTTCAATAAATTTCCTTTTTAGAGGAAATTCTCAATAAATTTCTTTTTTAGAGGAAATTTTCAATAAATTTGCTTTTTATATGAAATTTTCGATAAATTTTCTTTTTATAGGAAATTTTCAATAAATTTCCTTTTTAATAGGAAATTTTCGATAAATTTTCTTTTTATAGGAAATTTTCGATAAATTTCCTTTTTATAGGAAATTTTTAATAAATTTCCTTTTTATAGGAAATTTTCGATAAATTTTCTTTTTATATGAAATTTTCGATAAATTTTATTTTTATAGGAAATTTTCAATAAATTTCTTTTTTGTAGAAAATTTTCAATAAATTTCCTTTTTAGAGGAAATTTTCAATAAATTTCCTTTTTAGAGGAAATTTACAATAAATTTGCTTTTTATAGGAAATTTTCGATAAATTTTCTTTTTATAGGAAATTTTCGATAAATTTCCTTTTTAGAGGAAATTTTCGATAAATTTCCTTTTTAGAGGAAATTTTCAATAAATTTCCTTTTTAGAGGAAATTTTCAATAAATTTCCTTTTTAGAGGAAATTTTCAATAAATTTCCTTTTTATACGAAATTTTTGATAAATTTCCTTTTTATAGGATATTTTTGATAAATTTCCTTTTTTTTTAATTTATTTTTTGTAGAAAATTTTCAATAAATTTCCTTTTTAGAGGAAATTTTCAATAAATTTCCTTTTTAGAGGAAATTTTCAATAAATTTCCTTTTTAGAGGAAATTTTCAATAAATTTGCTTTTTATATGAAATTTTCGATAAATTTCCTTTTTAGAGGAAATTTTCAATAAATTTCCTTTTTAGAGGAAATTTTCAATAAATTTCCTTTTTATAGGAAATTTTCGATAAATTTTCTTTTTATAGGAAATTTTCGATAAATTTCATTTTTATAGGAAATTTTTAATAAATTTCCTTTTTATAGGAAATTTTCGATAAATTTTCTTTTTATATGAAGTTTTCGATAAATTTAATTTTTCGATAAATTTCCTTTTTATAGAAAGTTTTCGATAAAATTCCATTTTATAGAAAGTTTTCGATAAAATTCCATTTTATAGAAAGTTTTCGATTAAATTCTTTTTTATAGGAAGTTTTTGATTAATTTTCTTTTTGTTATGGGAAATTTTTCATATTTGTTTCGTAGAAAATTTTCGATAATTTCTTTTGTTATGGAATAAAACTCGTAGTAAATTCTAATTACCATTCGTTTTGGCGTTTTTTTAATTTTGTTGATTTTCTTTAAATTAGCGTTTTTTTGCGTTTTGGCAATATATTGTTCCGTTTTAACGATTTTTTTTTTAATTTTTTCAGTGTTGGGCATATTCGATAATTTACGATCTTTTCATTTTGAAATTTTGTTTTTTTTTTTTTTGCTTTTTTCGTTTAGAAGATTTCTTCTTTTTTGCCGATTTTTTTCGTTTTGAAATTTTATTTCTTTTTGGCGATTTTTATACCTACCATCAATAAAATATGGTGGTGTATTGGGTTTGTCATTAGGTGTGTCGAAATAATCATTTAAGACCCCATAATGTAAACATACGTTGTTCTGGATCCTTGTGAAAATCTTTTACGATCTAGCTATGTCCGTCTGTCCGACTGTTTCTGTGTCTGTTGAAATCATCCTAGGGCGAAAAAATTTGATTCAAATATTTGTCTTATATCAGGTTTGCTTGGTATTTGAAAAGCAACAAAATCGGTTTACAAACCAAAAAGTTATGGACCATATTCTGCAGTTTATGATTTTCCTCCAATATCTTTTACAACAAAAGCCGGTACGTCAATGAAATTTCGTACAAATAGTGCAAGGACTAACGTAAATTGGAAACCATATAAGGTGAAATATTAAAAAGTTGGAGATGGTTGGTATATAGATTCTATCAAGTCTTATATAACATTCTCACTTGTTTTAATTTAATTTATATATTGTTTCGCATGCATAAGATTCAAACAAAAAATTTGTAAATTGTGTAGCACTCCTCTCTTACAAATCTCTCATTTTAAAGTGGAAAGAAAAACTCTAATTCACTGCTATATCCTTACAAATACTCTTTTGTTTTTGTAAAGAAATATTTGGACAAATTTTTAAGGAAATTATTTAAAAGTTTTATTTTAAACTCTTATCAGGCTAATAGGTGAAATGTAAAGTACTTGAGATCGTTAGCGAAACGGCAAGTCTGGATTAAGTTCTTCGTTCTTATACATAGCAGTAAAAATCTATATTTTTTTTTAATATGCAATGATGAGGACTTTAAATTCGAACTGATGTAGTTTTTGCACAAACTTGCGTATCACGCAAAATTTTTCTTAATAAACTCATAATTTGGGAAGCACATTACTGAGTTTTTATATTGTTTTACAATTTTTTCTAGCTTTTTTCAGTCATAAAATTAAATTTTTCCTTCAATGAAAGTCTAATACTAACCGACAGACATGAATTCAAGCGTAATATAAGCTTGAAGTGTCATAATAACTAATGATCTCATGAGAAGCTAGAACACCTTCAAACTCCTACAAACTTAGATAAAGTTTCAAATAAAAATAACTATCAAGGATATTTCCATTACACATCAGTTTTAGTTTGTTTTTTTCTTGAACATACATACGTATTTACAAATGCCACACATTTTTTTTTCGTTATTTAAAAATTCATTATAAATATTTAAAACTAAAAAAGTAAATTTAAACCAACTTAAATCACTCAACCATATTTAAAATATTTTAAACATAGAATTAAAGATTTTTTTTTTTTTACAAAAACAGATAATGATCATTATTTTAAATGGTTTTGTTAAAAATGATCATTATGATGATGTTAAAAAGAACGATATCTAAATTAGCCATAAATGGTTATAAGTTCTTAACAAATGTATAAACTAAATAATCGCTATAAGATCTTTCCAGTTGAACACACAGATTTACACCGGCTACATACAAACAAACACTTGTCACCATTATTTTATTTTATTTTTTTTTTTTTTTTTTTAACAAAACAAATACTCATGAATACTTTTGAATTGTATTTCATTCTTTGTTTTAAATAAAGACCATAACAGCCAAGATCAAGAAAAAAAATAAATAAAAGTAGCAAAAAATACCAAACAATAAAAAGTGATCTACTACACAATAAATATTTATGGTTTTAAAGATTAAATAGGTGTCATCGTTGTCGTCGTGGTGGCGATCGCCAATGTTTGTTGCATTGTTGTAGTTCTAGTATTGCAACATTTATTGCATTTCTAACATAATTAGATTTGTACAAATATTATATACTTGACCATAATTTCATTTAAGAAAGATTCTTTTTCGTTTTTTTTTTTTTCTCTTTTTACTAACAAAGCGATAGATCACAATCTTGGCATGACGATCTAACGCACAGACACACAAACACAACAATATTGGCATTAGTTTTTTTTAACTAAAGAAAGTTGCAAGTTGCAACTAAATAAATAGAATATGGGATGGCGGCAGTTAGCCAGCCAGCTAACCAGTAACCAGAGACCACTTTTATATGGACCGTGTGTAATGAATGATGATATGCTGCAAACATTTTCTTTAAAGAGTTTAGACCAGTAAGGCGTCTTTATTCAGACCATAAAATACAAAACTCCAAAGATGTTTGAAAGAAAAACGAAAGAAAGAAAAAAATTAAAAGTGTATCATAAACGAGATCATCAATTGCTATGTTTGGTTTTGGTTTGACTCTCTATTCTGGTCATTTGTTAAACTCCATGTTTTATGGTTTTGTTTAAATGTTACACCAAAATAAAAAAAAGTAGTTTTCTTCTCTGGGGTATTAATTAAATATTTATTAATTTTAATTATTAAGGAGTTTATAGCTACTTTATTTAATTTATTGCGATTTTTTGTTGAGTAAAAATTATTTTTTTGTAGTTTGAGGTTTGCACTTATGACAAGTGCTGTAAAATTCCTATTAAGATCAAAGGAATAGAGTTAATATTAAGGCGGCCGTTGGTTTTGATGATTTAAGAATTTTATAGTTTTTGTGGAGTTCAAGAATTATGTCTTATTATGTTTAAGTCACAGGAGATTAAAGAGGACAAAAAAAAAAAAAAAAATGATAGAAGAAGCTTTTTAATGGTTGAGTATATTAAAATGTAACTTGGTATGGTACCCATAAGAAGAAACAAACATTTGGTTGCAAGAAACACAATTATTTATGGAAGAATTAAAAAATAAAAAACGCTTTACAGGAGACTATATATTCGTATGTTTTTGATATAATGTAGCTTGAAAAATTATTTAAACATTATTTTTTGGGGTCTCCAAAAATGTCTAAGGATTCAGAACGAACTTTCCATAAGATCTCACAAATTTTAAACTTATTATTTCATAATATCTGTTTATCTTAAACAATTTATGATCTGTAATGAAAACTATAATTGAATATTAAAATAATTTGCTTAAAAAGTATTAGAAATATATAAAATTTATTAAACAATAATTCTCTCCACATGTAAGAGCATACGTGTGACAAAATTAAGAGAACATTTGCACGTGTGCACCAACTTGCGGGTCGTTGATTTAGAGTAAAGTATTGTTGAGCTCGTACCCCTTAAAGAGGTTAACTAGAGTTGTGTCGTTCATGAAAGAAATATTTCAATTGAACGATTCAGTTAAATGAAAGATATGAAATAGTTCACAATCCTTCATGTTTATGTTTCACTTTTCACATTTCTTTCATATTTAATTCTTTTCTTCTGTCATATTTTTTTTTCAGCTGATTTAAATATGTGAATTCATCTGGGAAAAAAAAATGATGTAAATAATACAGAAATGTGTGATGAAAGGAAAAAACATCTTTCATTCGTTTCTATTTCATTCATACTTCAGTAAATGAAAGATGAAAGAAAAGAAAGAAATATTTCACTCAGTCGTACTGACCGATAACGAACGATTCACCAAAATGAAATATTATTCCCAAGTCTAAGGTTAACTGGCTGTTCCTTTAAGTTCCAAAACCTTCTATCAGATTGCAAGAGCCACTTCTTGTCGCCAAATACTTTTTGTCTTCTTTTATAGTTGTCCCAAGAGCCTTTTATAGTCTTTGTTGTTGTTCTTCTTACCACCACTGTATTTCTGTTAGTTTATTTAAAGGGAACCACTTTATCTTATTTTATTTAAAACACTTCTTTTATTTTAATATAAGTACCCAATTTTATTTCTTTTCACTTTAATCAATTATTTTATTTATAATATTTCCAATAAGTAGTTGATTGCTGTTGATGCTGTGGCGTCGTTTTTGTAATGAACAAAAAGGTATACATAAAAACTTTAATTCAACTTGAATTTTACAGTTCATTGTACAAACTTTGTTTACAAAATTAGTAGTCAAAAACAAATAATGTTTACAATTTTAGTTTACAGTACTAGTCGCCAACAGATGGTGCCTTGGTGAACCACTGTTATTAATGTTATGACATGAACAAGTATAATGACTTTGTGACAGCAGGATATGAAATAAAAGCAGGTGTTCCACAGGGAAGTGTTGTTGGACCTACACTCTATTTATAATTCACACTTCTGACATGCGATGAACATATTTTTATTGATTATTACATTAAAAAAAATCAGTTTTAGAATGGTTCGAAAATTATGCATAATTTCGGGAAATTATTTTCCTATTTATTAGTAAGCAAAAAATTAGATTTTTGGAATTATAAAATATTTTTTGGTTGAATGGTAATGTCCGTCCGTCTGTCTGTACATTTGGGTTATATGGGTCAATAATAGCGCTTAATTAAGCAAAAGGTGTTATCCGAATTTTAATGATCACGTTCTATTTTGTTTATTTATTAGTTAGTAAAAAAATTAATTTTTGGAATTTTAAAATTATTTTTGACAGAATGGCGATGTCCGTGCGTCTGTCTGTACATTTGGGTTAAATGGTTCGAAAATGGCACTTAATTCAGGGAAAGGTGATATCAATACTTTAGTATTTAAACTTAGTTTCTATATTGGTCAAGAAGTAAAAAAAAAATTATATAATTTTGGAATTTTAGGACTTTTTTTTAAAGAATTCTATTGTCTGTCCTTCTGTCCGCCTGTTTTTTAATTTTTGCAAACTTACCAATTTAAAATTGTTTATTTTCTGACTCAATGAAGATATCGACTTCAAATTTTCTTTATTCGATAGAAAATTTAATAATTCCATTAATCGTCACTTTTGACACATTTTACACCAAACATGCAATGTACTGACTATATCTACATTTGCTGATGATACATTTTAGTCAACTAGATATTTACCTCCGACGTTTAGATACATGTTTAGAAAACTGGCGAACACTGGTAAATGAATTAAAGTTGCCAGCTTAAGAAGAGGCAAGTGTCCGCCTGTCACACTTAATGGTACGAGAATACCACAATCAAATCATGTCACTTACCTTAGTATCCATTTGGATAGTCGACTTACTTGGCATCATCATATATAAACCAAAAGACTTCATATGAAGATGAAAACTTCTAGCCTTCACTGGTTAATAAAGAGACAATCAAGACTTATGACATCCCATAATGGGGTACTGTCAGTAATACCAGCATAGACCTTATACAGAAGGCCCAATAGAAGTCTCAGAATTATAACGGGTTCACCATGGTACATAAAAAATTAGAATATCCATAAGGACCTAGATATACCACTGGTAAAGAAAGAATTTAAAAAAGTCAGTGAAAAACATATCCAGAAACTTCAGCCATCCAAATCCACTAGCTAGACTCCTTGCTGACGTGTAAACATATTCAAGGCTTCGTAGAGTCGACCTACCAACCCGCTAATGAGAGGCCTGTTTTACATCTTAGCTCTCGTTAGAGAGTAAATAGCTTTATTTTTAATTTCTAAGATTTCAATACTTACTGTAAGGTCTACTAAAGGCAGA
This sequence comes from Protophormia terraenovae, assembly GCA_951394005.1. Classification (NCBI taxonomy): domain Eukaryota; kingdom Metazoa; phylum Arthropoda; class Insecta; order Diptera; family Calliphoridae; genus Protophormia; species Protophormia terraenovae. The sequence continues at coordinate 96,514,753 of OX596076.1, forward strand.
TTCAGTAAACAAATAGAAAGTAAATAGAAAAACTCCCAAAAGGCAAAGCTGGGATTGCCAAGTCGTATATAACATTTTTGGACCTACGGACAGACGGACGGACATCGTTAGATCGTCCTAGAATTTCATAAGGACCCAGAATATATATACTTCAGATGCTTATTTTGACATGTTACAAACGTAATAACAAACATAATATACTTCATATAATTAAATAAAATATTAAAAGTTTTCTTTACTTACCTTTGAGAATAATTGATGTAAATTTTAAATAATCTGAAAAAAAAAGAAATAAAAAATTTTTTACAAAAAATTCTTTTTAAAAGCTAAACAAAAATATGTTTACTTTTAACATAAAAATATGTCATCACAATTATCTCATTTCTTGGTAAAAAATTCGTATTATTCAACAATATTTTGCACAACAACTTACATACGAACAAGGAATTCAACAAGAAAATTTAAACATAAAACAAAATTCAATAAATTCAAATATAATCAGATAAGAATAACAAATATCACACGTGTTAAAAATAACTACAAGTCTCGCTGGTTAAAAAAAAAAACTACTTACTGATCGCTACATTTGACTCAGCCACAAACACACTTGGTGGCCATAAATTAATATAAGACTAAAGCAAAAACACAGTTTTTAAGATTGTATTTTTACACAAAAAAGTAATGAATTATTTATTGTAAACAAAAAACAAACATAATTTTACACTTACTTAAATATTAAACAACCAAGAATAAAGAAAAGAACCAACCAACCAAACCCAATCAACTGCAGGCCACAGAATATTAACGAAAATGTAAAAAAATATAAACGTAAAACAGAAGTGTCAACATAAAAATCCAGATAATGATCATCTATAGTAATAAACTATTTTGTCATACTTGTTGTTAGTCATTTAGCGGAGAAATAAGAAAAATTCAAAATAATAAATACAAAAGGATCTTCATGGGTGGTAATTCTTTTGATTGTGTCATACACTTGTTTAAAGATAATACTTTTTTTAAAGGCAATTTCATATGAAATGTGTTAAAAATTAATGATGATTTTATGTTTGGGAATTTTTCTTTTTAATGATTTATGGTTTTAAAGAGCAAAAACTATTTTTAATGATTTTTTTTTTTTTTTTTGTATTTTATGACGAAATATTGCAAAACAAAATTAAAGATGAAATTATTTAAATGAAGCATGAAAACGAGTAGGTTTCGTTAACTATTGTTCAAGTGCCCTTCTTTAAAAAAGAATTAAGTGTGAAATTGAACAATTTTATGAAGATTTTGTATGTGTTTTAAAGGGATAGAGTTTTCCATTTTACAAGAGAGGCTCTATTTTTAAAGAAACAGGTTAAAGCATTGAAATCAGTGTTAAATTTAAATTTAAAAAAATCGCTATTTATATTACCAAAAACACTAATATTAAAAAATAATATTACGAAAAATCGATAAAATACCAAAAACAAAGAAACAGACCAATTGGCAAATAATATCATTATAATACCAAAATTGTAATACATCGCTTAAATACAAACAAATTGAAAAAAATCGTCTAATTAAAGAAAAACTTATTTACAAAAAAATCACAAATTACAAAGAAAAAAATCGCGATAATTATAAAATACGCAAAACTACAAAAAAATTGATATAAACAAATCTATAAATTTCTAAATTACAAAAAAAAATTATAAAGAATCGCAAATAAAAAAAAAATTTTTGATATAAAAAAACAAACAAAAACAGCTAAAAAACGTTAAAAAATAAAAAAATCGCCGAATTTAAAAAAGTTACAAAATAAAACTGCCTTAGAAAAATATATAAAATTTATGAATTACAAAAGGAATGACTAAAATACAAAATGTCGCAAATTAAAAATAGAAAAAAATCCCTAAAATACCAAACGTCAATAATATAATTATAATAATTATAAAAAAGCTTCATTATAAAAAATCGCAAATTGTATCAAAAAAATAATAAAACTAAAAAATGTCTGATATATATATATATAAAAAAAGACAAATTGAAAAAAGGCTCCAAATTTAAAAAGACTATATGAAAAAACGATATTATTATAAGATTTAAAAAATCTGTTATGTAATTTAAAAAAGAATCGCAAAATACAAAAAATTCGCTTGATAAAAAAAATTGATAAATTTATTAAAAGAATAATAAAAGCTAAAAAAAACAATAAATTGCAAAATTTAGTATAGATAAAAATCGCAAAATTAACAAAAAAAAACGTCATATTACAAAAAAGTAGAAATGAAAGATAAATAAAAAAAAATCGCTAAAATACAAAAAATCGTCATAAAATCGCTTTAGAAAAATGTCGAAAAGGCATAAAAAGTACAACAAATCGCCAAATTGCAAAAAATGTTTAAGATTAAAAAATATTAATAATAATTTCTTTAGAAAAAGACAGAAAAAAAACGCCAAATCTCCAAGAAACAAAATCCTTAATGGTTAAACATTTTCAACTTACAGTTAAATTAAAAAAAACTCGCTTAAAACCGGCAAATTAAAAAGAAAAGAATCACCAAATTTACAGCAAATCATATAATATTATAAATCGTTAAATTAATAAAATTCTGTAGAGGTAATAAATAAAATTGCCAAATTCTAAATTATGGAAAAAATTGCCAAATCCTCAAGAAATAAAAATACCTTAAAGGTCATAAAAACGCTAAATTACAAAACCAAATAAAGACGTTAAAACGCTAAATTACATCAATTAAAAAAAATTACCAAAAAAGGACAAAAAATCGCTTTACTAACATATGGAATAAATCTCCAAATGTCTAAAAAGATTGTAAACTGGAAAAAATGGAAACCTTAAATTACAAAAAAATCGCCAAAATATAAAATGCAAATTTTTTATATTAAAAATTCTACAAATTACCAAATTAAATATAAATTAAATAAATAAAAAATAAAAAAATTGTGAAATTAAAAAAATTACAAAAAAAAAAAAAAAAAAAAAAAAAAAAATCGCTTAAATAAATATTGCCAAGTTAAATAAAAACTTTATTCTACAAAAATATCTCTAAATCAGAAGTTCTCTTAATTGCATTTTTTTGGGATATTTCTAAATTAAAAAAAGATGTAGACCATATGATACCCTACACCATCATGTATCAAAATTCGGGGAGGGGTCATATATTAGACCTGTGGCCAATTGTGGATCGATACTTATGCCAAGTGTAAAATAAAATATACAAATACAGAACAATGCTTTGATAATAACATCTACATGATTTTATGCCCTTTAGGGAGATTCCCGGAAGTGGGTTTATATGGGAGCTATGGTAAATTATAGACCGATTCTCATAGAATTTGGCAATGTTGTTTCTACTTATATAAATTTTATTTGTGCCGAATATCAACTTGATACTGACATTTGTATGGGATTTGTGCACGTTAAAGTGATTTTCGGAACAGGGATTTATATGGGAGCTATGGTCAATTATGGACCGATCTTGATGAAATTTGGCACATAGATTGACACTTGATAGTTAAACCTGTATTCCAGGAGGACATTTGTATGGGGGCTAGTTGAAATAATGGACCGATCATAACCAATTTCAATAGGCTTCATCCTTGTGCCAAAATAATTATTCGTGTCAAATTTCATCAAGATATCTTTAAAATTGCGACCTGTACTTTGTTCACAAGGTTTACATGGACAGACAGCCAGACGGACGGACATCGTTAAATCTACTCAGAAAATGATTCTGAGTCGAACGGTATACTTTAAGGTGGGGGTCCGATAATTCTTTCTGTGCGTTACAAACATCAGCACAAACGCATTATAACCTAACTACCTATGGTGGTGTAGGGTATAAATAGTAAAGGTAGGGTCCGATGGAACACATTTTTTTCAAAACACTTTTTTCCAAACACTTGAACCGAGCTGAAACGTTTGATCAAACACTAGTTGAAGATTAAAGAGTTATTAACATAGAAAACAACTAGAAGTCAAACTTGCTCTGGAAAAAACTAACTCAGCTGTCAAAAAAACCTCTTTGTATGTGTTAATAGAATTTTCTCTAGAACTAATTTATACGTGTGAAGAGAGTATATTTTTTTAATGAGCGAATTATATGAATTGGACTTCTAGCAGCTTTCAATAGTTCTTGATTGTTTAAAATATATTTATATATGAAATGGAAATTTTTTTTTTTCTATATGCTAAGGACTTCGAAATCATTATTAAATTACACAGGATAACACTGATACTACGGCACTTTTTTTGAATTGACTCTAGTTCTCGCGATAAATCACGATTTGTAAAAAGAGGTTGCACTATATATGAATCATGTCTCGAAAACAACTTGTCTGATTTGGTTAAAAAAATATCAAAAAAATCTAATTAAAATTGTCTTCAAGTCATTCTTAGATTATTTTTTTTGTGAGTTTTTTGTATGTATTAAATAATACTTCAAAACTTTTTAATTTTTTTTCTATTCAACTTTATTCCTGTAGAAGGTTGTCAATTTTCAAATGAGGAAAAATGTTTATAGTTTAAAAAGCTTTATCCAGAATGGCATTAATTCTCTAAATGTTCGCCTTAAAAAGTTAATGTAAAATAAATTAATTTAACCTGACTACCTTTAAGATAATTATCTTCTTTTTTATATATTTTTTTCTTTTTTTTATCATTTTCAACTTTAAGATCATCATCATTATCATCAACTTCATTAAGTTGTTTTCGTAACATAAAGTTTTACTACCTGCACTTGCCATTTCTGTGTGTCTCATTTCAAGTTAAACTTTTTTGTTAACATAAAATGTTCTTTTCTTTTGCTGTTTGCCTGTTAAATTTGGCTTAGTTTACCTACCTATTTTTATCTACACAACCATCCGGGTTTCTTGCTTTCATTCTTTTTTTTGTTCCACAATTTTAAATATGATTCTTCTTCTTTTTTCGGTTTCTTTTTAAAACAGTATGAGATTTTTTTCCAACTTTTCAGTGTGTGCCACATTTATAATCACCTAAGGCGATTTCATTTGTATTGTCTTAAACATTAAGCAGCATAAGGCAAACGAAAAATAAGCTCAACTTAAGCTGGCCATAATATAAAGTTTAACACTTTTTTGGTTAGCTGGGTTGTTGTTGGTCGGGCCGAGCAGCAATAGCAGCAACAAACCAAAAGAGTCAAGCAACAAACATTTTTTTCAAAACACAGCTAAATGTTTGTTATAATCAAAAACTGAAAAAAAAGTAACAACATAATACACCTGAACATACAAATGAACAAAACTTAACATTTATTTATACTTAAACATTAAAAAAATACTTACACTTATACATGGATATAATTTTTTTCTATAACACATTAACCTTGAACTTGTATATTTGAAGTCAGATTTTTGCGTGTGTTTTTTGTTATTGCTTTTTTTTTTTTTTTTTTTGTTTAAAATTAAATTTTGAGATATGTTGTTTTTGTTTTCTTTGGTAAGAAGATGATTTTTGGTAACTTGTTTGAAGAAAAAGTAAGATTTTGATATAAAAAAGACTTCTTTTGCTTGTGTCATTGTGAAGAAGGACTTTTTAAGGTGAAATGAAACAGGGTGATTAATTAGATTTGAATAAAATTCGATTTTAACAAAATTAAATTTTAATAAAATAATAGTTATTATTGGGAATTTTCCTCCAAACTTTCATATTTTTATAGAAAGTGTTTTAGTATATGACTTATTTCAAAATGGATTAAATAACTCTATATTTTGCAAATTATTACATACAAAAAGTTTTTGAAGCTTTGACTAAGAGGTTACACTTTTTAAATTATTTGCTTAAATGCTACTAAACTTCATCAATGCACTTTGGGGCAGAATCAATATTTTTTTTGGAAATATATTTATAATGCTATAATTTGAAGCATCTCTGACATGCGAATTTTTTAATTTCTTTAAAAAAACCAAAAAAAAAAAAAAAAAATTAAATAAATTGCTGATACATAAAAAATGAAAATTGTTAAAAAAAAAGTTAAATAAAAATAAATAAAAAAAAAACGCCAAATTGTAGAAAAACAAATTGAAAAGGAGTTATTTAAAAATGTTAATAATAACTGTAATCGGTAAATTAAAAAATAATAATAATAATAATAAATAAAAATTTGCAAAAGATATAATTAAAATACAAAAATCTACAAATTAACGAAATCGTCAAATTAAAAAAAAAAAAAATACGTTCAAAACATCGTCAAATTGCAAAAAACCGCCATATTATAAAAAAATCAAATTAAAAGGTATTATTAAAAAAAAAAAAATCAATAATTAATAAAAATTAAAAATCTGCTAAAAAAAATGTAAAAAATCGAACATTTTTAAAATCGCCTAAATCATAATAAAATCAAATAACTATTACACATTAAGGAAATCGCCAAATTATAAAAAAAAATCGGCAAAAAATATGTTCAAAACATTGCCAAATAGCGAACAAAAAACTGCCTAATTATTAAGAAAAAATCAAATTAAAAAGGTATTGTTAAAAAAATCGCTAAATTAAAAAAAATCGCCAAATTCATAAAAAAAAATAAATTAAAAAAATATATGAATAATGGGGAAAATACATTAAATTTATTTATTTTTATTTATAAATAGTAAATAAATTTACAATATTGACACCTTCGTCCTTAAAAATTATTTTAAATTAAACGAGAAGGAAAGATTTAGTCGGTCAAGCTTGACCATATGAACTATGATGTGGTAAATTGTGTACCTACACTTTTTTAAGTATAAAATAAAACATGTGAAAAGAGAATATAATGTCGATAGTAACATTTATATCAATGTATTCAATTTTGGGTGATTCCCGAAAATGGGTCTTATATGGGGGCTATGGTAAATTATGGACTGATATTCATAAAATTTGACACTATCATTTATGTTTATATAAAATTTATTAGTGACGAATATTAACTTGATACTAACATTTTAATTGATTTATGCCCGTTAAGGTGATTTTCTGAAGAGAGTTTTATATGGAAATTTATAATCCTAAAAGTCCTTTTGCGGGAGGACATTTATATGGAGGCTAGTTCAATAGGCTTTGTCCTTGGACTATAAAAAACCTGTGTGCCAAATTCCATTCATTTATATTCAAAATTGCGACCTGTAGTTAGATTACAAGGTTTAGATGGACAGACAGACAGACGGACGGACATCGTTAAATCGACTCAGAAAGTGATTCTAAGCCGATTGATATAAATTAAGTTGGGTGTTAGAAACATCAGCACAAACGCATAACTCTCTCCACCTATGGTGTTGTAGAGTATAAAAAGACAAATCCTAAAAAAATCTTCAGATTAAAAAATTTGCAAAAATACGTAAAATATCGTCAAATTGTGAAAAATAAAATAAAAAATACATTATTATAAAAAAATATATATTAAAAAATCAATGAAAAATCGCTTAAATACAAAAAATCTACAAATTAAAAATAAGTCAAATTCATAAAAAAAAACCGAATTAAAAAGCTTCGTAAGACTAAGAAAAAAATACAAAATTTCTTAGTTAAAAATATCGCCAAATAACAAAAAAAAAAAAAAAAAATGAAAAAAATCGCTAAATTACAAAAAAAAAAGAATCTGTAAAAAAAAAACTAAACAAAAAAATCTAAAAAGAAATCGCCAAATTAAAAACTAAAATATATATGAATATTGGCAAACGATTAGCACTAAAAGGCACAAAGGATGCTGAAGAAGATCGTAGAGGATCAGAAAATGCATTCCATCCTGCTAGTGTCTAATAAATCTTTTTCTTTTATTATAGAAAAATTAATGAACTTGAGCCTGAATAAAAATTCAAAAATGATTAATTCATAAAAAGTTCGAAAAAACATTCATCATTTACAAGAATATTGGCAAACATTTTTTTAGAAACGTCAAATTGTAAAAGAGAAATATTTTAAATTAAAAAAGGAAAATCATAAAAAAATCTTCAAATTGTTAAAAAAATCAATGAAAAATTACTTAAATACAAAGAAATCTACAAATTAAAAAAAGCCAAATTAATAAAAAAAAAAAAAACGCCAAATTAAAAAATTCCTAAGAGTAAAAAATAAAAAATCGCCAAATTTCTAAAAAAAACTTCAAAATCTCTAAATTACAAAGAAATAAAAACGCTTAAATAAATAAAATCATTAAATATAAATTCCTTAATTAATAATTTCCAATTGGTTGGTCTGATTTACAATAAATTTTGATATAAGCGTAGTAGAAGAATATTTTAGTTTAAATTTGTAAGGCGGATTTTACAAATCTCACTGGAATGCAACTATTAATAAATTAATTAAATATAAATAAGAAGAATAATTGAATTTACAATCTTTTTATACCCACCATTAAAAAGATGGGGTTTATATTGATTTGGTCATTCCGTGTGTAACATGTCGAAGGAATCATTTAAGACCCCTGGGTCCTGGTTAGATTCTGAGTCGATCTAGCTATGTTCGTCCGTCTGTCTGTCTGTTGAAAGCAGGATAGAGCTCGAACGGTGCAACGTAGTTGGACGAAATTTGGCTCAAATATTTATTTTATATAAGGTTTGTTTGGAATTGAAAATGGGCAAAATCAGTTAATAAACAAAAAAGTTATGGGCTAAATACTAGAAACACAGGGTGTCTGTTGTAGCCTCATCTGCTGATATTTCTTGAACAAAAGCATGTACTACAACGAAATTTTGTACGCATAGGTTGGAGGTAGATATAAATTTGTAAACAAAAAATGGGCGTGGCCCGCCCACTTTATCGCCCAGCTCCCTTATAACGAAAAATTTGAAAAAGTTGATGGTGGGTAAATAGATTCGGCCGAGCCGAATTTAACATTCGTGCTTGTTAATAGTTTGAATTTCAAATAATAAAATAATTGAATATGAATATCTTATTTGAAATATGATTGTAGACTTTTCTGTAAAGAATTTAAATTCATTTTTGAATAAATTATTTAATTATAAAAATAAAAACAAAATATTTTGTAATTGTTTAATATTTTTATGAGAATAAAATCAAAATTTATGCAGTAATTTGAATGCAATATATTTTGTTTTATTTGCAACAAATTTATTTATATTATTAAAGAATACAAATTTGCATTTTTGGTATTTACGAATTTTTATGATTTTTTGAAAACAATTTTTTTTTTTTTTGGAATCTTTGAAGGAAATTTAAGTTTTTTCTTCAGAAAATGGGCCTAATATCTCCATAACTGAGCATTTTAAAAAATAATGTAAGAATGACTTGAAAACAATTTAAATTTGAATTTTTTTATAGTTTATTTAAGTAAATCAGACAAGTCGTTTTCGAGATATTCTTCAATAAATGGCGATTTATAGCTAGAACAATGTTTTCACAATGTTTTCTAGCTATAATATAATTTTATACTTCAGTAATTATATTTTTTTTTCACAATTTTGAATATTAAATTAATTTAAAACTATTTCTCTATTCTCTTTACAGGTAAATTTTGGAAAAATTTAAATGTGCAATTCCCCATTAATTTCAAAAGTACATGTGAGAACATTATTTTTATTTTTTTTATTTTTTTTTTTATTTAAAAATATTAAATCATATGAGTTTAAAATACATTTTATTTAAAAGGACATCAATTAGGGACTATTTTTTATTTGAAATCAAAACTTTGTCTTCAAATTATTATTATTTTTAAAATAGAACAACAAAATATTTACTTTTTTCCTTTTATTGAATAAAGAAATCATGTTTTAAATATTTTATTTTAAATTTGTAAAAAAAAAAATCTAAATCATAAATTTTCTACTTTTTCTTTTCTAAAAATCTTCCTAAGAATTATCATAAAGATTTAAATTTTATAGTCTTAAGTCACTTGTTTGTTTTTTTTTTTTGCATTTGACCATTAAGAGATTTATGAGAATTTTACTAGAATCATCATTATTAAATTTAAATGATGGTAATTTTTCTTAAACAACTTTTTCTTAATACATAATTAAAAAAAAAAAAAAAAATACATTTGTTAACACCAACTAATATTTAGAAATCATGGTAGAATAGATTACAGTAAACAAAAAGAATTTGTTCTTTTAAAGAAAATTTGTTTAATCCTTAAACTTAAACTTTAAATTTCTACTCAATATCCTATTGATCAATAAAACAAATATTAGATTGATTGTACACAGGTGTGAAACTTACCTATGTTTCATAATTTATTTCTATAAAGTATAAGCTTGACTTCCTAAACAACTTCTTGGTAACCGAATTCGAATAAGCAGACATTTTAGGTAACGTTTAAAAAGGAAATTAAAAGATTTCCATTCACGAATTAGAACTTTTTTCTAATTAAGTGTAATTATTGAAGTTTCAGCAGAATTCAAATTTTAATTAAAACAAACCCTATGTAAACCCATAAAAACCCTTATTCAAATATTATCAAATTTAGTAAACCTTGTTGTAGTTCTTTTAAATCTTTTATTATTATTCCAACTAATAAAGATTATCATCATCTTCTATTGGCTATACACTACTGTATTTACAATAATTTGTTAATTTGTAAACACAAACCATAAGAAAAGATAAATAAATATAAAAAATATAAAAAAACAACTTTAATGATCACATTTACATTAATTGCTATAATCAAAAATTTACAAAAAAAACGTATAAATAAACAAACAATAAAGTAGCTAAACTCGTTGGTTTTCTTTGTATAAATTATGACAACCAAGACCTGAACCGTTAAAATAATATTAGGGTTTTTTTATTATTATTATTATTTTTTTTTGAAGATACAAAAAATTAGAGTGACGATTTGTTGAATGTAAAAGGTCAAGTTTGTTATTAAAATTTATATTTTTTATATTAAAATTTCAAAAAAGAAATATGATTTTTTTGTTTGTAATGAAAGAAATATATTTTAGGATTTGCATAATATTTTTAAATAATTAATAGAAAAGATTTATTGATAAGAATTTTAAAAAAGGTAAAGAGTTAAATAAATATGAAGTTAAGTTTAAATTTATGTAAAGACTTGACTTGAATATGGAGCATACTATACACTGAACCAAAAAGGTACATAAATAGAATGAAAAGGTTCATTGTTTCAATGAATTTGTTATCTAAATTTTACCTAATGTACAGGTTCGATGAAATAATGTTATACTTCACAATATGAAAGAGTATCATGATCTTAACATAATGTAATTAGATATTTCAATGATTACTTGTTCGTTGAGTAATGCTTTTTCTTTAATAAATCAATATATTAATACATTAAATCAACGAATTGTCACTATTTTTATATATGCAACATTTTTAATACGTTTAATCAAATAACTAATTTACTTATTATTACAGAGAAAAATATTTTCATAAACATTTCAATTAATTACACTAGCGACAAATTGAGATCATTTCGTGGGGGAGGAATCATTCCGAATGCAATTGATAGTTCTTGATATGTGTAATAAACCCTCCAAAGCATTTTCCGCTTTCTTATTTTTGCACCAAAGTAGTTTCAGATAAATAGATAAAAATAATATAAGTATAGTTCGAAACTCAAATATTTTAACATAAATGTTTAGAGCATTTAAATAGCAATATTTCATTAGAACTTTCTATTTATCTATCTCTGATTATATGCGGTCATTTCTAGTCCGTTTAAACAAAATTCAACAAAAGCCGATTAAAACTTGAGTTTAATGGGTTATAATGTTCTACAGAAATTTTCTACGTCGAATTTCACTAGGGGTCACCGAAGGTCCAAAGTTCATGCAATGAAGCGTTTATCCAAAGAAATGAAATTGACGAAATTATTATTACCCTGCGGGAAATTTGTGGTAATTGCAGTAATGGACCGGTTTCTCTATACCAGTTGAGTACCAATTGACATCTAACTCGTCACCAATGTTCCAATTGAGAACCAATTGTGACAAACACACTCACTATTAACATGCTCGTTAAGTGCGCAAATAGCAACTCGCGCGCAATAACAATCAGTGGCTGAGTGGTAAGCGTTGAAGACTATAAAACATAACATACGTCAAATGAACATGGGTTCGAGCCGGGGTGCCGCCATCGACATTAACGAAAAATTATAAAATTAAAATAAACATAATTTAATAAAGATAATAATAAAAATAATGTTTAAAAAGTAAAAAATTACCGAATTTTTATAAAATTTTTATTACAATAATCGTTACTGAACCTGTCTTCTTGGACCTGTCTTAGGACCTATCCTGTGACCCAAGGAGCTAATTAGCTACCTCCAATGATAACCCCATGTAAAAGTGACAGGTTCTTCTCATATAAAGTTCCGGAACTGGGACCGGTCACTAGCCCTGAGAACCAGTCACGTGACTAGTCTTGAACCGGTTCTCTTTACTCTAGGGTAATTTTGTTTGCGATTTATACAAAACTTTAAAAATTATGTTATATTTCATTGCCTAGTTTAAGGAGTTTATATAAGAAATGTGGGAAAATTTCATAATTTTCTTTTTTAACAATATATGATAAGTCGGATGAATTTTTTATCTTTGGAGACCCCTAGTAAAATTTGAATAAAAAAATATCTGTAGAACATATTAACCCATTAAACTCAAGTTTAAATCGACTTTCATGTCATTTCCTAAAAACGGACTAAAGACGACCCATTATAAGGTAAGATAAATGAATTTAAAGTTGTAATGAAATATTCCCCGTTAAATGCTCTAAACATTTATGCAAAATTATTTTAGCTTCGAACTATATTGATATTATTTTTTCGATTTATCGGAAACTACCTCGGTGCAAAAATAGAAAAGTTTTAGTGGTCATAAAACAGAAATTTAGCTTACCAACGAAAAATCCTTTGGAGGATTTATTACACATATCAAGAGCTATCAATTGCAATCGGAATGATTCCGCCCCCAAAATACTGTTGCATAGTGTTATTAATAAGTATTTTAAAATGATTTCAAATATTTTTAGTATTAAAAAATTGCTCATCAAAGTATTCTAATAAATTAAAATTTTACATTAGAAAAATCTGAAATCCAATTTTAATTACGATTAATACAAATTCATTTATTTTATTAATTGAAGTTTATGAAAAGAATTATATATTCAATTATTTAAATAATTAATTAATTAATTGAAAACCAATAAATTATTTAAGTATGTGATGGCATCCTTTCTAGATATAGAGGGAGCCTTCAATAATGTGAACATATCGTCGACCTGGTAGTCGATCAGCAAATAAGGAACTGGACGGGGAATATACTGAAAAGCAGAGCCATCAATTCCTGTTGAGGTCTGAGTAGTTCGAGGAAATTCGTGATAAGAGGTACTCCACAGAGAAGAGTACTATCTCCACTCTTATGGAATTTTGTTGTGAACAAAGTCCTTTTCGAATTCACTTACAGAGGCACCAAAGTAGTCGCATATGCTGACGATGTTGTGCTCCTCTTCTTGTCAGTAAAAAGAATAAAATATTTGGTGAAAAAATTACCAAAATCAGGTACGATTTTTACCCCTTAAACGTTAGAGTTTCCAAAAAGTACCAAACTTGTATTCGCCAATTTTCGATAAGATACTAATTTGATGCACATTTTATTTTTATGCTTACAGGATTAAAAGATAGATAGGTACCAAATTATAGTTTTTACCCGTTTTTTTCCCTAAAAGAGCCAAATTTCAAAAAAGTACCAGACACCTATCCGATTATTTTTCAAATGAATAACAATAACTATTTAACATGTTCATACCCTACACCATCATAGTTTGGGAGGGTATTATGCGTTTGTGCTGATGTTTGTAACACCCAAAAATATTGGTCTAAGACCCACCCTTATTTATACTAATCGGCTTAGAATCACTTCCTGAGTCGATTTAACGATGTCTGTCCGTCTGTCCGTCCATGTAAACCTTGTAATCAAACTACAGGTCGCAATTTTGAACATAAATTGATGAAATTTAGCACAGACGTTTCCTATAGGGCAAGGATGAAGCCTATTGAAATTGTTTATGATTGGTCCATTATTTCACCAAGCCCCCATACAAATGTCCTCTCCGAAAAGGGGTTTACCAATCATAAATCCCTTAAATATAGCTGTATTTTAATGAAATAAGTATATAAGTTCATTTAAGCTTTATATAAGTTCAAATCTGTGTACCGAATTTCAGGAAGATCAGTCCATTATAGACCATAGCTCCCATATAAACCCCTTTTCTGAAAATCACTTTAACGAGCATAAAGGATTTAAGAAAAATGTTAGTTAGCATCAAGTTAATATTCGACACAAATAAGTTTTATATAAATATAATTGATAGTACCAAATTTTACGAAGATCGGTCCATAATTCACCATAGCTCCCATAAAAGGCCTTCTTTCGGGAATCACCCAAAAATTAATAAATTCATATAAATGTAAGTATGGACGTAATATTCTGTATTCGTATGTTTTATTTTACACTTAATATGAGTATCGGTCAACAATTGGCCCCAAGTCTAATAAAAGACCCCTTCACGAATTTTGATGCACATGCATAATGGTGTAGGGTATCATATGGTCAGTCTTGACCGACTATATCCTTTTTATCGTTTATATATCCATTAGTATAGGAGATATAAGGTTACGGATTTTAAACGTTTTTAACCCCTAAACATTCGAATTTCCAAAAATCTCGTCTTAGTGGATCTAATCGGTAGGAGACCAATCCACAGTCTATATTTCATCTTTCTAACCTTAACAAGCCATGTTAAAGTGACAGTTTCAGCTCATACAGAGCGTTAGAGCTAGAACCGGTCCCTATCACTTTGGACCAATCCCATAACATGTTTTATGTTAGTTCTTTTTCCTCTAGGGTAGATATAGTTTATTCTTTAGACTAAATTCTAGTCTATAAAATAGTTTATTATATATTAAATATATATATTTTTTTTTACAAATAACATATTAAACATTTTAAATAATTCCAACTCTAGTTTTCTTTTGCTAAATCAAAGAATTTATATCTCTAATGCAATTTTAATTCAGTTCTTGTTCTTTTTTTTTATAAATTATAAATTTTGCCACAGCTGTTTTACATTAAAAAAAACTTGTTGCAGACAGGGCCATAAATCATTAAATTTATCTATTTATATACTAACAAATATTACAACATTGTTGCACTTTTAAAGAAAATTCAAGTTTATTTTATTTAAATTAAGAAAAAAATAAATACAAAACATTCTTCAAAACACCCACAACTTCAAATGACACATTTTAATATAAAAACAATTTTTTTAATACTTAAAGTTTCTAAACTCATATGAGTATGAATATTAATAATGTTACATTAATTTGTCATTATTATAAAAATAAATTTTCTATGATTGAAACTTTACTTAAAACTATTTGCATGTAAAAGAAAAAAATAACAGGCGGTATTTTGTCAAAGTAAAATTAAATTAAAAAAAAAAAAAAACATAATTAATAATAAATAATAGAAATTTATTAATATTTTGCCAATAATTTTTGCTATTATTATTTAAGAAAAAATATACATGATGAAATGTTTTTTTGCTCTAAAATATTGTTGAAATTTCATTACATTTACAATTTTTGGTATAGGTTTTGTTTTAAAATTACTTTATAATTTTTTGTTTTAAAAATAATTACAATTTGATTGATTGTATATGTTATAAAAAGAAATTATTTTGTTATTAAATACCTATAAAAAATTTAAATAACAAATGTCATTTGCCCTAAGGTTTTTGATTTTGGGTATTCGTTAGCGAAATAAATATGGTGGGAAAGTTTTATTATTATATTTTTTTAAAAAATATTTAGTACCTATAACGGAACTAAAAAATTTTATTATAACTTGCTAAATATTAATATTTTTTTATAAACCTTTCTTATATCGTTTAAGTTTATTTGTTAATGATTTTTTTTGTCAGGATTTCTGCTTGAAAAACTATTACTTTTTGTTCAAAATTTCTTTTTCTTTAAATTTCATTTATCAAGTTCAATTACTTTATTTTCAAGACATTTAAGTCTTTGTTAAGTATTAAGTACCTCAGACCCTTTAAACAGTTTAACACTTGAGTACACTTTTGTTTTTTTTTTTTATTTCAGTTTTGCTAAATGACCAAAAACTAAATTAATATTCTTGGGCTTGGTAACAAACTGAAAGAAAGAAGTATGTAATTTTCAAACTCATTTGAGTATGAAAGAACTGACACTCCTTGTTTGTTGTAAAAAAAATTTAATTTTCATTAAGAATTTTTTTTACCTCTATTGACCAATGATATTCGGTTTTTACTTTGAGTAATAAACAAAAGTAATAGACAATGACATTCTACAAAATGAATTGAATTTTTTAAAAGGGATTTTCCAAAGCAATTTATTATACAGCAAAAAAGTTTAATAAGTTCTTAAAAAGTTAAATTTTTTGTTGTTGCAGAAAATAGATTCTAGTCATAGATTAGTCGAAAATTCCTAGTAAGGGAATATAGTCTGCAATAAAGGCTAGTCTATAGTAAAAATTTTACTGTCATCTATATTGTACTTTGTAGACTTATCTAATATATGGTCTAGTCAGTAGTCTAGTCACTATACTCATCATAGTCTAGTTTTATGTTAAACTTATAGTCTAAAGTATAGCTGAGTCTAAATTTAGTTGAGTTTACAGTTTAACTATAGTCGAGTTTATAGTATAAACTATAGTCGAGCATATAGTGTAGACTACAGTAGAGTTTACAGTCTAAAATAAAGTCGAGTTTATAGTCTAGACTACAGTAGAGTTTATAGTTTATAGTCTAACTATAGTTGGATTTATAATCTAAAAAATACTTGAGTATATAATTTGAACTGTAGTCGAGTCCATAGTCTCAATTAAAATCTAGTCTATAGTTTAAACTATAGTAGAGTCTGTAGTCGAGTCTATAGTTCAAGCTATATTTGAGTTTATAGTCTAAACTATATTTGAATGAAACTGTAGTCAAATTTATAGTCTAAATATAGTCTAACTATAGTCGAGTTTATAGTCTAGACTATAGTCGAGTCTATAGTCTAAATCATAATCGAGTTTATAGTCCAAGCTATAGTCGAGTTTAAAGTATATACTATAGTCGAGCTTATAGTATAGCATAATATAGTCGAGCATATAGTCTAAACTATAGTCGAGTATATAGTGTAGCCTACAGTAAAGTTTACAGTCTAAAATAAAGTCGAGTTTATACTCTAGACTATAGTCGAGTTTATAGTCTAAATTAAAGTCGAGTTTATAGTCTAGACTATAGTCGAGTTTATAGTCTAAATTATAGTCGAGTTTATAGTCCAATCTATAGTCGAGTTCATAGTATAAACTATAGTCGAGCATATAGTGTAGACTACAGTAGAGTTTACATTCTAAAATAAAGTCGAGTTTATAGTCTAGACTATAATCGAGTTTATAGTCTAAATTATAGTCGAGTTTATAGTCCAAGCTATAGTCGAGTTTATAGTATAAACTATAGTCGAGTTCATAGTATAAACTATAGTCGACTTTATAGTATAAACTATGGTCGAGTTTATAGTCTAAACTATAGTCGAGTTTATAGTCTAGACTATAGTCGAGTTTATAGTCCAAATTATAGTCGAGTTTATAGTCCAAGCTATAGTCGACTTTATAGTATAAACTATAGTCGAGCATATAGTGTAAACTATAGTCGAGTTTGTAGTCTAATATATAGTCGAGTACATACCCTAAAATATAGTCTAGTCTATACCTTAAACTATAGTTGAGTTTACAATCTACAATATAATCGAGTATATAGTCTAAGCTATATTCAAGTAAATAGTATAGACTATAGTCGAGTTTGTAGTCTAAATATAGTCGAGTCTAAACTATATTCGACTACAATGTTTAGTCTAAACTATATTCGACTATAGTTTTTAGTCTTAAATATAGTAGAGTCTACAGTATAATTTATATTCAAGTTTATAGTCCTAACTAAAGTCAAGCAAATAATCTAAACTATATTCGAGCAAAAAGTCTAAACTATAGTCGAGCATATAGTTTAAACTATAGTCGAGCATATAGTGTAAACTATAGTTGATTATATAGTCTAAACTATAGTCGAGTTAATATTCTAAACTATAGTCGATTACATAGTCTAAACTATAGACGAGTTTATAGCCTGAACTATAGTAAATTTTATAGTCTAAACTATAGTCGATATATAATTTAAACTATAGTCGAGTCTAAATATGGTCAAATTTACAGTTTTATAGTTTAAACCATAGTCTATATATATATTCGATTATTATTTTTAGTCTAAACTATAGTCGAGTTTATAGTTTAATTTATATTCGAGTTTATAGCCTAATTTATATTTCAGTCTACATTCTAAGCTATAGTCGAGTATATATTCTAAACTATAGTCTAGTCTATAGTATAGACTATAGGTTAGACTCTTCATTCTTTAAGACTTAAGCTAAAGATCTTGATCTTAATAATTTCAATTCATTTTCTCGACACTCCCTTTCTGTAAATTGTAATGCAACAAATTCCTTTTAATTAATTTATAGCAATTATTTAAACAAATAATAAACAATAGCAAATGCAGTAGATAAAAATAAAACTTAAAAAAAAAAACATTCTAAGTAATAAAATTCCCATTAATTTCCAACTAAAGTGTTTTATGACATTTTTTTCATTATTTATATTTATTGTAATTTTAAATAAATTTATTTTCAAATAGAAAAAAATTAAATAAAAAATAAAACATATGTTTGTTTATTAAATTTTGTAGCCATTAAAATTCCTTGTAGTATTTAAATTGTTATTAAATACTAACTGTCGTTAGTTACAATTTGTTTAATAATATTTTTTATTTTTTGCATTAAATTTTAACTTGTATTTAATATTTATTTGCATTTTTTTTTATTACTAAATGTAAGGAACACTTGTGGTTATTACCATAAGCAGTTTTACTTAAAGTTTTAAAAGCTTTTTTTTTTTTATTAAA
Organism: Protophormia terraenovae; assembly: GCA_951394005.1. Lineage (NCBI taxonomy): Eukaryota > Metazoa > Arthropoda > Insecta > Diptera > Calliphoridae > Protophormia > Protophormia terraenovae. The sequence goes on from OX596076.1 coordinate 96,533,705, forward strand.
ATTCATATATTTACTGATATAAAGTATTTATAAAGCAGTTATATGTAATAAATATTGAAATGAATTATATGCTGGGTTATAAAGTGTAAACCTAGCAAACATTTCGAACATTAAAGATTTTATTACTTTAACCAAATTAGCTTTAATTTACATTCTGAAAAAATATGAATTGAAAAAATAAATGAATTTTGTAACTTCTTTGGAAGTTGTTTTTTATTGTTGGATAATTACACTTTCAAATAAATTATATTATGTGGGATAATCTTTTATCTGAATTTGTATTTCATGTTTTTTAGTTTTATATTTGCATAAAATATTTATTTGCACTCTACTTTTAGTAATGTTTAAATAAACTGTTCACATTTATTATAATTTTTTTCTGATAATAAAAAAACTTTGAAAATTAAAGCTGGATTTATATTTGTAAAACTTCTATTCTATTCACAATTCTCACTCATATTCATGTAAATTAATCTACAATTAAAACGGACAAACCGATTGGTTACTTTAGCTAGGCTAAGACTAAATGAATGATAGACGGACAGATAGATAGAGAGACAGATGGATGGTTGGTAGGAGAGGCAGACGTATGCAATATTATAAAAATGTATGTTGACTTGGAATGTTTAATTTTACTTTATTTGAATATCTAGACAGACAGAGGGACAGACACTCTAACACTCACATTAATTACGCATTAGTTCTTTTGCTTATGCTGCTGTAGTTGCTATTCTTTGACGTCATTAAACTTGATATTTCTTTTTATGAAAATTAATTTAGAAATAATAAAGATTAGAAAAAAAAAAACTAAATGCAGCAACTGCAACTATTTACAATAACAACAACATTATGATTGGCATCATTTACATAAAATAAATCCCACATGTATGTAAGTTTTTATGAAATGGAATTTTAGAGATATTTATTCTCATAGACCCCAACACTTCTAGGAATTCGGAATTTTGTTAAGGGATTTGTTAGATATTAAAATCTAGAAGAAATTAGCCATTAATTTATTTGATGTGTTTTAGCAGAGATAAGTTATTAAGGAGAATAATGGAGAGTCTATTGCCACCTTTTGCACTACAATTCGTCAATAATTTGATATTAAAAAATAAAAAATAAATTGTAGCATTTAATATTATTCTTGGCGGGAATTCTTACATAAAGTAAAAAATATAATTTAAATTTTGAAAGAAATATTTTTATAAATATAGATCTAATATTGACCACAACTTGCATTACTTTGCTATAGAGAAGTAATTAGTGATAATTATAAACTATATTTTCCTAAGAATATATTTTAATATTTAGTTTGCAGATCACCTGTGATACCTGAGGTATCGATAAGTTTTTGAAATTTTCGGTTTTTCTAACAAACTCTGGCATTCGTGTATGTCAGTTTTTTTTTTGGCTTTAATATCTCTAATGTTTTTTTATGTATTTGCTGTAATATTTATATTAGTTTTTTTTTTTTTTTTTGTTACACACATGTTCCATTACCAAGATTTTTATGAGAATTAAATTTTTTATGACTGTAAAAATAATAACAACTTCATAACTTTAATAAAAGCTACAGTAGCATGAAAAATAAATAAGTACTTTTATGATTTTGTATAGCATTAAAAAAATTACACAACTTTTGAATATAAATTCAAAGTTCTAAAAAAATATTCATTGTTAATTTGATTTTTTTTCTGTAGAAAATTACTAAAACAACATTTAATCGAAAAAAAAAAACAACTTTTCGCCAAAATATAAAGTTCTTTCACATAAAAATCGTTAACTCAAATTTCCAAAATTTTGATACTCTCCATTCAAAAAGATGGTTTGTTATCCTGTATGTAACATGTTGAAATAATCGTCTAAGAACCCATACAGTATATTCTGGTTCCTCGTATGATTCTGAGTCGATCTAACAACAATCAACCATCGATCTAACAATCTCCATCTATCTGTGTGTCTGTTGAAAGAAGGATTGTGCTCGGGTGGTCCAACCAAGAGGACGAAATTTTGCTTAATATAGGTTTATCTTACATAAGGTTTGTTGGACAAAATCGGTTCATAAACAAAAAAGTTATAGGCCAAATACTAGAAATACAGGATGTCCGCTATAACTCAAGTTCATACTTTTCCGCCGATATCTCTTAAAAAAGTATATACGCCAACGAAATTTTGTACAAATTCAACGACAACGTGGTTCAAAAATGTGACTTCAAGATGATTTAAGGCATAGATATTTGTACTTGCGTTACCACAAAGGACCTAAAGTTGTCAATAGGTTTTTATATGAGCTCAGGTGTACAACGATCTTAAAAAAAAGTTTTGGACATTATAATTTCAGTAAATTTCTCAAAATTTAATAACTTACAACACCATAGGTGTTACAAATATCAGCGATTGTGCTGATATTTGTAACACCCCAAAATATTGCTCTAAGACCCACCATAATATATGCTAATCAGCTTATAATCATTAGCTGAATCGATTTAACGACGCTCAGTGGGGCCAAAATTTTGTAATAAATCTGTATCTCCTAAACTACTGTTCAGATTAAATTGAAATATATGCCAGATTTGTAGAGAAGGACTTAAGCTTTCAGAAAAATCATGTTGTAGTCACCTAGGGATAACACGAGATATGGTACAGGGTGTCAAAGTTGACTATCTCGAGTATGTAAATGTATAAAAAAAATTTAACTTCTATAAATTAAGTCCGATTTTAAAGATTTTTATATTTGTGTAGAGTACCTGATAAGATAAAGAAAAAATAAGCTTATTCACCTAAGTTACCCCTTACAGTTAAACATATATTTACTGTTTAATTTTGAAATTTTAGATTTTTTGCCTCGAATTTCTTTCCTTTTTCGTGAACAAATCCTGAGATATATGAGGTAAAAATTTTTTAAAAATATTTTGTAATTTTTGATATATTCCAAAATAATATGCTGAACGAATTTTTGGATTATCTCAATTCGTCTAGACGTAAAAAATATTCAAAGTCAGCACTCTGAAATTAGTATGAAAAATTACAATTTTTTAACAAAAATATAGTTCTTTTTTTCTTTAACTTTTTCCTCAAAGTTCCATTAATAAAAATATTTTTTCTTTAAATATTTCAAAAGACAAGGCTTCGTAAATGATTTATAAAGAAATTTTGTATTGATTTAGGTTTGCACCCTACATCCAACATTGGTTGAAAATGATGAATTTAAGAAAAAAGTTTAATTTTTGTCGATTAATAAAAGAAATGTCATGCAAGTTATCTTAAATTTATCAACGATATTTAGTCAAAAGATATATTAGGAACAATTTGTCACTAAATTGCTTCCCGCTTGTTCAAAAACGAAAGCAGGAGTGCAGATTTTATGACAAAAGGCATTTTTTTAAAAGACATTTTTTAAATTGCACAAAAAAGCATATTAGCATAATATTTTCACTATTACGTCTTATGTAATGTATAAAATAAATATCAATCTTTCATTACTGCAAAAATCATTTAAAAAGTTTTACAAACCTATTTTTGGCAATTTTTCAAATTTCGGTTATGACCCTTTGGTATATAAATTTATATAAATATTAGTATCAACATATATATTTTATTTTATTCTTAGTAAAAGAATCGTTCTATAATTGGACACAGGTTTATTATAAGACCTTCTCCGCGAATTTTGATACACATATCCAATGGTGTAGGGCATAGAAAACAACTAGAAGTCCAACTCTTTTCATTCGCTCAGAAACAAAAAATTACTCTCTTCATACGTATAAATTTGTTCTGTATAAAATTTTACTAACACATACAAAGAGTTAGGTTTTTTGTTGGAGTTTTAGTTGTTTTCTATGATGTAGGGTATTATATGGTCCAGCTTGACCTATTATATCTTTCTTACTTGTTTATAATTAATGTAATGTCTGGAAATATCCTTTTGATTAGAATTAATTCGAGGTTCTCATAAAGTATGTTTTTTTTTTTTTACCTTAAAACAAAATTTTATATCAAAGAGAAAATTGGAAAAGTCTTAATCTCATTTTGCACAGAGCAACACATTTGCAGAGCAAGTGTTTCTAGGATCAATTAGTGACCAGATATTTCATCTCAATAGTGTTTTAAAGTCTTTAATTCTAGATCAGGAGGGTTATTGTGTAATTCAATTCGAAAGAAAAAGCTTTCGAATTTCAATGTATAAAGTATAAAAATTCGAAAGATTTTCCTTTCGCATCGAATTACACAATAACCCCCCAGTTTTATTCGTCGCTGTTTCAAGTTCCATTGCCCTAACTTTTCAGTTATTTTAAAGTTTCACATTTGGCAAGTGAATGTATCCTCTTTATTTATAAAAAAAAACAACACCTTAACTTTTTAAAATATAATTTTTAACTAGAATTCAACCTTGTACTAAAATGTCTAAGAATTCAAAATAAAAAAAAAACTAGAGAAGTTTCGCTTTAATCAACACGTCTGCACCTTGGTCTAAAACTTCAACATCATCATCTTCTCTTAAAAATATATCATGATAAACTGAATTTAAGTACAAATTTTGTTTAATATTTTATTAAAGCTTTTTTCAATATCATAAAAAAATCCACATGCATGCAAGTACCTACTACTCATCTAAAGTTTTATAAAACATTGTATGAATTTCTTGAGAAAAAAATACGTCAACAAAATGAAAAACAATTTGTTAAAATACAAACTATAAACATTGTATTACAAAAACTAAAAAATGAAAAACTACACAAGAGTAATAAACCTTTCAAGTACTTGACCCACATGTAGGTCGATCGCATAATTTGTAAGTTCTCGCATATAAATTTTATTTATTTTTTTTAATACTTTAAGATATTTTAGACATTTTATGGAACACCTAATACGTGTTCAAAGGTTTATAGAATTTTTTTTTTTAATATTTTGCTTTACTAAAATACTTTTGTGAACTTTAAAATTAATTTAAAAAGATATTCATTTATTTAAATAATTTTTATAAATTTTAAATATTATTTTTTATGTAACAGTTGCATTTATTATTAATGATTTTGTATTGTAAAAATAGTGTTCATAACATATTTTCTTACCTTCATATGACGAATGGCTTTTGTGGTTAAAACGGTTAATGAACCCGGTTACAATTAGACTACTTTACTTTATTTTATGTTTTTTATAGTTATAACATTTTTTTTTTTATATTTTTCCCTGTATTATATTTGTGGTTGTGTTTTTAACAATTTTTTTTTTTCTATTTGTAACAAAAAAATCTATTTTTTTCTTCGATTTGCTTTAAAACTAACACGGAAACTATAATAATCTTAGTAATATTGGTAGTAGACAGACAGACAGCCTGCCATACAACAAGAAATAAAGAAGTGAAGTGTCTTAAATAACACCCACTTAAACAAAAATAATAAGAAATAAATAGGTTTTGTTTTGAGATTTAGAAACATTTTTCTGTTTAAAATTATAGAAAAAAAATTATATAAGTTACTTGTCTATTATTTTTTTCTTTTGCAAAATTATGCTTTAAATACTTTTTTAAAATCTTGTCTTGTGAAAGAAGTCGTTGTCATATTTATTCATTCAAGTGTTTAACGCTAAATAAATTTTTTGTATAAATTTATAAAGTCTAGTGGTCAGTAGTGGCAAAATAAAATTATTTTGAAATTTATGCATATAATAGTGAACAATTTAATTCTTGTACTGGTTTTTAATTATAACCAACAGAGGTTCGGAAATCTTGGTTATAGAAAGAACTATAAAATATGTCATGTCCAACCGTAAAAATTTTAAAACCTTGCTAAAGCTAATAGTAGCAAAATTAGTCAATTTGAGTACCCAATAAAATTTAATGAAAATTTTTTATAAAAAGGAAATTTAACAAATATTTTCTCTAAAAAGAAAATTTAACAAAAAATTTCTATGAAAAGAGAATTTAACGAAAATTGTCTATAAAAAGAAAATTTAAGGAAAACTTTCTTTAAAGAGAATATTTAACGAAAATTTTCCATAAAAAGAATATTAAACGAAAATTTTCCATAAAAAGAATATTTAACGAAAATTTTCCATAAAAATAATGTTTAACGAAAATTTTCCATAAAAAGAAAATTTAACGATAATTTTACATAAAAAGAAAATTTAACGAAAATTTTCTATAAAAAAAAAATTCAACGAAAATTTTCTATAAAAAGAAAACTAACGAAAATTTTCTAAAAAAATAAAATTCGACGAAAATTTTTTAAAAAAATAAAATTTAACAAACATTTTTTATGAAAAGAAAATTTAACAAAAATTTTCTATGAAAGGAAATTAAATGAAAATTTTCTATTTAAAGAAAATTTTCTATAAAAAGAAAATTTAACAAAAATTTTTTATAAAAGGAAAATTTAACGAAAATTTCTGTAAAAGGAAAATTTGACGAAATTATCTGTAAAAGGAAAGTTTAACAAAATTTTTTATAAAAGGAAAATTTAACGAAAATGTCTGTTAAAAGAAAATTTAACGAAAATTTCTATAAAAAGAAAATTTAACGAAAATTTTCTATAAAAAGAAAATTTAAAGAACAATTTCTGTAAAAGGAAAATTTAACGAAAATTTTCTATAAAAAGAAAATTTAACGAAAATTTTCTATAAAAAGAAAATTTAACGAAATTTTTCTATAAAAAGAAAATTAAACGAAATTTTCAATAAAAAGAAAATTTAACAAAAATTTTCTATAAAAAGAAAATTTAACGAAAATTTTCTATAAAAAGAAAATTTAACGAAAATTTTCTATAAAAAGAAAATTTAACGAAAATTTTCTATAAAAAGAAAATTTAACGAAATTTTTCTATAAAAAGAAAATTTAACGAAAATTTTCTATAAAAAGAAAATTTAACGAAATTTTTCTATAAAAAGAAAATTTAACGAAATTTTTCTATAAAAAGAAAATTTAATGAAATTTTCTATAAAAAGAAAATTTAACGAAAATTATCTATAAAAAGAAAATTTAACGAAAATTATCTATAAAAATAAAATTTAAAAAAAATTATCCATAAAAAGAAAATTTAACGAAAATTATCTATAAAAATAAAATTTAACCAAAATTTTTTGTAAAAAGAAAACTGAAAATTTTTTATAAAAAAAATTTAATTAAAATTTTCTATAAAAAAAAATTTAATTAAAATTTTCTATAAAAAGAAAATTTAACGAAAATTTTCTATAAAAAGAATATTTAACGAAAATTTTCCATAAAAAGAATGTTTAACGAAAATTTTCCATAAAAAGAAAATTTAACGATAATTTTCCATAAAAAGAAAATTTAACGAAAATTTTCTATAAAAAGAAAATTCAACGAAAAGTTTCTATAAAAAGAAAATTTAACGAAAAGTTTCTATAAAAAGAAAATTTAACGAAAATTTTCTATAAAAAGAAAATTTAACGAAAATTTTCTATAAAAAGAAAATTTAACGAAAAATTTCTATAAAAAGAAAATTTAACGAAATTTTCTATAAAAAGAAAATTTAACGAAAATTTTCTATAAAAAGAAAATTTAACGAAAATTTTCTATAAAAAGAAAATTTAACGAAATTTTTCTATAAAAAGAAAATTTAACGAAAATTTTCTATAAAAAGAAAATTTAACGAAATTTTTTTATAAAAAGAAAATTTAACGAAAATTTTCTATAAGAAGAAAATTAAACGAAAATTTTCTATAAAAAGAAAATTTAACGAAAAATTTCTATAAAAAGAAAATTTAACGAAATTTTCTATAAAAAGAAAATAACAAAAATTTTCTATAAAAAGAAAGTTTAACGAAAATTTTCTATAAAAAGAAAATTTAACGAAAATTATTATTGTAAAAAGAAAACAATGAAAATTTTTTATAAAAAAAAATTTAATTAAAATTTTCTATAAAAAGAAAATTTAACGAAAATTTTCTTTAAAAAGAAAATTTAACGAAAATTTTCTATAAAAAGAAAATTTAACGAAAACTTTCTTTAAAGAGAATATTTAACGAAAATTTTCCATAAAAAGAATATTAAACGAAAATTTTCCATAAAAAGAATATTTAACGAAAATTTTCCATAAAAAGAATGTTTAACGAAAATTTTCCATAAAAAGAAAATTTAACGATAATTTTCCATAAAAAGAAAATTTAACGAAAATTTTCTATAAAAAGAAAATTCAACGAAGTTTCTATAAAAAGAAAATTTAACGAAAAGTTTCTATAAAAAAAAAATTTAACGAAAATTTTCTATAAAAAGAAAATTTAACGAAAATTTTCTATAAAAAGAAAATTCAACGAAAAGTTTCTATAAAAAGAAAATTTAACGAAAATTTTCTATAAAAAGAAAATTCGACGAAAATTTTCTATAAAAAGAAAATTTAACGAAAAATTTCTATAAAAAGAAAATTTAACGAAAAATTTCTATAAAAAGAAAATTTAACGAAATTTTCTATAAAAAGAAAATTTAACGAAAATTTTCTATGAAAAGAAAATTTAACGAAAATTTTCTATAAAAAGAAAATTTAACGAAAATTTTCTATAAAAAAAAAATTTAACGAAATTTTCTATAAAAAGAAAATTTAACAAAAATTTTCTATAAAAAGAAAATTTAACGAAAATTTTCTATAAAAAGAAAATTCGACGAAAATTTTCTAAAAAAAATTTTACATAAAAATAAAATTTAACGAACATTTTCTACAAAAAGAAAATTCAACGAAAATTTTCTATAAAAAGAAAATTCAACGAAAATTTTCTACAAAAAGAAAATTCAACGAAAATTTTCTATAAAAAGAAAATTCAACGAAAATTTTCTATAAAAAGAAAATTTAACGAAAATTTTCTTTAAAAAGAAAAATTCAATGAAAATTTTCTTTAAAAAGAAAATTTTCTATAAAAACAAAATTCAACGAAAATGTTCTATAAAAAGAAAATTCAACGAAAATTTTCTATAAAAAGAAAATTTAACGAACATTTTCTATAAAAAGAAAATTCAACAAACATTTTCTTTAAAAAGAAAATTTAACGAAAATTTTCTGAAAAAGGAAAATTTAACGAACATTTTCTACAAAAAGAAAATTCAACGAAAATTTTCTATAAAAAGAAAATTTAACGAAAATTTTCTATAAAAAAAAAATTTACGAAAGTTTTCTGTTAAAAGAAAATTTAACAAAAATTTCTATGAAAATAAAATTTAACGAAAATTTTCTGTAAAAGAAAATTTTGCGAAAATTTTCTATTAAAAGAAAATTTTAACGAAAATTTACTATTAAAAGAAAATTTTCTATAAAAAGAAAATTCAACGAAAATTTTCTATGAAAAGAAAATTTAACGAAAATTTTCTATAAAAAGAAAATTTAACGAAAATTTTCCATAAATTTTTTTATAAAAGAAAATTCAACGAAAATTTTTTATAAAAAGAAAACTTAAAAAGAAATAACGAAAATTTTTTATAAAATAAAATTTAAGGAAAATTTTCTGTAAAGAAAAATTCAATGAAAATTTTCTATAAAAAAAATTTAAGGAAGATTTTCTATAAAAAGAAATTTTACCGAAAAATTTAACGAAAATTGTCTATATTCAATGAAATTTTCTATAAAACGAAAATTTAACGAAATTTTCTATAAAAAGAAATGAAAATTCCATGTTTTTTCATTCTTCTGGCGACTTATTACAGTCTACAAAATTTGCTTTAGGACCGCCAAATACAAACAATAATGGCTCTTAGCAATTGCGACATCTTTATGGTCCTGCGAACCGTATTTTGGTTGTTACAACTCAGTGTTGACAACGTTAAGTTCTTAAATTACACAAACAAAATTATCTAGTCACAAAATTCTAAACCTCAGCTTATATCACACAAAATTTTAACATAGAAGTTATTTAATATTCATGTAAAATAAAAAAAGCCCAACTATTAATTAACACTTTAAGAATCTCTGCCAAAAAAAAAAAAATCGCCTAGAGGATATAAAATATTTAATTCAAAAACAAAAAAAAAAAACAATAGAATTTGCTTTAAAGTTTTATCATTGTTGTTCTAATAAAATATCTAATACTTTGCAGCAAAAATATTTCCTTTGATTAATGATTGTTCAGATTTTATAACAAATACATTTTTTTCTTTATATTTATTGCAAAATTCTTAAAAAAATAATAATAACAACATGTCAGCTTAAAATCACCGACAAGCTTCTTTATATGACAGTTTATGGTAGTTTTTTAGCAAGAAATAAAATTTTGTGCCAAATAAACGAAAACAACAAAACTTTTTAATGGCCTCTAGATATTATGAGTTTCAGTTTTTTCTTAAAATATTTTCTAAACAAAATAGTATTTTAAACAAGGGATTAAAATACTTTTTCAAAATAATACTGTTTGAATAAATGAATAAAAATTTCCAAAAAAAAAAAAAAAAAACTTATTATAAATGGCCAATTAATTAGAAGTAGAGGATTAAATTTTCAAAATGTGGAACAACATAAATTTAATATTAAAATAACAAACCGGATTTAAATAAATTTATTGAAAAAAACTATGAATGATTTAAGCAGAAAATAAAATTTAGAAGAAAAAAATATGTAGCCATATCATAACAAATTGATTTAAAAGACCACACTTTAAGTATTATAAATCAATAATTTAATTATAGTGTTTTGTTAACAAAAAATGTGTTTTAATAAGCTCAAAAAATTTATTTAAAATTATAAAAAAATGTAATCTAAAAATTCACGCACTAAAGGTGTGTATTTTTTTTAAATGTTTGGAATTTTTTTACTTTAGGCATTTAATTTTTATAGTTAAATAATTAATTTATAGTTTTAGCTATAAAATTTTATTTTCTCACAACATTAAATGTTAAACAAAATGTTTATAAATTTAAATACTTTTGAGAGAAAAAAATCAAGGATCTTAAAAAAATTATTTTTTAAAAACGTGTGTTTTAATTTAATAATATTTATTTGTTAAAAATTTGTAATTATGATTTTTTTTACAATGGGTGTGTCTTCTGTTTAACAATATATTTATTTTATTTAAATATTTTGTAGCTATAATTAAATATGTTAATATTTAAATAATCACCAACTATTAATTTATAAATGACGTTTTTTTATGAATTCATAAAATTTATTTATTAGAGCGTCTTTGAAATATATTAAAAAAATAAATAAAATAAACAAATGCGATAGTAAAACAAAAAACTATTGTGTCATAACAAACCATAAGATACGAAAATTATAGTTACATATTTGTTAAACTCAAGTAGTTAAAACGTTAGCTAACTTTATTATGTTTAGGGTAAGTTTTTCAATGTTATGTTTAAGAGCCAAAAGTGTAACAGAAGTAAAGTTTAGGAAATTTTCAAAATGGAATATTTGTCAAAATTTACAAAATTAAAAATATTAATTAAATCAATTTTAGAGCCTCTTAACTAAACTAGACTATAGAATATACTATAGACTAGATTATAGACTAAACTACAGACTGGACTATAGACTAAACTATAGACTATAGATAAGACTGTAGAGAAGACTACAGACTTTATTATAAAGAATACTATAGACTCGACTATAGACTTGACTATAGACTAGAATATATTTTAAGCTATAGACTTCACTATAGAAAATAAAATAGACAAGACTATTGAGAAGAATGTAGACTTTATTATAGTCTTGTCTATAGATTAGATTATAGACTTGACTATTGACTAAATTGTAAACCTGACTAGGCTATAGAACTGACTTCAAAATTGACTATAGATAAGAAAAGTCTTGACTATATATTAGACTATACAGCAGTTCTAGTTTGGTTCTATTTCAGTTCTAGTTCAATTCTAGTTCAGTTCTAGTTCAGTTCTAGTTCACTTCTAGTTCAGTTCTAGTTCAGTTCTAGTTCAGTTCTAGTTCAGTTCTAGTTCAGTTCTAGTTTGGTTCTAGTTCAGTTCTAGTTCAGTTCTAGTTCAGTTCTAGTTCAGTTCTAGTTCAGTTCTAGTTCAGTTCTAGTTCAGTTCTAGTTCAGTTCTAGTTCAATTCTAGTTCAGTTCTAGTTCAGTTCTAGTTCAGTTCTAGTTCAGTTCTAATTCAGTTCTAGATCAGTTCTAGTTCAGTTTTAGTTCAGTTCTAGTTCAGTTCTAGTTCAGTTCTAGTTCAGTTCTAGTTCAGTTTTAGTTCAGTTCTAGTTCAGTTCTAGTTCAGTTCTAGTTCAGTTCTAGTTCAGTTCTAGTTCAGTTCTAGTTCAGTTCTAGTTCAGTTCTAGTTCAGTTCTAGTTCAATTCTAGTTCAGTTCTAGTTCAGTTCTAGTTCAATTCTAGTTCAATTCTAGTTCAGTTCTAGTTCACTTCTAGTTCAATTCTAGTTCAGTTCTAGTTCAGTTCTAGTTCTAGTTCAGTTCTAGTTCAGTTCTAGTTCAGTTCTAGTTCAGTTCTAGTTCAGTTCTAGTTCAGTTCTAGTTCAGTTCTAGTTCAGTTCTAGTTCAGTTCTAGTTCAGTTCTAGTTCAGTTCTAGTTCAATTCTAGTTCAGTTCTAGTTCACTTCTAGTTCAATTCTAGTTCAGTTCTAGTTCAGTTCTAGTTTGGTTCTAGTTCAGTTCTAGTTTGGTTCTGGTTCAGTTCTAGTTCAGTTCCAGTTCAATTCTAGTTCAGTTCTAGTTCAGTTCTAGTTCAATTCTAGTTCAGTTCTAGTTCAGTTCTAGTTCAGTTCTAGTTCAGTTCTAGTTCAGTTCTAGTTCAGTTCTAGTTCAGTTCTAGTTCAATTCTAGTTCAGTTCTAGTTCACTTCTAGTTCAATTCTAGTTCAGTTCTAGTTCAGTTCTAGTTTGGTTCTAGTTCAGTTCTAGTTTGGTTCTGGTTCAGTTCTAGTTCAGTTCCAGTTCAGTTCTAGTTCAGTTCTAGTTCAGTTCTAGTTCAATTCTAGTTCAGTTCTAGTTCAGTTCTAGTTCATTTTTATTTCAGTTCTAGTTCTGTTCTACTTCAGTTCTAGTTCACTTCTAGTTCAATTCTAATTCAGTTCTAGTTCAGTTCTAGTTCAGTTTTAGTTCAGTTCTAGTTCAGTTCTAGTTCAGTTCTAGTTCAGTTCTAGTTCAGTTCTAGTTCAGTTCTAGTTCAGTTCTAGTTCAGTTCTAGTTCAGTTCTAGTTCAGTTCTAGTTCAGTTCTAGTTCAGTTCTAGTTCAGTTCTAGTTCAGTTCTAGTTCAGTTCTAGTTCAGTTCTAGTTCAGTTCTAGTTCAGTTCTAGTTCAGTTCTAGTTCAGTTCTAGTTCAGTTCTAGTTCAGTTCTAGTTCAGTTCTAGTTCAGTTCTAGTTCAGTTCTAGTTCAGTTCTAGTTCAGTTCTAGTTCAGTTCTAGTTCAGTTCTAGTTCAGTTCTAGTTCAGTTCTAGTTCAGTTCTAGTTCAGTTCTAGTTCAATTCTAGTTCAGTTCTAGTTCACTTCTAGTTCAATTCTAGTTCAGTTCTAGTTCAATTCTAGTTTGGTTCTAGTTCAGTTCTAGTTTGGTTCTGGTTCAGTTCTAGTTCAGTTCTAGTTCAATTCTAGTTCAGTTCTAGTTCAGTTCTAGTTCAATTCTAGTTCAGTTCTAGTTCAGTTCTAGTTCAGTTCTAGTTCAGTTCTAGTTCAGTTCTAGTTCAATTCTAGTTCAGTTCTAGTTCACTTCTAGTTCAATTCTAGTTTGGTTCTGGTTCAGTTCTAGTTCAGTTCTAGTTCAATTCTAGTTCTAGTTCGGTTCTAGTTCAGTTCTAGTTCAGTTCTAGTTCAGTCCTAGTTCATTTCTATTTCAGTTCTAGTTCAGTTCAGACCATATTATATATCCTCAAACTTTATACCAGGATATAAAACATAGTTTAAAATATTTCTAAAAATGTATTAAATTGAATAATCAAAAATTTCTGGAATCTATTGAAAATTATCTAAAAAATAAATTTGACCTTAAATTTAAAATACTTTCTTTAATAACCTTCAATTTCTCCTTCTTCCAAAAGAAAGAAAAAAGCTTTCTTTAAGTGTTTAATAGCAAATCCTTTATTCAAATTTCTTTGTTAATGAAATTTCCAAAGAATACATGCAATTTTGCCACCCCTTTAATAAAAGTGATTACCAGGAAACCCGTCTGTCTGTCTGACAGCTGTAAGACTCCTACAAAAAAATAAAAGTTAAACTTAACAATATATAGTTTCCTTATATATTGTGCGACAACTGACTGCTATTTCAAGGGAAAATATATGCGTCAAAATTCCTAACAACAAATGCAAATTTGTTTTTAGAAACTCACAGTAAATGCTCGAAAAGTAGAATTGAAAAAATTGCACTAGAAATAAATATAAAATTTTCTTCTTGAAAAATCCTGCTGGAAGTTTTACTGTTTCACAAACTTTAAGGATAAAGTTAAAGTTTAATAGTGAGAAGAAAAAAAGAAAATACATAAATTGATTTTCTCACATCCTTATATTGTTGACGCTCCCCAGACATGGCGTCTATTAAATTTATTCTTCTTGTATTTTAAATGTCGTTGGTTCATTTTATTAGTCGTCTGTCTGTATGTCTTTCTTGTAGCTTTTTGTTTTATTTTATTTAAGTTGTCTTCAAAACTTTAGAATCTCTTTTAGTGTTAATATCGATTTTTGCTTTTTAAAATTTGAACAGTTAGTTTAGTGCAGGCATTGGGGATTTAACTTAATGTCAATGTGAATGGCGGGGTTTAGTTGTTTTTTTTATTGTTTCGCATGCAAATGAAGTCTGCAAGAGTTGCAAATCCCTTTTTTATGAAGTATGTATGTGTGTTCTGAAAAAATGTGCAACTTTAGTTTTATTGTTTGGAATTAAAAAGTTAAATGGTTGTTCAATTATTGCATCAAATGTCATTGACAGTTGAGTGAATTGTTAAAACAGCTTAAGGGATTAAAGAACAAAGGATATGGGATAAATCAGTAGTAAAGTAATAAAAAAAAGAGGAAGGATAATGAATGAAGTGCTTTAATTTATAAGTATAAATTTAGTATATAAATCGTTAAATTTCAATAGGAATAATCAAAGAATATTTTAAATTTTAATTAAAATTAAGGTAATAAGCTCGGAAACCAAAAATATGCTTTAAAAAATGTGTTTTATGTGCATGAAAATGTTTTTAAAAGCGGAAAAATGTCCTTAAAATTAAAAAAATATACTATAAAAATATTATTATTTCTAGACAAGTTTTAAATTATCAACTATTACTGTTAAAAAAATATTAAATTTTTCCACTTAGAATCAGTTCAAAATCAGTTGTAATATAATTCTGGATCACTTCCAGTTCGGTTCTAGTTCGCTTTTAGTTCAGTTCTAGTTCATTTCTAGTGCAGTCTTATTTCAGTTCTAGTTCAGTTCTAATTCAGTTCTAGTTCAGTTTTAATTTAGTTCTAGTTTAGTTCTAGTTCAGCTCTAGTTCAGTTTCTAGTTCAGTTCTAATTCAGTTGTAGTTTATTTCTGGTTCAGTTCTAGTTCAGTTCTAGTTCAGTTCTAGTTCTAGTTCAGTTCTAGTTTAGTTCTGGTTTAGTTCTAGTTCAGTTCTAGTTCAGTTCTAGTTCATTTCTAGTTCAGTTTAAGATCAGTTTTAATTCAGTTCTAGTTCTGTTCTAGATCTGTTCAAGTGCAGTTCTAGTTCAGTTCTAGTTTGGTTCTACTTAAGTTTTAATTCAGTTCTAGTTCAGTTCTAGTTCAGTTCTAGTTCATTTCTAGTTCAGTTTAAGATCAGTTTTAATTCAGTTCTAGTTCTGTTCTAGATCTGTTCAAGTGCAGTTCTAGTTCAGTTCTAGTTTGGTTCTACTTAAGTTTTAATTCAGTTCTAGTTCAGTTCTAGTTCAGTTCTAGTTCAGTTCTAGTTCAGTTCTAGTTCAGTTCTAGTTCAGTTCTAGTTCAGTTCTAGTTCAGTTCTAGTTCAGTTCTAGTTCAGTTCTAGTTCAGTTCTAGTTCAGTTCTAGTTCAGTTCTAGTTCAGTTCTAGTTCAATTCTAGTTTATTTTTAGTTCAGTTTTATTTCAGTTCTAGTTCAGTTTCTAGTTCAGTCCTAGTTCAGCTCTATATCAGTTCTAGGTCAGTTTTAGTTCCGTTCTATTTCAGTTCTAGTTCAGTTTCTAGTTCAGTCCTAGTTCAGTTCTATTTCAGTTCTAGTTCAGTTTTAGTTCATTTCTAGTTCAGTTCTAGTTCAGTTCTAGTTCAGTTCTATTTCAATTCTAGTTTATTTTTAGTTCAGTTCTATTTCAGTTCTAGTTCAGTCCTAGTTCAGTTCTATTTCAGTTCTAGTTCAGTTTCTAGTTCAGTCCTAGTTCAGTTCTAGTTCAAGTTTTTTTTTTATTAATTTTCAAAATTGAGTTACAATAATCTTAATTCTAGTCCCGCGAAGCCATGTGGCATACCTGCAGGATATTATAATTATAATTGTATATTCAATAATTTTATAAGTTGTGATAATTTTAAGATTTTGTTCAGTTCTATTTCAGTCCTAGTTCTGTTCTAGTTCTATTTCAGTTTTAGTTCAGTTCTAGTTCAGTTTTATTTCAATCCAGTGTTAGTTCAGTTTTAAATTAGTTCTGGTTTAGTTTTATTCCAATGTTTGCTCATTTCTAACCCAGTTATAGTTCAGTTCAATAGAAACTTTTAACATATACTTCTATTAAATTTTAATTAATCTCCTTTTCCTATACAAATACCTTGCAATCTACTTATCTATTTGCAACATTTTTCCAGCAACCATAAAAAAATTGTAGTTAATTAATTTTAACAAGTTGATGTAATTCAAAGACTAATAAGAATTTTGTTAAACATGGAATTTACCCAATGACAAACAACTGACTACATTTATTTGATTATATATATTTAATGTACATATTTAAGGTGATATTTGATATTTAGGATTTTGGGTTGTTTCAAATACACCAACAAACTAACTAGATTTCACTTTCGCAAAGTATGTGCACAAATAAATGATCATTTACGGTAAATAAATACAGAGATAAAGAGACGGATGGATGGAAATTAAATTTGTTAAGTTGGCAAACTTGGGCTTAATTAAGATCACGTTTATTCCACCGATCGTTTGTTCATTATTCATTTATGTTTTTAATTTGTTATTTAAAATTAAAAAAACGAAGTGTTTTGCTGTGGTTATATAATAAGATTTTGTTTTTTAAACAATTTTTCGGATTCATTTGCGGTTTTTGCAAAATGTGGCCATTGGAAAGAAACAAAAATAAAGAGTTTGTTGTTAAATCTGCCAAAATGGTTACAATTTAAATTTAATTTCGACAAAAACAACAACACAAAAATAAAATAAATGTGTAAATTTGTAAATATATAATTCCAACACATTTTTAAGTAAATAAACCAAAAACAATGTAAATGTTTATTTTTGTGTAATTTTTGTTTTATGACCATTTTTTTTTTCGATTTCTTATAGTAAATGTGAGAAAATTACCGTAAATATGTAGAGTTTTTTTTTTTTTTTTTTTTTTTTTGGGAAAGAAAAAAATATGTAATACATTTATTTGTTAATTTATTTATTTAACATGTGTGTAGAGTTAATTGTTCATCTATATGTTGTGAGTTTATCTGAGATGTTTTGTTTTTTCATTCAACAATCTAAAATATAGGTTAACAATTTGGGATTTTTTTTAGTTTATGGGTGTGTTAAAATTAGTTTGTTTTGTGGTTTTAGATTTAAAAAAAAAAAAAATATAAATAAAAGATTGAGATATTAAAAGATAATTGTGTATATGTGTTCAATAAGTTTATAAAATTAGCAGATAAAATTGAAGGAGTTTATTTATGAAACACAAGAAAAAAAAAAGATGAATTGAACTATTTACGAGTTTAACCTAAATTACTTTCAAATTTAATGTAACAAAAAAAAAAAAAAAAAACGCATACATATGTTTCATTAAAATTCCTTAATTTGCAACACGATTTTTTAAGGTTTTTTGTTGAAATAAAATAAATTTGCAACACACCACGCCTATTAAGTACCAAATATATAATTTTTGGAATGTCATGATATATTTAACACCTACATATGGCCTCAATTATAAAACAAACAATTTCAATGATCTAAGCGATTTAGACTACCAAATTATGTTTTAAAGTATTTATTAATGGAGACTCCCTTTATATACAATTCAACCTTTGAGGTAAGTTGAGGTTTTTAGGACACTTTTAGCTAATTTTAAAACATATTTTAAGAAGACTACAATTTATGTACAAATGAGGATTAAAATTTATAACTAAATTATTTATTTTTTAAATAATTTTTTTTTTTCATAATTTAATTATATTTTTTCTTTTTATTTCTCTTTACAGTTTCTTGGTCTGATTTATTTTCACTTTTCTAAACCATAAAAATCCTCCTACTAATGATATGGCTTTATATACCAGCCATAAAATGAGTTCTTTAGTAAGAAATACCTAGTGTTTTAATTAAAGAAAATAGCAAAAATTTTAATTAAATTAATAAAAAAATTATTAAACATATAAAAAATTTCCCTTAAAACCCAAGAACTCAAAGAAAAATAGGAATTATAACTTTTTTAAACTATAAAGCCACAAAACATTTGCCTTAAAAATTTTTTTAAAAAACTTTTAACTTAAAATCTTAATTAAAAAAAAAACAAAAAAAAAAAACACAAAAACAAAATGGCGTTGCTCGAGGCACGACCATATCGACCCTTTAAGTCGAGTGAAGAATATTTGGAAGCAATGAAAGAAGATTTAGCCGAATGGATGAACACACTTTATCCGGAATTAACAATAAATGCAGAAAATTTTATGGATCGTTTGGATACAGGAGTGGCATTGTGCAAGGTAAGTTTAAACACAAAATATTCCCTTTTTCTTTTGTCGCGAAGGATTTTTTCAGTAGTTTTATATCCGTAAATAGCTGTTTTAAATCGTTGTATAGAAAATTAGCGAAGTAGCATCATATATTGCCCCATATATCGAGGATTAGAGATCTGATTTCATTTAATAAATTACTATTTTTTTTTTAATTAATTTACCTTTAATCTGCTTATTTTTAGTTCAGTTCCAGTTCAATTCTTTTTCAGTTCTAGTTCAGGCTTAGATCAATTTTATATCAGTTCCATTTCAGTTCTATTTCAGTTCTAGTTCAGTTCCATTTCATTTCTATTTCAGTTTTGGTCCAGTTATAGTTCCTTTTTATTTCAGCTTTAGTTCAGTTCTAGTTCAGTTCCATTTCAGTTTTAGTTCAGTTCCAGTTCAGTTCTATTTCAGTTTTAGTTCAGTTCTAGTTCAGTTCTAGTTCAGTTCAATTTCAGTTCTATTTCAGTTTTAGTTCAGTTCTATTTCAGTTCTATTTCAGTTTTAGTTCAGTTCTATTTCAGTTTTAGTTCAGTTCTAGTTCAGTTCTATTTCAGTTTTAGTTCAGTTCTATTTCAGTTTTAGTTCAGTTCTAGTTCAGTTCTAGTTCAGTTCTAGTTCAGTTCTAGTTTAGTACTAATTCAGTTCTAGATCATCTCGTTCATGTCTAATTCAGTTCTAGTTCAATTCTAATTCAGTTTTAGTTTATATCTAGTTCAGTTCTAATTTAGTTTTAGTTCAGTTCTAGTTCAATTCTTGTTCTAACTCATATCAATTCAATTCTAATTCAGTTCTAGTTCATATCTAAACCAGTTCTAGTTCAGTTCTAATTTTAGTTCATATCTAATTAAGTTCTTGTTCGGTTCTAGCTCTGTTTCCATTCAGTTCCAATTATTCTTCCAATTGTAATTCAACTCAAGATCTAGATCAATTGTAGTTCAGTTTTTATTTAGTTCAATTTTAATTTAGTTCAAGTTCTATTCTAAAATAATCCTAGTTTAGCTCAGTTTCAGTTTTAATTCTAGTTCGTTTTAGTTTTCTTTCATTTCTAATTAAAATCTAGTTCGGTTCTAATTCAATTGTAGTTACAAATCTAGTTCAGTTCCAGTATAGTTCTAATTAAATTCTAGTTTCTTTACGGTTTTAATTCTAGTTCTGTTCTAACATAGTTCTAATTCAATTATATTTCATGCCAAGTTCTGTTCTAATTCAATTCTAGTTCTAGTTCAGTTGTATGCACTTGTTATCCTAGTTCCACTTTTGTTTCCGTTCTGTTCCTATTTTAGTTAAGGTCTAGTACCATTTTGGTTAATTTCTAGTTCAATTTTGGTTTAACATGTCATTTTTTAAATAAAACCATTCATCAAAGCACTAGAATCAATTATATCCTTTGTATTTATAATGTTTAAAAAATCCCTTGTCCCTGAGTCAGTGTTACGTTGCCCTGTGTATTTAAACAAAAAGTAACAAAATGTATTTAATACTTAAAAAAAAGGAAGAATAATTTCATGTTGAACAATTTAATAGACACTGCAGTAATAATGCGGCATAATAAAAAATAACTACAAAATAACAACTTTGGTATCTAGAATAATAACTGCAAAAAGTTCATTTAACTAAAATAAAAGGACAATGAATTTAATTTTGCTATGAAAACAGACAGTTGATATAAATCTTAATTTGTTATTTTAACAAATAGTGAAGTTTGATGAGTAATCTTAATAATGTTCTGATAATATTACATAAAGGAAAATAAGATTAAACACAAAGGACTTCAAGAGAGATTAAAAAAAAAAAAAAAAAAAACTATAAAAACTCTTTAAAAGTTTTTAGTTATAATTGACTTTTTCTTGTTGTTCTAAAATCCCTTGCTCTCCATATATGCATCTATCTTTCTATACCTTAAATAAACACGGAAATTAGTTTTAATGTTTGTTTTAGAGAATTTTTTTTCTTTTTTTGTTTATTTAAGATTTTTTAAACAAACACACATGTTTCAAATAAAAGAAATTTCATTTATTAACTGACACAAGGTGTTGCCTTTATTATTAACAGACAGAAAATTATTCAAATTACTTTTAGGAAGTAAAGGGCTAGTCTAGGTATTAAATCAACTTTTTTTGATATTTATGTTTCTATTTTATTATTTATTTTTTTATTTTTTGTAAGAAACATAAACTTTTGAAACTCCCCAATTCTTTGTTTTAACAATTCTTATTTTTTTTTTTTTTTTGTTTTATTGACATCTTGTTTAAATTTTCTTAGCAAATTTTTAAGTTTCTTAAAAATTAGCCCCAAAAGATATTAAAATAAACATTAATTTAGAAGCTGTACGAGTAAATATTTGTGTTTTAGTTTTGTTAATATTCTTATCAAAAGAATTATTGTTAATGTGCTGCCATTAGGAACGATTATTTTATGGGAAAGTTTACAAGTTCTTAAGAAGTTTTTTTTTTTTAATTTTTCATGTATATTTTAGAGATAATTTTTCTTTGTGTTTGATCAGCCTCTTGTTTAAAGCAAATAAATAAAAATGATTTGAATATTTAAATGTGTACATTTAATATTGATTTATAAAGTTTTTTTGTTGATTTAAGAAAAAGGGGATAAAATAATGTGACCAACTAAAGCTTTCTTTATGTACTTTGCTTTTCTTTAAGAGATGTCAGCAGAAAATTATGAAATGAAGCTACAACAGACTCCCTGTATTTCTAGTATTTTGCCCATAACTTTTTTTGTTTATTAACCAATTTTTCTCAATACCAAACAAACCTTATATAAGATAAATATTTGAGCCAAATTTCATCCCCCTAGGTGTTCCCGTTCGAGCCCTATTCTGCTTTCAACAGACAGACGGACGGACATAGCTAGATCGACTTAGAATCTAACCAGGGCCCAGAAAATATATACTTTATGGGGTCTTAAATGATTCTTTCGACATGTTACACACGGAATGACAAAATCAATATATCCCTCATCTTTTTGATGGTCGGTATAAAAATTAAATTAATTTTAAGAATATAAGATCATCATGTTATTTTCTATATTGTTTTTGTAAAAATTCTGCTGTGATCGAAATTTCCTCTCTGGGGAAAAAAACTTCCGGTTGATACAACTGTTGCTGACAATCTAATAATATTTGGCCGAGTTGAGCTCGTGGCCGCAGAGGAAAAATATAGTTGTAGTGACTATAATCGATGAGCAACATATTATGATTGCAATATATGATTACAGCTAAAAATATATATGATTCCATTTTATCATATTGTCTCCGATTTAATTTTTTCATGGTATGTTTCGAGTTTTTCATATTATTATGCCATCTTACTACAATATTATCGCATTCCAACAGATTATGATTTCATTTTATTGTATTATCCTTTCTTATCATATTATCTCTTCTTATCATACTATTATATTTATGCGTTTAAAAACTGAATGAGAATTGTAATGAAGGATAAAAAAACGTTAAAAACTAAATATATTTAAAAACAAACAAGTTATATTTGTAAAATAAATATTTATTTGTAACAAAACAAAATATGGTTAAAGAACAAGGAAAAAGATTTATAATATAAATAGTTGTAGGAATAATGATATTTTTTCGTATTAATAAAATATTTTTTCTTGTAAAAATATTCAAAAATATAAAATTTTTGTAGTCAACTATATGAAAATTTTTACTGAATATAAACATTGAATGATTAAAATTAAACAAAAGCATTGTTATCATGAACACAGTACTATAAAAATTATTGAAAAATAACAATGAGAACCTAATTAAGGTAATCTATTTTATCTTGTTATGACTGAAAATTGTTATGATTCTTAATCTTCAATATTAAGATATGTCTAAATAAAGTTATCTCGATATATGACTGGAAAATGTTATTTTTTGATTTGAAATCTCTTTTAAAAATCCTTATTTAAGCTTAACGTTGATAAGATAGTTCGATTTTTAAAAGCTCTACTGTTTGAGCATCCAACGGTCCTGGCATTATACTGTTTGATATTGTTCAGTGATTAGACCAAATGTTTTAATTGTCCAATCGATTATTATATCCTTCAGTAGCACTCATAGATATTTTATAATAACTTTATTCTTTCAGCAAAAGGGATCAGATCAGAAAATATTATCCTAAGAATTATTTTAATTTGCTTTAAAATCTGGTTTATGTTTCTGCTAAAGATCTTTCTCTTTTGAGTTGTTCATAGAATCAGCAATTAAGAGGTTAATGTAGTAGGGGATTTTTCACAAAAATATTTCAATTGATCACTTAACCAATACCCGTGTTCTTTGAAAGCTTTTGTATTTGCTCCAACATATGGTTGACGTCTCAGCTTAAATATTAAATATATTAAAGTAGCTATATTAGATATTAATTTCATATGGGGCTACTCTATTACAATTCTTAATGAATTACTATTTTAGATATGCAAAAAGTATAGGGGCTTCACTCCCCTATTTTTAGATATCCATTAAGATTAATTAAATTAATTTAATAAGGGTACCATTCTCTCTTGTCCTACCCGTCCCATTTTCATATCAAATATGCAGGTTTATAAAACAACAAAATATTCCCACTTTTACTATAATAGTTCTCAAGATATGCGGATAATAAGATTTACTTTGTTTGGGGGGGGGGGTACCACTTCCCCCAGCCCTAACTATGCTATTTTTATTTCATGTATACAACATGATAAGAAAACAGTTTCGACAAAATTTTAGAGCTCTCACCATAATAATTCTTTAGATATACCATTAAGAATATTTGCTTTATATATGGGGGACAATTTCCCCAGGTCCTACCCATCATATTTGCATCTGAACTTATGAAGGTTATTGAGAAAGTTATTCTAATAACATGTTATTACTTTTGCTGTAATACTTTCTAAGATATGCGATATTTAATATTTTCATTGTATGGGGGTATCATTTCCCCTGGACCTATCCGTTCTATTTTCATTTTAAGTTTGGTGGTCGATGAGATATTCCCGCAAAATTTTAAAACTTTTGCTGTAAAGTATTTAAGTTATCTGATAATTAGTATTTTCTTTGTATGGGGGCTATCACTTCCCCTAAACCTACCTACCCCATTTTCATCTCAATTATGTGATTGATAATAGAATTATATCCACAGAATCTCAGGATTTTATCTGTATTAGTTCTGGATATATGTGATAATAACTATTACTTTGTATGAGGAGATACCATTCCCTCTGCTCCAATCGAAAAATAAAGTAGTCTATTTTACTTCCAAATTGTTGTTTCTTAACCAATTTTAAATATTTTTATATTTATATATTGATTTTGTCATTCCCTGTATAACATGTCGAAAGACTCATTTAAGACCCCATAACGTATATATTTTCTGGGTCCTGGTTAGATTCTGAGTCGATTTAGCTATGTCCGTCCGTCGGTCTGTGTGTTGAAAGCAGGATAGGGCTCGAACGGGACAAACTAGGGGGACGAAATTTGGCTCAGATATTTATCTTATATAAGGTTTATTTGATATTGAAAATGAGCAAAGTCGGTGAGTATACAAAAAAAGTTATGGCCAAAATACTAGAAACACAGGGTGTCCGCTGTAGCTTCATTTCAAAGTTTTCTGCTAATATCTCTCAAACAAATGTATGTACGATAACGAAATTTTGTACAGATAGTTCAAGGGTCGAAATAAATTTGGAAACCAAAAATGGGCGTGGTCCGCCCACTTTACAGCACATCTTCCCATATAAGATGAAAATCAACGAAATTTTGTACAAATAGTTTAAGAGCCAATGTAAACTCGGAAAAAAATGGCCGTGATCCGCCCACTTTACCGCCCACCTCTCATATAATGTAAAATTTGAGAAAGTTAATGTGCTATAAAGATATTAGACCGAGCCGAATATATCATTCGAGCTTGTTATATATTCTTAAAGCTCCCAATAAAGCCTATGAAAATATTAGATTTTAAATTGGCGTAGTTTTGATTCTATAAAAGATATTGACTTCAATCTTTTTGTATGTAATTAAGAATTATGTCAACTAGGCAGAGGTTTATTTAAAAAAATTAAATCCATAGTTAACCTGATTTTTGGAACTAAATTATTATTTTTATTATTATTATTTTTTTTTTTAATTTGCTTTTTGGAGAAACTATAAATATTTGATCTCTAATAAAATAATGGTTTGTTAAGATATCTTAGCGAAATTTTCAGCGATTGTTAACTTTATCATTTGAAATAGTATAGTAAAGAAAAGTTTAAGATATTTTTTAGAAGGAATCCCACAATTCCCAAAACACCAACGAGAGTACCAAAAGTGGAGTTTATTTGAATTTTGCCCACAAAGTCCACATTTTTTGCAAGTTTGGAAAAACTCATTCGCAAATTTTTAGAAACATATTATAGTTTTCGAAACTGCTTTTGGTTGACGGAACTAGCTTTTGGGATTTTAGAACAAGTAGGCTAAAGTCAAAATTTTGATTTAAAATAGGTCAAATTCGGGAGGCTCAGTACATAGTCCTGTTGGGTGTTTGGGGCTTGTTTCTAATTCTAAAATCAACTTTTTGAAGATATCTTTCAGATAAGTATAATGTTATTGTATGTTCTTAAGTAAAATTTTGTTTTAGAGAAAAAAGAGTGTAGACACTTTTTGGGCCAATAAACTCAAAAAATCACAATTTTTGCGATTTAAAATTTTCAAAATCGCTTATTTTTGGATTTAAAAGAGATATCAACTTCGACTATTTTATTTGAATGAACAAACTAACCATTAAAGTTGTTCTTCATGTAACTTTTTGTTTGATTATTAAAGGATTCTAAAATGCTTGTCGATTAGTTAAATAAATAAATTTGATTAACTTATAGTCTTCTGAAATGTTCTCAAATGTATTTATAGTTTAAACTGTTCTTTTAAATATTCAATTCATATGAGAATTTAACTAAAGTGAAAACAATTTTAAAACGCATTAAATAAAAAAAAACAGTAAAAGAAAAAACAAAAGTTTAAAATAAAAATTTCTTTTAAATTAATTTCCCATAACAATTGATCGCTTGATCGGTCACGTTTTTGAGTCTAAAGTAGCTACACATTTATGATGAATGTTTACGCATACACACATACAAATGAAAAGCCACTGATCGGTCGGAAAAGATCATTAGTTGAGTGTGAATACTAAGATAAACAAAGAGAAAAAAAAAAAAACACAACACAACTGTATAACAAACACACAAAATTATTAAATAAATGTTTAAATCTGTGTAATAAACGTATGCCTTCTGCATAAAAGTATGGGATACATGTTGCACATTTCATAAAAAAAAACATTCATTCAACATCTGGCCGTTTGTATCACACCCCCCTCCCCCTGTTGAATTCAACTCTTTAAATTGTAAGTTAAATTATGGTTAAATTACAATTGTTTCCCCCCCTTTCCCCCATGTTTGTCAGCATAATTCCAGTAGTTCTTACAATATTGTTTTAAGGTCTCTTTTTATTTCATAAAATTTATTTACAGTAGCTAACAAATAAATTCATACAATAAACATCAGCAACATGTGCAAACATTATACAAGTTTATTTGATGTTTTGCTAAACAAAAAAAAAAAAAAAAGAAAATAAAATCATGTTTTTCTTTCAATGATAATAAAGCTGCTGCAGTTGCATCTTTCCATTTAAACATTTTTTTGTTTTCTTTCTTTTGTAATTCTTCAAAAAAATGTTGAAACATGTGAATTGAACAAGAATGAGTTGAGTTGAGTGGGGTTGGCATGACTGAGGTCTGTGTAAACATTGATTTTTCTTGTTGTTGTTTGTTATTTCTTTTTCATATTCTTTGCTAATGTTATTGTTGTTTTAGTTGTGGCAGTCGAAATGATTACATGTATTTGCATTTCCAACACATGTTCATGGAAATTCATCATTTTTTTCCACCAAATTTTATTTATTTTCTGCTGGAAAACTTTTGTAATTTGTTGTTTTCTTTAGTCTTCATCGTCATTTGTAAATAGTTTTTTTTATTTGTATAATAAAAAGGCGTAAAAAGTTTTTAAAGTTTTATTTTCTTTTATGATCTTGTCAATTTCGTTGTTTATGATAAATAGAAAAGTTGAGGAATGAAAAAAATAAATAAAATAGGAATTAAAAGTTCCGACAAAGAATTAAGCAAATTGGTTAATGAATTTCAGCTGCTGCTTAAAAATAAAACAAACAAAAGTTTAAATAAATTTGTTAACAATATAATTAGAGACTTTCTTTGCTGTTCAAATAATAAGAATAAATTAAAACAAATATTAAACTTTACCCGGTAATAGGAATTATTCTTTAAAGAAAAATTGTTGTGTGTGAACCCCGACTAAGCTTCTTAAGTTATCTGCTGAAATTCTCTTGTTATAATTCGCTTTTAATAGAAATTTTTGCGATACAAATTCTCTTTTTATAGAATTTTTCTTTGAATTTTCTATAAAAAGAAACTTTTCGTTAAATTTTCTTTTTAAATTAAATTTTCTTTAAGTTTCTTTTAAATGAAATTTTTGTTAAATTTTCTTATTAAAGAAAATTTTTGTTCAATTTTGTTTTTAAAGAAAATTTTCATTAAATTTTCTTTTAATAGAAAATTTTCTTTAAATTTTCTTTTTATAGAAAATTTTGATAAATTTTTTTTTTTATAGAAAATTTTCGTTGAATTTTCTTTTTATAAAAAGTTGTCGTTAAATTTTCTTTTTATAGAAAATTTTGATTGAATTTTCTTTTATAGAAAATTTTCGTTAAGTTTTCTCTTTGTAATAAAATGTTCGTTAATTTTTTTTTTATAGAAAATTTTCGTTAAATTTTCTTTTTATAGAAAATTTTTATTGAATTTTCTTTTATAGAATTTTTTTTTAAAGAACATTTTCGTTAAATTTCTTTTTATAGAAAATTTTCGTTAAATTTTCATTTTATAGAAAATGTTAGTAAAATTTCCTTTTTAAAAAAAAATGTTCGTTAAATTTTCTTTTTATAGAAAATTTTCATTAAATTTTCTTTTTATAGAAAATTTTCGTTAAGTTTTCTCTTTATAATAAAATGT
The DNA here is from genome assembly GCA_951394005.1 of Protophormia terraenovae. NCBI lineage: Eukaryota > Metazoa > Arthropoda > Insecta > Diptera > Calliphoridae > Protophormia > Protophormia terraenovae. The sequence continues at coordinate 96,561,566 of OX596076.1, forward strand.
TCGTTATTTTTTTTTTATAGAAAATTTTCGTTAAATTTTCTTTTTATAGAAAATTTTTATTGAATTTTCTTTTATAAAATTTTTTTAAAGAACATTTTCGTTAAATTTCTTTTTATAGAAAATTTTCGTAAAATTTTCATTTTATAGAAAATTTTCGTTAAATTTTCATTTTATAGAAAATTTTTGTTAAATTTTCATTTTATAGAAAATTTTTGTTAAATTTTCTTTTCAAAGAAAATGTTAGTAAAATTTCCTTTTTAAAAAAAATGTTCGTTAAATTTTCTTTTTATAGAAAATTTTGGTTAAATTTTCTTTTTATAGAAAATTTTCATTAAATTTTCTTTTTATAGAAAAATTTCGTTAAATTTTCTTTTTATAGTAAATTTTCGTTAAATTTTCAATCAATTTTCTTTAAATTAAATTTTCTTTTTACTAATTTTTATACCCTTCACCACAGGTGTAAAGGGTATATATAAGTTTGTCATTCCGTTTGTAATTCCCACAATTTTCGTCAAAAAGCAAAAATTATAAAAAAAACATTTTCGGGATCCTTGTAAGAAATGATGTGTCGGTTGAAATGGAGTTTATGAAGCCCACCGATAACTGGCATATATAATATATATATCAAACGATCGCAAATCCTTTCTAGAATTTTTCTATTGAAATTCAGCAAGATCGGTTCATACATTGCGGAGATATGCTTAAAAAACCGGGTTTTAGAACTGATTTTCCATTTTCTGAAGCCTCTGCATATACCAGGGACTTCATTTTTTTAAAGAGGGTTCGGAATTTTTTTTCTGAATTTTTTTTCTGAAAAAATTAAATAAATGGGTTCAGAAATAGGTGAGATATCGGGCAAAATGCATTTTTTATTTTTTAAGCCCTTATTCAAGCTACAGATTTTTATTTTCATAAATATTTTTGTAAAATTTAGTTTTTTTTAATAAACCAAATTCGCTCATAATCAACAGAGTTATGGGCCAAAACCAAATCTGTTAAGAATATAAATACACACACAAACATGTTATTAAGCATTGTAATGACTGTTATTGACGTTTTTATTTTTTGTATAGGCAAGTACATAGTTTAATTAAAACAGCAGTAATATAATGAATAACAGTGTTGTTGTTGTCTTTTGTATATGCAGTTAGTTTGTATATACACACATACAAAAATAAATAAATCTGGAATTGTCTTTTTTTAATTTCATTTTTATATAAAAAAATTTTGTGAAATTTTCTTTAAAAAAAAATCGTTACCTTTTTAAATAAAATTTTCGTTAATTTCTTTTTATAGAAAATTTTCGTTGACTTTTCTATTATACGAAAAATTTTGATATTTTTTTTAGGTAAAATTATTGATCTTTTCTTTTTATTTAAACATTTCGTTAAATATTGTATTATTAACTCTCCTCTGCTTTTGTGCTACAAACTTACCCTAAATTATCCCTAAATCTTTTCATTATTTAAATTCTGCTCTTAAAATAGGGAATTGCTAACTAAGCAAAAACAAAATTAGGAAAATGTCAAAACGAAATCCTTATTTGTTGAAATCTTATGTCAATAAACAAAAGACCAAATCTAAAACAGACAAATGAAGTCATATTATGTCGAATGTGTTATGGAAATACTTATATATTGATATGTTTATTATACAAATACAATAGCATCCTTCAACACATCTCAAATATCCTTGGCAAATGTATGTCCTTAAAATAATAAAAAACACATGCTTACATACTTGATAAATATTAACTGATAATGTTAAGTCCTCAAGTTATAAAATACAAACAATTGAGAATAAACAATTGTAAAAGATGAGGGTTTCTATAACTTTCAAATCCAGTAGGAAATCATTGAAGAATTTACTTATTTTTCTAAAAAAAAAAAAAAATACATTTAATGCTTAGTTGCTTAAGAAGGCCCTTAAGAAAGGACATCAAAAAGGAGGCTTTGTAACCTATTATAACTCTTGTCCCCTGTCTGCTCTGTAATATATAAATAAACAATCAAAAGTTTGTTTAAAGCTTTTCATTAAAATTATCAAGGGAATTAATTTTCTTCAAGGATTTTTTTTTTTTTTAATTTGCTATTAAGTTTAATTGAAAATTTTATTTTAAATAGTTACATACATTTTGATTTAACAATTACAAATATAGATTTGTCATATATTTTCCTTTTATTAAGAAATAAATAAAAAAAAAATAATGTCTTGTTTGGCTTAAAGCCAAGTTAAATGATGTTTTAGTTAAAATAGAAAAAAAATTTTCTTTTATAGCTCTGCTCAAAGTCCATTAAAATAAATATAAAAATCCAAAATACGTGCCAGTTGCCTTAAGTTTCCTGTCTGTTTTCTTTTGCTATCTAGAGAGGAAAATAAAAGAAAACTTTAACTAAAACTAAAAATAAAACAAAATATAATATAAACCTTAAAAAATAAGGAACAGCAACAATAAACTTAAGGTAAAAATTCTTTAGATTCTTTTCCGTTTTAGTAAAAAAAAAAAAAAAAAGTATTTTCATGATGGTTGGTTTTAGTTTGTTTTAAAAATAGTTAAAATATGCTTTCTTGTTTTTTTCTGTTTTTTTTCTAATGCTATTTTTGAGGTTGTTTTAGAATTTGTTGCTACTGCTGTTGTCATATGCACTAATAAACATCATGGTCTTAAATATGAAGAGCCTTCACTTCAGGTCCTTTAAAGCAAAATATACACTCGAATTGCATTAAATAAAATGTTAGTAAGAGTTTACATTCCAGCAAAGAAAGAGCTGAAAGTCATGGATTTAACATTGTTTTGTCATTGGAAGAATGTACTTAGTGTTAAAAATAATCTTAAAATTTTAAAGATGATTTTTTTTTTTCATAATTATAAATAGAGAAAATAAAATCTGATCAGTAAAGAGTTGATATCACCTTTCCTTGAATTAAGAATAATTTTCGATCCACTTAACCCCATTGTATAGACAGACGGAAGGACATTACCAATCTGGCGAAAAAAAATCGTATAATTCCAAAAATGCATTTTTTTACCTAAGAATAAATACAAAATAAAACGTAATTATTAAAATATTAATATCACCTTTCCCTAAATTAAGTGCCTTTTTCTACACTTTTTACCTCTATGTGGGCCAGTGTGAAAAAAAAAGATTTTGAAATAAAACTTTAATATTTTCTTAAAATGATTTTAACATACTGATTTTTTTAAATGAAAATTAATTTCGTTGTATAAAATCAGGCTATTAGAATGTCTCCATTAAATACTCCATTTCAACTTATAGGAAATTTTAACTATTTTGGCTTAATTTCAAAAATCAGCCTTAATATTTATTTAAATTTTCTAAAAAAATCCCAGCAAAAAACGAAAGAACATTTTCAAAAATTAAACAAAATACATATTTTAAATTTATTTGAAAGTTCTTAATAATTACTTCCAAAAATGTGAAAATAAATTAATTTTTAGCGGGAAAAAAATGGAAATAATTTCTAAAAAAAAAATTTAAATTTTAAAGCATTTTTATTATTTAATAGAATTTTTATTAAACAATTTTGTAAACATAGTTTTAAGAGAAGTGCTTCAAAAGCAGTGAACAAGAAGTATAAAAGAATAACATCCTACCAATGACAACCATGGAATAAAGAAACAACTGTCTGTCTGTCCGTCCGTCTGGGATTAAATGGGTCGAAAATGATGCTAAATTCAAAAAAATCTGATATTCATATTTTAATGATCACATTTTATTTTTCTATTTATTACTGAGTATAAGAAATGTATTTTTAGAATAATATGATTTTTTTGGCAGAATGGTAATGTCCGTCCGTCTGTCTATACAATGGGGTTAAATGGGACGCTTTAATATTCAGGTTTTATTTTCTCTATTTATTAGTCAAAAAAAAAAAAAATTAAATCTTTTTGGAATTTTAAGATTTTTTTCTTGAGAGAATTCTGATGTCCGTCCTTCGGTTTGTTTGTTAATTTTTCAATTCAAAATCGTTTATTTTTGGACTCAATTAAGATATCAACTTGAAATTTCCTTTATTCTATAGATAATTTAGTTTTTTAACTAACTACAAAAAATATAGTAAAATCGGTGGAAAATGTCTAGTAGCCAAAGGAAAAAGTCTGCACTTAAGCTTTTTTTTGTTTAAGAGACTGGAGTTGTTAAAAAAAAAAAATAATAATTTTTAAATTGAACTGTATCTGCGCACTATTTTTTCACAGTATTAAAATAGACAATATGTACTATTTTTCTGATAATTTTCAGAACAAACACCCTGTAAAATTTTAAACTGCACTCCATGAAAATTAGTGTATTTTAGAACAATTTTCAAAAATATAGCAAAAGTATTTGGACAAAATATAACTTTCAAATACATGAAGAAAAGTACACTTAAATACCTGAAGTTCATGATTACATTTTTATTTTTTACTTTAAAATAATTTTTATTAAAAAAACCCGGGACTTAATTTGTTTACTCCTTTTCCAAAATGTAAAAAAAAAAAAATCAGTTTGACAGCTCTGTACAAGAAAAAACACAACCTAGCTTGATTATTTTAATTGTTATTGACACATAATTTTGTCTATTTTTATTCGGTGCCCAACCTTTTACCCCAACGTGCGGTCTTTTAATTCAGGAACTTCAGAGAAACTTTATTAATTATGCGTGCTTTCACACCAGACAAATTTCCCTGCCGTAATTCTGAGCTTATATTAGAGCTTGGAAATATATATCAATCTAATAAAATTAAGATTTACTTAAATATAATTTTTGTATATAATCTTAAAGGCATAAAGATAAAAAAAAAATTCTGAAATAATATTTGTCTAGTCTGAACGCTTTAACTAACATTTTCTCTTTGGGTTGTTTATTTTATAGTAATAGCATTCCTGTTGGCACTCATACTTGTACTTAAAAAAAATATCGTTAAAAACATACATATAAACTGCATTTAAACATGCCACATCATGTTTAGGTTAAGCCATAAAATACACAACATGTCCTTCTTTTTATTTTAGTTATTTTGTTGAATTTTTTTTTAGTTTTTGTCATAAATTTGCTGAACGTTTTAATAGATTTAGTAAAGGTACTTTTTCTTCCCCTACCGACCTCTCTCTTTCTCTAACAACAATTAATGAGAGCCCTGTTGTCTCTTTTTTCATATATCATTCTATTCAATAAGGTAAAATAACTTGACTAGCTGCAGTAAATTTATGGATCAATTGTCTCTTTCATGTCCATAAGTAAGCTATAAAATAGTCAGTTTAAATTTTCGAATCGTATACTAGATTACCTTTTAGTAATATATGAAGGATTTAAAATAATTAGTCCCTAAACTTTTTAGTAAATAGTAGCGAAGCTAATACTACTATTGTAGCTCAAGCTAAAATATTCACTAAAAAAAACTGGAACTAATACTAGGCCTGCAGGGTAACCATTAGTAGAAGTATAACAAACCTCCGTGTATATAAAAGTGTAAATTAATTTCAATGATACTTTTACAGCAGGAAAAAAAAAAATTCTTAATATATTTCTTTTTTTCTAATATTATTAAAAATGTAACTGTATTTATGTTTATACATTTATATCATTCCATTAATATCTAAGCATGTGCATTAATATTGTCAAGGCCTTTTATTATTTTTTCTCTCTCCCTCTTTAGCTCTAAACACATTTTAATAAACATTTTTTTTTATAAAAATACATTTCTATTAAAACTCAGCAACTAGTAAAATGCAATAACCTGCAGTGTTGTTGTTAAGTAAAGTGAAAATTTAATTTATCATTATGCCTTAGAAAAGAATCACAATTTAGCTGGCAACTAGTCATATAAACAGTTGTGTTAGTTTAGTTAAAAGTATCTTAGTAGGAGCTGTGCTTAATAAGAACACATGTGGTAGCAGTTAGATTTTATAATTTTTTCCATTTGATTCACAATTATAATTGAAAAAAAAAATATGGTTGGCGCTAGGGAGCTTTAATTTTATATAGAAACCAGTCACTCACTCAGTGCTTAGTGACAGTTAGCTGTAGTGCATTATAATTTTATTTTATGGAAGATAGAGATAAAGAGAAAAAATGTTATACATTGTGCCTGCCATTGGGAGGAAAAAAATTGTATTATTTGTAGAACACCCAGACAGAAATGTTAGTTGAACTAAAAATTGCAATTGTATCTAAAAATATGATAATTTTGCTAATTTTGCCTAAGCTAATTATTCATAAAAAATTATAAATAACGGAGAGAAAAAGTTAAATGTTTAAAATTTTATATTCAGAAATATTTTAAGGGAACTGAACAATTTTTAAATAAATTCTTCGAGTGTAAATATTCAATAGCATATTTATATGACTATGTAAATATTGTCTCTTGTTGCAATAAGAATAATGTTGCTCTTTTTTGTCCCTGCACTTACTTAGTTTACCATCCCTTCCTTGCTATCGTATTTTCCACATCACATCGTGTGAGACTTAAGTGGATTTATGCACATATTCACATATTCAATTGTTGACAGTTTTTTTACGATAAAAAGGTACTCAGACTTTTATACATATACAGGGTCATATAACCAGTAAACTAAAGACTATTTAACTATAGTCAAGAATACAGAATAGATTATGGTATAAACTATAGACTAGAATATGGAATATAGACTAGACTGTAGTCTCAGCTATAGACTAGACTATAATCTCGAATGTAGATTAAAGCATCGAATATAGTAGAGACAAAAGTCTCGAGTACAGACTAGACTATAGCCTCGACTACAGATTAGACTATAGTCTCGAATATAAAGCATAAACTGAACTGGAGTCTTGACTACAGACTATACTATAGTCTCGACTATGGACAAGACTTTTGTCTCTACTATAAACTATAATCTCGACTATAGACTAGACTATAGTATCGATAATAGACTCAACTATAGAGATTAAACTCGATTATAGAGATAAGACTATAGACTCGACTAGACTATAATCTCGACTATAGACTAGACTATAGACTATACTATAATCTCGAGCATAAACTAGACTATAATCTCGAGTATAGACTAGACTATAGTCTCGAATATGAACTAGACAACAGTCTCGATTATAGACTAAACAATAGTCTTGATTGTAGACTAGACTATAGTCTCGACTACAGACTAGATTATAGTCTCGATTATAGACTAGACTATAGTCTTGAGTTAAACTATAGACTAGCCTAGAGTCTCGACTATAGGCAAGACTATAATCGCGACTATAGACTTGACTATAGACTATACTATAGTCTCGATTATAAACTGAACTATAGTGTCGATTATAGTCTTGAGTATAAACTAGAATACAGTCTCGACTATAGACTAGACTATAGTCTCGAATATAGACTATACTATAACCTCCAATATAGACTATAGTCACGACTATAGAAGGGCTACAGTCTCGAGTATAAATTAGACTATAGTATCGATTATATTTTAAACTATGATCTCGACTACAAACTAGATTATAGTCTCGATTATAGACTAAACTATTGTCTCGATAAAAAACTAGACTATAGTCTCGACTACAAACTACATTATAGATTACAGACTATAGTCTAGACTATAGACTAGACTATATATAGTATCGACTATATACTAGACTATAGTCTCGAATATAGACTAGACTGTAGTCACGACTATAGAAGGGCTATAGTTTCGAGTATAAACTAGACTATAGTCTCGACTATAGATTCGAATATAGACTTGACTATAGATTTGACTATAGTCTCGACAATAGACTAAACTATAGTCTAGAATATATACTAAGTCTCGACTATAGACTAGACTATAGTCTCTACCATAAACTCAACTATAGACTTTGCTATAGACTGGACTATATACTAGACTACTGATTAGCGAAATGACTGAACTATATATAGTCAACAGACGTTACAGACTAGTTTATAGACTAAACCATTGACTAGTATATGTGACTCACCCTTTATTTGAATTGTGAAAAAACTTTACATATACATGCATGAGCATACAATCCTTATTGTTTACATTTGCTTAATATTGTTGTTGCTTTGGTGGTGCATACATATTTTTTAAATGCATATAATAGATAGTAATGATGATGATATTAGTAACAATATGATAACAGCTACCCCACGGTTTTGGTAGCAGTAGTCAAAACAGTGAAATTATTACATATTAATAATAATTTTTTTAAAAAACTTTATGACTACATTTCCAACAAAGAGCAAAGTCTTCATAGCATGAACTTGGATTAAAAAAGCAGCAATTTAGCAGTTTATCTACACTCTAACATTATAAAGGAAACAGCCATTTATCCAACTAAATGAATTTCTCTTATATTTCAAAGAATGGAGACAACAAGTAAAGGGATTTATATTACTAACTTCCAAGACTTTATTAAAAACCGCTATTGCTATCCCACAAAACTGTAGGGTATTTATTACTAGGATGGCTATAAATAATGATAATGATGAGCCTGAATATTAATATTGTTTCATACTTGTCATTTGCCTTGTTTTTATTCTACAATTTTTGTAACGCCTTCATTTTACTCCTTTTTCTCTTTCAATCCTTATTTATATATAAAATTCCAATGATTGTGTGTTTATGTGTTGTATTACATGCAACTTGTAAATAATTTGTTTTAGTTCATTGATTCATCTGTTGCCTTAATGTAGACAGTTAGTTTATTATGTTTGTTTGTTTTTCTTCTCTGGTTTTAATATGATTTTATTTTATTGTCTGTTGTACAATTTGTTTTTGTTGTTGCTACAAGTCTCGTTATTTTAATACCTCCTCTGTTTGTGCAACCAAGATACTCCATATGACATTTGAAAGAATTATTCTGTTGCATTTTATGTGTATTTTTAATTATTTCCTGTGAACAGTAAAAATGCATATTTTTTTTCTGTTTGTATTGTTACTTATAGCAATATGCAATGAAATTGCATTATTACTTGTTTAAGTAGTTTTGTGTTGAAGTAAAAGTAAATAATATAATTTTAGTATGAATTATATCACATTTAAGAGTAGTAATTTATAAAGAGAACTTTTTAAAAAAGGAACAAGAGAAAATGTAATTTGTAGGCTTTTAAGAGCTATTAAAAAAAGCTAAAAAAAATTATAATAATAAACTATATTAGCAGGAGTCTCCAATACATTTATAGAATAGTTCCTATTTTAATAAATAGTCTAGTCTATAGTAACATTTATATTCAGTAGCCTAGATCATAGTATATTCTATAGCTCAGACTATAGTCTATTCTATAGCCCAGACAATAGTACATTTATAGCCCAGACTTTAGTCCATTTTATAGCACAGACTATAATCTATTCTATAGCCCAGACTATAATCTATTCTATAGCCCAGACTATAGTATATTCTATAGCACAGACTATAGTCTATTCTATAGCCCAGACTATAGTCTATTCTATAGCCCAGACTATAGTCTATTCTATAGCCCAGACTATAGTCTATTCTATAGCCCAGACTATAGTCTATTCTATAGCCCAAACTATAGTCTATTATATAGCCCAGACTATAGTCTATTCTATAGCACAGACTATAGTCTATTCTATAGCCCAGACTATAGTCTATTCTATAGACCAGACTATAGTCTATTCTATAGCCCAGACTATAGTCTATTCTATAGCCCAGACTATAGTCTATTCTATAGCCCATACTATAGTCTATTCTATAGCCCAGACTATAGTCTATTATATAGCCCAGACTATAGTCTATTCTATAGCACAGACTATAGTCTATTCTATAGCCCAGACTATAGTCTATTATATAGCCCAGACTATAGTCTATTCTATAGCACAGACTATAGTCTATTCTATAGCCCAGACTATAGTCTATTCTATAGCCCAGACTATAGTCTATTTTATAGCCCTGACTATAGTCTATATTATAGCATAGACTATAGTATATTCTATAGCCCAGACTATAGTCTATTCTATAGCCCAGACAATAGTATATTCTATAACCCAAACTATAGTATATTCTATAGCACAGACTATAGTCTATTCTATAGCCCAGACTATAGTCTATTCTATAGCCCAGACTATAGTATATTCTATAGCACAGACTATAGTCTATTCTATAGCCCAGACTATAGTCTATTCTATAGCCCAGACTATAGTCTATTCTATAGCCCAGACTATAGTCTATTCTATAGCCCAGACTATAGTCTATTCTATAGCACAGACTATAGTCTATTCTATAGCCCAGACTATAGTCTATTCTATAGCCCAAACTATAGTATATTCTATAGCACAGACTATAGTCTATTCTATAGCCCAGACTATAGTCTATTCTATAGCCCAGACTATAGTCTATTCTATAGCCCAGACTATAGTCTATTCTATAGCCCAGACTATAGTCTATTCTATAGCACAGACTATAGTCTATTCTATAGCCCAGACTATAGTCTATTCTATAGCCCAGACTATAGTCTATTCTATAGCCCAGACTGTAGTCTATTCTATAGCCCAGACTGTAGTCTATTCTATAGCCCAGACTATAGTATTTTCTATAGCCCATACTATATCTCAGACTATAGACTATTGTACAGCCCAGTCTATAGTCTATTCTATAGTAAACAATATCTATAGTATAAATTAAAGTGTAGGTGTAAAATTAAAAGAAAATATCCCTTATGTCGGCTTCAAAATATTTTCTAAAATACCTTTGAAATTATCACAAAAATGTCATAAAATTTGTTTATGATAAAAAAACCGACAAGTATTTCCTGGAACATATTTTTATTGATACAATCCCCTATCTTACACTTAAGCCAATCCTTAAACAACTACACTTAATCATCATTATTAAACAAGCTCTTTTCAAAAAAAACAATCCATAGCAATAACAGCTCAAGAACAATGAAAACAGAAAATTCAAAATATTAACCGCAAGCAACACACTGTGAGGTCTATTATGACAAACACATATAACTTAACATTTAATAAAAATAGTCTTAAAAACTATTAAGAGGCTGCAACATTATGTTCAGCTCCCAAAGGTTTTATGTGAAGATCTTTTTACAAGATTTTTTTTATATTTTCTTCAAGTAGTTAACAAGATTTTTCTCATGTAGTTTAAAATACACTGGCTTTAATAAACCTAAATCAGCTGGAGATTTTTGTATAAAGGCCAGGAGAGGGAAAAATAATTTTGTCTGTACCAGGCGGAAATTCTAGGGAAATCTTTAGATGTTGACAGTCACAATCACACTTGAAATATTGATAAAAAAAATCAATTCACAGGAATATGATTATGTTCAAAATGCATAAATAAAACTGTTAAAATTGACAAGTAATTAATATATTTTTTAATAATTATTTTTTGTATAAAAAATAAAATTTAAATAAAATTCTTAAGTGCACTTGCCTAAAAAGAAACATACACACACACGCTAAATTCAAATGAAAACAAAGAAAATTAAAATTTTAAATAATTTTTTTTTGTGGTCTTGCCATTGGCCTCCAGCAAGCATAACTGTGACGTTGGATGGCGCCAATGCCGCCGGCATCATTTTCGCAGTCAGCCCTTAATCATTTTAAAAGAAAGAAAATATCATAATGAAACAACGGAATCTGTTAAGAGGCTACTCATTTAAATTTGAACATTTCTTGTTATGAAACGATTCTTGTTTTTTTTTTTAGACTTTGTTCCATCTTTGTTTATGAGCTGTTGTCTCCTGCATTTATACAATTTGTTGTAGTTGTTTTCTTACAAAAGAATAAAAAGACTGATGATGCATTTGTTTGCACAGAGCGTAAAATGTTAATTAAAATGAAGAATGAAATGAAAAGTAAGTTTGTGAAGATGTTTTGCAAATGTTGAAAATGAAAATGAAAACAAGCAAATGTTTTTATGATCGTAGATGTTTTTTGAGAGGAAACTTAAAAAATTCCATTTTTCACAACATGCAATAAATGTTGTATAAGTTTGTTTTTATATTCCATAGAATTTGTTGGTTCTTACTAGAAAATGAACAGGATATTATTGGAAACTTTTTATAAATAGTAGAAGGGGGATTCAGTATAGAAACTTTTATTGAAAACTTTATATATTTTAAAGTTTTAAAGCTAAGAAAAAAGTTCAAGCAGCATATTTTTTTACAACGGCTATAAAAAGTTTGTAATTTTCTTAGGGAGGCTCTGGCAACATGTTGCAAATAATAAATTTTAAAATATTATTAAATTTATTTTAAGTTATTAATTAAGAATAATATTTAAAAACCCTGTTTCGTGATATTAAATGTTCTGGAAACATGTTGCTATTCTTTTTTAATTTATAAAAATTCCAAGATAATTTTAAAAAATGTGATTTTTTTATTAAAATAGTTTACATCACAAAATACTTATTGTAGCAACATGTCGAAAAACATTTCCTTATAAAAAAATATTTTTTAATTATCATCTTTTTTGAATTTTATAACAAATCAACGTCTTTTAAAATTAATGTTATTTAATTTAATGTTCCTTCCTTTATGTTAAAAATTAACTTATTATTTTTTTTTAAATGTTGAAAATTTTGTTCCAAAAAAATGTCTTAAATATATGAATTTCAAAGATTACATGTTGAAAATATTCTAAACAACATAATTTTTATTATTGAATAGTCCATAGAGTCTTGAATAGTGATTTTCAGAAAACTTTTGTTTTCTTCCACAAACAGCTGAACGAATATTACACCAAAAACATGTTGCCAAAAGAATTATTTTTTAAATTCTTTTTGAAACCTAAATAAACTTTAAAATTTAAAATTTACCTTTACTTTTTCTCTTTTTTGTAATGTGAAGTAATGGTAATATGTTGCAAGATGATGGGCAACATGTTGCTAAAAAAATTATTAAAATTCTTGTAGAAATTCTGTTTAAAAACTCATATGGCTGTTAAATATTGTGTTTGTTATTATTACAGTTTAATGTTTAATGTTTTTAGAATATAATCAATTTTTTGCAACATGTTGCTGAAATTAATAATTTTATTCTTAAAAGAATTATATCAAAAAAACATTTAAATTGCCTTAGAACATGGTTGGAAATATAATGAAGGAGAATTCTTATTACTAACAACATGTTGCTGAAACAAATATTTTCACTTTATACAAATTTAAAGAATTTTATATTTTTTCTGCAACAATTAAAAACGTTTTCTTTGACTTTTTGTTTATAATTAGCAACATGTTGCCAATAAAACTATTTTAAATTCTAATTATACTCAATATCTCATACGAGTCTTAAATATTAAGTTTAAAAGCTTAATGTTAACAGTTTTTAAAGTATATTTAATATTTCTGCAACATGTTGCTAAAATTGATGTTATTTTTTAAATAATTATATACAAATGTTATAAATTGTATTAGAACTATGTGAAAAAAAATGTTTAAAAAAGAATTATGGAAAATTTTTACTACCAGCAACATGTTGCTGAATGAATTACTTTATAAAACCCTAATGAATTTTATATTAATTTTGAGCAGATTTCTTTCTTTTTATCTATTAATATAATTTTTTTGAATTTTTAAATGTTGCAGGAATATGTTACTAACAAAAATGTCACATTTTTAATTTAAAAATTCTGTTTCAAATATAAATGTGTTTTAAGAAGCATTTTTCTAATTTTTCTACATAAAATATTTTATTGTAGACAACATTTTTTAAGTTTTTTATTTTTTTGGCAACATGTTGCTAATAGAAAATTTTTTATTTTTATAGAATTGTTGTTTAAATAAGTCACTAAAACTTTATATACATATGTACTTCTTTATTAATTTTATATGCTTTAAGTAAATATATTGCATAATCATTATGTTGTTGAAACAAAAAATAATTAATTTTCATAAAAAATACTTATACTTTATTAAACCTCCTTGAATTTTATATTTTTTGGAGCAGTATTTCTTTATTTTTCAAATTTTTATCAATGTAAAACCTTGTCTTATTTTCTATGGACTATTTAAATGTTGCAGGAACATGTTGCTAATAAAATATGATAAATTTATTTTTTTTTATATATTTTAATGTTATAAACAAAATTTTGGCAACATGTTGCTAATAAAAAATTATAAATTTTTAGTTGAAAAAATCTCTTTTAAATGTAAATTTTTAAAAAAATTATTTTTGATCTTTCAATAAAAATATATTGTTTGTATTATAGTTTTTTTTTTTTTTTTTGGCAACATGCTGCTAAGAGAAAATTTGAATTTTTTTATGGACTTGTTGTTTAAATAAGTCACTTAAACTTTATATATGTACTTTTTTATGTGTTTTGGTAAATATGTTGCATAAACATTATATTGCTGAAACAAAAAATAATTCAATTCCATTAAAAATACTTATAAAACCTTAATAAATTTTATATTTTTTGGTGTAGCATTAACTTTTTTTTTTAATTTTTATCATTTGAAAACGTTTTCTTTCACTATCTATTGAGTATTAAAATGTTGTAGGAACATGTTGGTAATAAAATATGATAAATATGTAATTGAAATTTTTTTTTTTTTATATATTTTAATGTTTTAAATCGATATTTTACAGTAAATTAAAATTTTTAATTTTTTTTTGGCAACATGTTGCTAATAAAATATAATAAATTTTTAGTTGAAAAAATCTCTTTTAAATTTAAATGTTTTTAAAAAGCATTATTATTGATCTTTCAACATAAATATATTGTATAATACATAGATTTTTTTTTGCAACATGTTGCTAAGAGAAAATTTTAAATTTTTTATAGACTTGTTGTTTAAATAAATCACTTAACTTTATATATGTACCTCCTTATTAATTTCATATGTTTTAAGAAAATATGTTGCATAAGCATTATGTTGCTGAAACAAAAAAATAATTACTTTCCATAAAAAAAACTTATACTTCATAAAAACTTAATAAATTTTATATTTTTTGGTGTAGCATTAACTTTTTTCATTTTTATCATTTGAAAACTTTTTTTTCACTTTCTATTGAGTATTAAAATGTTGCAGAAACATGTTGCTATTTAAAAAGTGATAAATATTTAATTGAAAAATAGTTTTTTTATATTTTAATGATTTAAATAAATATTTTATGTAAATTGAAAATTTTTAAATTTTTTTTGGCAACATGTTGCTAATAAAAATTTTTCATTTTTTTATATTCTTTTGTTTAAAATTGATATCATTAACACTTTTAAATAACACTTTTTTAAATAAAAATGTTACTGAAACAAAAAACCAAACATTTCCTTTATTTTCTAATTTTAAATAAATTAATATTAATTGTCTAGGAAGCATGTACTGAATACCCTTATTGATTGCCTAAACATTCCTACTAGACACACATTAAATTGACGGGCAATACAATTACATTATTTTTTATTTACAAAATGTCTCTACATTATGTTGCAGCCAATTCAAATGAAATGCATAAAATTTAAAAATCATTTGAAAAAAAAAAAATATCATAAAAATGACATGTTTGTTGTAACTTGTTTAAAATTGGACACCGGTAGTTTGTTTAACACATCATTTAGAGGAATTCGTTACATGACATTAACAACAGGCCATCAACATCAGCAGCACCATCAAATCATAATCCATCACTAAATGTAAAAAAGTTTATATTTAAATGTATGAATATTTGCCTGATAAATACAGAGCAACAGTTAATTGAATTTGCATACAAATTCAAATAAAGACGAAAGTAAAATGCATAAATTTGTTGAAAGAAAATTTTATTTATTTTCTTCGTCATCATAATCATCATTTCCAATTAAAAATTCATTAATACAAGGAGCCAAAAAAAATATCAAAAAGAAAAAAATTAAAATAATAAAACTTTTTTTTAAAATGTCATGCATTTCAACAATTTCCGCACAGTTTCTCTTTCCGGTGTATGAGTACAATTTTTAAATTTAAATGAAAACACATAAACAAAAAAAAGTCTTGTTGATTTTTTCCAAAAAAATTTAAGTTTATTTTCACATAGTAATAAATATATTTTTTTCTTTTATTTTTTCTTTTTTTACTATTTAATTTAACAAGTCTTATCTTCAGCAAAATTTGTGTGCAGTTAAACTGCAAAATAAAATAAATTTATCAATTTTATTTTTAATTTATTTAAATATTTTTAAGCAGCCAACCGGCAGCTACCTCTTTTACTCATTAATTGCAAATTTAATTTTTATTTTTGTAAAAACGAACAGACTTATCATTTTGGTCACTTGTTGTCGTTTATTATCAATCAATTTTCAAAATTAATTAAGTGCACTAGAGAAAATTGAATTTGATAAACTACTTTTTTTTATTTTACTTTATTTACCATCGGCCTTTATAAAAACAGACGGACGGACAGACAGATGTTTCAGTTGCCAGAGGAGTTTGAATTTGTTTCATGAGTTTTGTGTGCTTTTTTTTTGGTCCGTTCTTTTTGTTGCTGGTCTTTTCTGTGCACTTTTTTTTTTGTAAATAAGTGACAGTTTTGTTGATAATGACGACATGTTGCATGCAATTAATAAATTTTATTTTGTCGATGAATTTTTTATTTTTTCTCTTTTTTGACTTCTTGCTTTTTTTGGTAATTTTCGGCCACACAAGATAAATTTTATTTAGAGGCACATAAAAAAACTCTAAGAGATAATATATTTAGCTAAATTGTTTTGGATAAGTGGCAGCAATATTTTTAAGGATTAAAGTGTTAGAAAAAAGGTGGGAAAAAATTTATTTTAAATAGAAAATCTTTGGTTTGGGAAATTATATTTCTACTTATTTTATTTTAAACGACAATTAGCTAAATAATAAACAAATTGAGAATTTATGGTAAAATGTGGTAAAATATACATGGTTTAGCAACATGTTGCTAAAATTTATGTTACAAAAAATATGTTTCTTTATTTAAAATTTAATAAATTTTGTAGTAAAAAAATAATATTTAAAACAAATTATAAAATATGATTAAAAATTATCATTATTTCTTAAAAAAATAATATATTTTAGAAAATTTCTTATCTGGGCAACATGTTGCTAAACTTAAGAATTGGAAAAGAAATGAAAAAAATATAAAATTTTAAATAAAGTTACTAAAAATATGTATAAAGGATCTTAGCCCGGTGCGCTTTGCTACCCCTTATTAGGTGACATCAAATATTTAATACCGTTTAAGAGTTTTAAAAAAGTAGGCATAAAATATGGGCGTGACACCCAACCCAGATCTTACATAGCCTATAACGACTACCTGTCAAATTTCGTGAAAATCGGTGCAGCTGTTTAGAAGTGATTGTCAGACAAACAAACAACCTTACACTTCGTTTTTATAATATATATTAGGATTATTATTTTTTTTAATAGCAACATGTTTCACCAATATTTTTTTTATTTTTTGTTTTTATAAATTAAAGTTGTAAAAAAAAACTATTAAAATTATAAATATTAGACTAATTTTTTTTATTTAGCAACATGCTGCTGGCATCAAAGTTAAACATAGAGTTTAAAACAATAATAAAAATTGGAATTAAATGTTGCTGGAATCTTTTAAATCATATTTTTTTTTTTTTAATAAAATCTTTTATTTTCTTGAAAAGTTTGTAGCATTTCGGTAAAATTTAATTTTAGCAACATGTTGCTAGATTAAATATTTCTGAAAGAATTTAGCAAAAAGAAATTATTTGGATTTTTATTTAAGTATGTTAAAAATATGAGTCTTAGGACTATATTAAATTAAATTAGCAACATATTGCTAGCGTTAAAATAAACATAGAGTTTATAAAAAAAAAAAAAAAAAAAAAAACATAATTAAATGCTGAAATTTTATTGAAATACAAAATTTTATTTTTGTCAGAAGTTTAAAGCAATTCGGTCTATTTTATTTTAGCAACATGTTGCTGAACTAAATATTTCCGAATTAATTTAGCAAAAAGAAATTATTATTATTTTTTTTTTTATTTAAGTAAATTAAACACATATTAGTTTTATAAACTATTATTTTTACTAGCAACATGTTGCGGCAATAGTTCTTATTATTATTATTTTTATTTATTTTTTTTTAAATAAAAACTAAAACTTTTTAATTTATTTTTGATTTGTACGCAAATTTACTTTGGATTTAAACAAAATGTTAGAAATATTTTTTATTTTGAAATATTTATTTACTAGAAATCGTAAATTGTTTTCCAAAAATATATATAGTTATATGTATCAACATTTTCTACATATTTGGTAAACAATTTGTGTGTTTTTTCCAATTTTTTACCAAGCAACATAATACTAGACTTAAACAAAATTAAACGAAATTATCAAAATTATTTTCAATTTAATTTAGAGTAAATGGATTTTTGTTTTAATAGGAACATGCTGGGCAACATTTTTATAAATTTAAAAGTTTTAAATTTTTAAAAACATGATTTTCAAATAAATTTAATGTAAATGTTTTTTTTTTTTTTTTATAGCAACATGTTTTAAAAACATAAAACATTTTTTGAGAGAAATAAAAAGAAATATATATTTTTAGAAAGGATATTAATTTAATATTTATTGTTTTTAAGTAAACACTATTTTTATTATTTGTCACATAAAATATTTGTTTTAGCAACATGTTGCTTATCAAACATTTACGCTAAAAAAACAGTCGTGCAACACGTTGCTAAGAAAAAAAAAGTACAGAAAACTCTAAATTTTTAAAAATATTAAAAAAGTATTTCATCAAAAATATTTAAGCCTTTTTAGTTTCTGTTTTAAACTAGAAAAAAGTATAGCAACATGTTGCTTAACTAAAATTAACTTCACAACCAATATTTATATTATCCCTAATTATAAAAAATTTCCTATTTGTTTCATTTTCCTGTAAAAGTCGGGCAACATGTTGCTAACCAAATAAAAAATTTGAAAGAAAAAAATCTTTAAAAAACTTGCTATGACATAGAAACATATTTTATTAGATATTTTAGTATTTTTTTTTTTTTTTTACAATTTTATTTCATTTAAAAAGGAAACGGTGTAACATCATGTTGCTTAAAAAAAAAGGAATCTAAATTACTTTTAAAATATAGCAACAACTTTAAGATCTTTAATTTGAAAACCCTAAATTAATTAACTTGAATAACTGCCCAACTAATATTTTTAATATTCTTAATTGAAAATATAAAAAATTTACTCTTTGCTCCATTTTCCTGTAAAATTACAATGCAACATGTTGCTAACATAATAAAAATTTTTAAAAGAAAAGAAAATTCTTAAAAATAGTTTATATATTTGATACAATATAAAAATATATTTCTTAGTAATAATTTGTTTGGTCTATATTTTAAAGTGGAAAATACAATAGCAACATGTTGCTAACCAAAAAACTAAATTACTTTTAAAATATAGCATCATTTTGAAGATCTTTAGCCTGTAAAAACATATATAGAAAACAAATTTAATTGTAAAAGTTACTGGCAACATGTTGCTACATATTGTTTTACTTATGAACAAATAAACAAACTAATTTTAAGTGGCTTAAAAATTGTCTTTTTAGCAACATATTGCTTAACAAATGTTTCTTTTAAATCATTTAGAAATATACAAACAAAAATTAAGAACATAAATTATTAATAAAAAATTATAATTGTATACAAATATTGCTGCAACATGTTTCCTTCAATACTAAATTTGTTAAATTTGTTAAACATTTTATTAGAATCACTTTTTTTTACCAGAATTTTAATTGTTTATTAATATTTTAATTAAACATGTTGCTGAAAAATCCCTAAAGGAAAGAGAATTGGTTAAAAACTTGTCACGTGACTGGTTCTCAGGGCTAGTGACCGATTGAAGTTCCGGAACTTTATATGGGAGGAAACTGTCACTTTTGCATGGTTGTCATTGGGGCTCTTTGGGACAGGTCACAGGACTGATATAAGAGGTTAAGCTCAGATTCGATTAATATAATAAAAATTTTAAAAAATTGTTTACTTTTAATTTTTTTTTTTATCAAATTTATTTTTAATAAATTATATTAATTTTATAATCCTACGTTGATGACGGCACCTTGAATAGTATCCACGTTCTTCTGATGTATCTTACGTTTTATAGTCTTCAACTCTAACCACTCAGCTATAGGTTATTATTTCGTGCAAGTTGCTAATTGCGCACTTAACATGCCTGTTAGAAATTATCTTTCAACTGATATTTTGTGTGGTGGTGTCAACTGGTTCTCAACTGGAACTTAGATGACGAGTTAGGTGTCTATTGGTACTCAATCGGTACTGAGAGATCGGTTCATTACTGCAATTGTCACAAATTTTCCGCAGGGATGTTTAAAAATAAATTCCTTAACAATTTTAATGCTAAATAATAATTGATTTTAAACTGCAGCAACTGTTGCTTAAGCAAATTGTAAAATTTCTTAAGAAAAAATAAATAAAAATTTTCTTTCAAATGTGAACAATTTAAAATTTTAAAAAATTGTAAACCAACCAGGTTTACACTGATGGATCCAAATCTTTTGATGGGGTTTGTAGGGGTGTCTTCATTTAGGAAAAGTATTTCCTTTAAATTGCCGGATCACTGCAGTATTCTTTAAGCAGAGATCTCGGCCATAAAAAGAGCGGTAAACTGGTTGATGTACTATAGGGTATTCGGTGTGGATATCCAAATCTGTACGGACAGTCAAACTGCGATTAAATCGCTCTCGGGTGTCTTTTCGACATCCAGGCTGGTACATGAATGCCGGATATCTCTGAACGAGATGGCGAGACATTCAAACCTAGAGCTAGTCTGGGTTAGGGGTCATTCAAACACACCGGGAAATATTACTGCGGACGAACTGGCCAGAACTGTTTTGCTTCTTCGAAATGAAGATGTGAATCAATTGGTCGGAGTACCGCTTTCCTCCTGCAGATCTACAATACTGCAATACGGAATCTATCGAGGATTGCACAGGATAGATGGTCGAACTTGTCCACATGTTCAACCTCGAGGCAAATATGGCTTGCCTTCAGTCAAACCTTATCTTGGGCATCGGTTACGTATTCTAATATCCGTTGTCACAGGGCACTGGATTGCTGGTGCGCAAGCTAGGAGATTAGGGCTTTCTTTTAACGACTTCTGTAGGAGTTGCTATGATGAAGAAGTGGAGGAGACAGTGGAACACTTCCTATGTCACTGTCCAACTCTCACTGAGATAAAGACTGCCAAATTCGGTAGTCCGATTGTGCATGTATTGTCAGATATCTCTGATATTGACATCAGGGTGATCAACTCCTTTATATATGCGTCAGGTTGGTTCGATTCGAACGTAGCTTCGGACATGTGAGAACATATTACATGATCCTTTAGGGTACCATAACGGGACCAAAACTGGACCCACGTGAGCTGTCTTGTACTATTAAGACAGCTGCCCATTTAACCTAACCTAACCTATAATTGCGCAAACATATCTAAATAAAAATTGTACATTTTTTTAAGTTTAATAATTTTTCAACATGATTTAATCTATTTTTTTTTTTTATATTTCCCTAGGAATATTTTTAAAATTTTTAATTTTTATTAACAAGTTTATAAACAGCAACATGTTGCTGAAACTTTAAGTGTGTATTTGTTTTTTTTTTTTTAATTTCCAATAAATATTTTTATTTTAATTTTTATTACTGAAGAATACATTTTTAAGATTTTTTTTTATTCTTATGAATAAATTAATAAAAAAGAACAACATGTTGCTGAAATCTTAAATGTACATATTTTTCTAAATTCCAATTTAACATTCTTTTAAAAGATACGTCTTAATTAATTATTATTTTGTTGTTTTTTTTTTTTTTTTATCAATAAAATTTATATAATTTTCATTATTATTTTTCTTATTGCTCAATTTTTTTTCTTACACGATTTATCCTTTTTTAGTTTATTACAAACATTAAAAAAACTTCATGTTCAAATAGTTGTTATCCACACCTGTTACTTAATTATGATGACAATTGTTAAAACAGCAAGTCTATAACAAAAACAACTGCACTAGCAACAACAACAAACAAACAACTTTAAACATTTTTGCAAAAGCAAAATTTTTGTTTAGATTTTAAACAAAAAAAAAAAAAAAAAAATCGTTAATAAAAGAGATTTGTAATTATTGTGTCAAGTTACAAATTAGCATAACTTGTCGTCCAAACCATTCAACCATTTATTATTAACAAAACAGCAACATGCAATATTATTTGTTATTGTTGTTATTGCTATTGCTATTGCTGTGTTTAATAAACAACAATTGCGGAGGAGCTTAAACAACAAGACTCAATAAATACAAGGCTACAAAATCATTCCCCTCTCTTATAGCAACACTTTAGAAATTGTATTCGCAACAAAAATATGTTTAAGAGACCGAACATTTTTAAAGTTGCAATATAACTATAATTTCATTTATATAAAATTAACTCAAAACATGTTTATTATTAAGCCAATAAACAAATAAAGAAATACAAAAAAAAAGAAAAAAACATTATATTGGTTATTGGGTCTTCTTAATGGTAAATGCAACAAGTTGAAAATTGTTTAACGAAAACAAAAAAAAAATTGAATTTTGTTGTGTTGGCTGCATGCCTGCATGGTTTCAGACAAGGTGTATGTTGTAGTTGAAATTTTTTTTTTAAGAGTTTTGTTTTGTGCTAAACATTTAAGTCATAGTTGTTAAATAGAAATAACAAAATTTTTTTGTTTCTTTTGTAATTTTGTTAACAAAAATATAACATTATTTTCAACACTATTTGCTTGTTGGTAATAATCATTTAAAAGATGACTATGATGCTAATGATTATAAACACCATCATCTTTAACCATTTTATAAATGCTAATGAAGATGATGAGGATGTTAATTGGTAGTACGTCTTATAGCCTGCTGTTCATTTAGATGAACTCATACTGTTTTTGGCAACACTACACAAAACTTAGGGGGTATTATACATTTTAATATTGATTTGTTAAGATTTCTTTAATGTAGCAGCAACATGTTGCTGAGAAAAATGGGCTTAAAACCATATTTTTAATAAGTGTAATTGAAAAGTTATTAAATATTATATTTACTTTTTTTAATTAAAATTAATATTTTGGCAACATGTTGCGGAGAAAATAAAACTTAAAATATTTAAATTTTTTAACAAAAATATGGATTTTTTATAGAAATTTTAATATCAATTTAAAAATATAAATGGGATTCTACCCGGTATTTACCCACACATTGGGTAAATTCCCGGTAAATTCCTTTTTTGGGAATTTATTTGGGTTTTTATAAAAAAAACTTAAAATCTGATTCAGGCAATCACTGATGTGTATTTAATTTCAATTTAGTCATTTGTGGTAATGTCTTCAATGACATATTAATGTTAAATACCAAAATGGGAATGAAATTAAGATTAAATTAAATAAAATTAAAAAAACTATGTATGTATGATATTAATGAAATTCAAGAATAAGTTTAAGCCTTTTTTAGGTTCAGCCATAAGACGCAAAAATTATGAAAAAACATTTTGCATGCAACAAGTGCAACACAGAAGCAAAATAAATTCTGTTATTTGCAGATATTGTGACAAGGTTTATAATTAAAAATCGGTCGAGATAAGACAATTTTCAAATTATTTAATTTATGGTCTAAAAATTATGTGTGGAGTAATATAGAAGTAATATCTCCTTCTAGGCGATGGAGAAGTATTCTTGGGTGTCCACAAAATTGAGAAGGATAGAGGTTCATATATAGATTGCTCCTTGCACTTATGCTGTCACAGAATGCTCATTCAGAACTCAAAATTTCCTCCACTCAATAAAACGAATAATGTCGAAAAAGTTTGCTTTTTAGCATATAACTGAAATGTTTCCAATAAAGTCATACGAAATATAGATACTTCCCTAAAGCCGGTATTGGCAATCATTAACAATGACTGTTTTTATACCCTACACCACCATAGGTGGGGAGGGTATTATACGTTTGGTATTATGCGTTTTTGTTATTTGGGTATTAGAAATAACACCCAAAAATATTGATCTAACACCCACCTTAATTTATATCAATCGGCTTGGAATCATTTTCTGAGTCGATTTAACGATGTCCGTCCGTCCATGTAAACCTTGTAATCAATAATTTTAAACAGAAATTAATGAAATTTGGAACATAGGTTTGTTACAGTCCAGGGACGAAGTCTATTGATTTTGGTTATGATCGGTCCAATATTTCACCTAGCCCCCATACAAATTTCCTCACAGAAAAGGGCTTAACGATCATAAATCCCTTAATTATAGCAATATTTTAATGAAATTTGCCTCATATAAGTTCCCTATAAGTCTTAATAAGTGTAACGGGTAATTACCCATATTTACCCAATTTACCAAATATACCCGGTATTTACCAAATGGGTATTTACCCATTTCCCATCTATAATTTAAAAATAACCTTTTGTCAATTTAAACACTATTAGAAAAGTAAAAAGAAGCTTAGGAACATGTTGCCAGCTTTTTTTAATTTATATAAATAGAATGTCTCATGTAAAAATTTAAAAATATATAATTTAAAAACTTTAGTCTCTAAAATGAATTTGTGAAAATTTTTCTAATCTTATAGCAACATGTTGCTGAGAAAAATTTGCTTTAAATACAATATTTTGTATATCCCTAATTGAAAATTTAATAAATATACTATTTTCTTTTTTAATTTCAAAATTAAAAGTCTAGCCACATGTTGCTAAGTTAAACGTTTAAAAAAAATAGCAAAAATATCTCAACAAAAATACGAATTTGTGATACAAATTTTGATGTTTTGATACAATAATTTTTTTTACAATAAAAATATTATTTAAAAATTAAAAAATTCATAGCAACATGTTGCTAAGTATGTGATTTTTTTTTTTTAAATAACATAAACAAAAATCTTTAATGCTTAAAAAATGTGTAAAAAAATTAATAAATAAAAAATTTTATTTTAAAAAATATTGCTGCAACTTGTTGCACTGAATTTTATGAACAAAATAATGTTATCAAAAACAATACATCAACTAATTCTTTGCAAAATTTAAAACTCAACAAGAGAATATTTCACAATTAAATCCTTAGCAACATGTTGCATTTTTTTGCCTTAAAACGTTGTCGGAACTTGTTTCCAGAATATTTATTTCGTAAAAAACTTCATTGGAAATTAAATTAATTCTGATTTAACACATTTCATGCCAATTAAAGGACTATTACAAAATAAATAAAACCCTAGCAACATGTTGCTAGTAATTTAATAATTTTCAAAGTAATGATAAGACTAAAATCTTCAGTGTTTAAACATTTTAATATATTTTTATTATTTTAAAATAACTTTCTGCCAATTAAAATTTCAAAATAAAAAAAAAATCCTAGCAACATGTTGCCAGGAAGTTAAAACATTTAAATACTACAAATTTCTAATATAAGATAAATAAGGTTTTAAAAATTTATTTAAAAGCCAACATTGTAAAAATAAAATTTCTGCAAATTCTAAGAAAACTTTAACACATTTCAAATCAATTAAAAAACTATTACAAAATGAAAGAAGCCCTAGCAACATGTTGCCAGCAATTTAATTAGTAATATTTAGATGAAATCTTCAGTTAAAAAAACTCTACAAAATTCTATTAAATAAACATTTTTATTATTAAATAACAATACAGCAACTTGTTGCCAGAATATTTATTTTACAACTAACTTTACTAAAATCAAATTTATTGCTATTTTTTCAAAAAAATTTTGCATATTTAAAGCTTAAATAGGGCAGCTTAAAAATTCAGCTAGACTTTAATATAAAATTTATTTTTTTATCTCTCCTCTCCCCCCTTTTCTTTCTATATTAATCAATTAATGTAAATATCACTTAAAATAAAAAATTTTGTTTTTCTATAATTGACACTTTTTGCTTAAAACTTACATCTCTCTAGAGCAAAAAACACAAACATAAAATTGTCTACAATTTAATTGTAAATTACACAAAACAAAAAATCATTCAATTAATTATGACAACAATTTGTGTTTTTTTTATGTCTGTCCATCAGTCCGTCCGTCTGTTAGCTCCATCTGTCTGCCCGCTTTTATGTTGAATTTGAAATACTGGTATTCTGTTGTATTATTAATGAAGTGGTTTTACATTTTATATTCAAAAAGTGAGATCATCATTATTTTATGTTTTTTTCTTAAAGATTTTTAACACTTTTTTTGGTTTGGGGTATTCAAAAGAAAAAAATTTTAATTAAAGTTATTTATCAAAATTAAAAATTGGTTATGATTCATATTTTTTATATTTATTGTATTTTTTTCAAGATGTTTAGCAGGAAATTTTATGTTTTAGTGTTTTGAGGGTAATTATAAAATAATTAAATTAAAGACAGAAATATTTAGAGGTTTTTTTGCAGAATTTTGTAAAAAGGAAATAAATTTGAATTTCAGGGTTTTTAAAAAATATTTAATTAAATAGTAAAACATAGAAAAAAAATAAGTGAAATAATATGAATTTAAATTCACAATATAAGAGTTTATTTTAAGTATAAGACATTTTTACAGGTACAAGACTTTTGTCTAAGTATAAGATGGAGTAATTAAATTAAATAGAAAAAAGGGAAATATATTTTTATTTCAAAGTTCTTTTTAATGATTTTTGGATTAAAAATTAAAAAAAAAAAATATTAATAATTAAATAAATTAAGTGAAACAATATTAATTCCATGTTAGAGTATAAGACTTTTTTCTAAGTATAAGATTTTTTATCAAATATAAGACTTTTCTAAAAGTATAAGATAATAATTAAATTAAAGAGAAATTAATTTTTATTTTAAACGATTTGTCACTTAAAAATTTAACGAAATATTAATTAAATAATTTGAAACGATATTACTTCTAAGTTAGAGAATAAGACTTTTTTCCAAGTATAAGACTTTTCTATAATTATAAGATTTAGTCTGAGCAATTAAATTAAAGAGGGAATTATTTCAGAGTTTTTTTTTAATATATGTGGAATGAAATAGAAGCAATATTAAATAAAAGTTAGAGTATAAGACTATTCTTTTTTTTATTTTCTTAGCAAAACACTTTTTTAAATATAAAAAAAAAAAAAAATATTTAAATATTTTGCTAAATATTACTTTAAAATCCGAATATAAGAGTTTTTCTAAGCATAAGACTTTAACTAAGTAACTAGACTAAAAATACAAATATTTATTTAGAAAATGTTGCGGAATTTTATAAAGAAAAAAAATTTTAAATTCAAGATCTTTGAATAAATTGTGAAATAATTGGTGCTTAAACTCAGAATAAAGTTTATAAGACTTGAATATAAGACTCTTTTGTGTATGTACAACTTGTTATTATTTTATAAGAATTAAATTTTTGTATAAAGTTCGAGTATAAGACTTTTTTCTAAGCGTAACATTTTAGCTGATTAACTAAATTAAAAAGAAAAATTTTTGCAAATTATTGCGGAATTTAGAAAAGTAAATTTTAAATTCATTTTTTGTTTTTAAGTCAAATAATTGGTGCCTGAAATATGTACAGAATAAAGTTTTTACAATTTTAATGAATATAAGACTTTTTTATGGGTATAAAAAGTGTTTTATTATAAGAATTTAGTCTTTGTATTAGTCTTTCATTTAAGTATAAAAGCTTAGTCAAAGTAAAACATTTCTGATTCGACGTAAGTCTTATTTGTATGTATAAGACTTTAGTTTTAGTATAAGACTTTATTTCAGGAGTTTAAGTTTTCAGTCTATGTATTAAACATTAGTCCAATTATAAACCTTTTAGTCTCATTATTAAACATCCATCTGAGTATAAGACTTTAATTTGAATATATGTTGTACTTATTTATTCGGTATATAGGAGTGTGTCGATAAAAAGTTTATCAGAGTATAAGACTTTAACCAGAGTATAAGTTAATTCTTAGTATAAGTTTTTTTCTATGTATAAGACTTTAGTTCTAGTATAAGACTTTTTTCGGAGTTTAAGTTTGAAGTCTAAGTATTTAACATTAGTCCAATTATAAGGCTTTTAGTATAATTATAAGTATAAGCTCGAGTATAAGACTTTACTCTAATTATATAAATTCGACGGTATATAGGACTTTAGTGTGTTGATAAAACTTTTATTCAAACATAAGACTTTAACCTGACTATAAGTTTAATCTGAGTATTAGAGTTTTTTTTCTATGCTTAAGACTTTGTTCGGTAAATAGGAATTTTCCTCAAATATAAGACGAAGATAAAACTTTAATCTCAATATAAGAATTTTACCTGTGCATTCAGTACATACAACTTTTAGTCCGAGTATAAGACTTTAATTTCAGTATAATACTTAAATCGAAGTTTAAAACTAAAGTGTAAATTTAAAAGTAAGTTTGAGAAGCAAAATTTTATATGACTTTAGTCGAGTATAGGTCTTTTATCCGAGACTTTAATCTGAGTATAAGACTTTAATCTGAGTTTTTTCTATGTTTAAGACTTTATTCGCTCAATAGGACTCTCGCTCGAATATAAGACGAAGATAAAACTTTAATCTGAATATAAGACTTTTACCTATGCATTCAGTACATAAGATTTTTTGTCAGAGTATAAGACTTAATCTCAGTATAATACTTAAATCGAAGTTTAAAACTTAAGTCTTTATATAAAAAAAGTCTGAGAAACCAAATTTTAAAAGACTTTAGTCGAAGTATAGGACTTTAATCTGAGTATAAAACTTTATTCAGGGTATAAGACTATAATCGCTATATACAAGAGTTTTGTCAGAGTAAAGGTCTTAAGACTGAGTATAATACTTTAATCCATATTTAAAACTTCAGTCTGAATTTAAAACCTTAGTCTAAGGAGTGAGATCGAAAAATTCTTAACACACATAATATTCAATAACTTGGAAACGGTTGATCTTAGAGTTTTCATTATTTTTTTAATCATTTGATAATTTAGCACAGATCACAGAAATATAAAATTTTTATGGTTCTAACCACTAATTATAAAATTGTGGACCATTTTTGAAAACCCTTTCTTTGGAGATTTGATAGTTGCTTCAGTCACTTTTTTGGAACAGTGTGCACATCTTTTGTTAAAATCTTCGGTATTTTGGGACACCTTTTTTGTGCTCTTGAATTCACTTTTCACAAGAGCTCAATATCTCTCCACTGGTCTAAGCCATGGACAATTTTGAAAATTGACCTCTCTTGGTACTAAAACTATGTTATTGATTTGGTACCACTCCAGAGCTTTCTTACCGTAGTGACATGATACCAAATGGGTCCAAAAATATGTGGACACGTTGTACTTTCTTAAGAAAAGAAGAAGTCTTTTTTGCAAATCGTTCATTTATGCATATTTTGGTATTTATAGATCCGAATGTATCAAATGACTTTCCTGTTTTGCCGCAACTGCAAAAAGCTTGTCATACCATGAATTTTGTAAGAAATTTTAGCTGCTTTTGGGTCTTAAACTTATCTCCAAAATTGCTTCGAGAATTAGCAATAAAAATTTTTGAGACACAAGCTGCGAAGATTCTGCCAGCACCTACGTTTCGTCGTCAATTATACAGCTTGAGTATTTTTGTATGAAATTTGGTTTTAAATTCCGAGTCCTATTTTTGGCTTGAAATTTTTTTTTGCAGAATTCCAGTTTGGAAATTTTTGAACTTTATATGTTATCAACTTTCCCATTAGCTTTAAATTTTCGCACCAAATAGTCGAAGCACTGAGAAAACTGAGCTGATTTTCAATTTTCTGGCCTTCCCAATATCATGTGGTCCTTTTTTCTTAACGAACTAGGTTTCACATCAATAGTCAAATTCTCCTGATACTGTTTAATAACATTAGAAACGGTTTTACGGACGACATTTAATTCTGTGGCCAATTATTTGTCAGACCTATTTAGATTTCTTGAAATTTTTTAATAACTTGTAGGACGTAAATCTTTTTCGTCACTTATTTTGATGAAAATAAGGACAAATTAACATGGTTGTTATTAAAAATAATAACTGAAGTATTTTTCCGTGTTAACTAGATCAAAAAAAATTTTGAATATTGATTTCGAAAAAAGTTATGAGGCAAAATGTGTGTTAAGATTTTTTCGATTTCACTCCTTAAGTATAAAACTTTATTCAGGGTATAAGACCTCAATTTGTGTATACGATTTTTATGTGATTATAAGCCTTTAGTCAGAGTTTAAAATTTAAACAGTTTACAAGAGATAAGTCTGAGTTTAAAATTTTGACTGTACATAAACTTTAGACTTTTAGTCTCAGTATAAGACGTTATACAAAATATAAGACTTAAGTCTATGTTTAGAATTTTATAAACTGAATATAGAATTTCAAGTAAAATTTATAATTTTGGTCTTGTAATTAAACTTAAGACTGATTATAAGACTTAAATATGAATATAAGACTTTATAGACTGAGTATAAGTATTTAGCCTGAGTGTAAGATTGTTATATATTTGAAAGTCTTAAGTTTTAGTATAAGAATTAAACCAAAGCATAAGATAACAAACTATTATTAGATGAGTATAAGACTTCACTCCCAGTATAAGACTTTAGACTGAGTTTCAATATGAATATAAGACTTAAAAGACTAAGTATAAGTGTTTAACCTGAGTATAAATTTGTTGTTTATTTTAAAGGTTTGAGTTTTACTATAAAATTAAATCAAAGTATAAGACCATATTTTATTATTAGATAAGTATAAGACTCCATTCAAAGTATGAGATTTTAGAAAGAGTTTTAAACTTTAATATAAAAAATCAATTGTAAACTAATTCTCTTAAGTGAAATTAAACTTAATATAAGTTTCAATTAATATAAGACTTTTAAATTATAAACTGATAAATACATTGCATCTCGTCTAAAACTAATGCAGTTTCACAAAATGACCTTTATTTTCTTACTTATTAACTTAAAAAGGCCTAATTGCTAATTAAATAATTAATAAAAATATTTAATTAAATTAATTAAAACTTTACTATTATTTCGAAAAGCGTAACACAAATATCTCATACAAAAGTTCTCATAACCTTAAAACAAAAATCATTATTTCTCTAAACCAAACCAATTATGGTTAAATCTTTAGGAACACAAAAAAAATACAATTAGTATTGTTTATATTGCAATAAAACAACAAATTTGCAAAAGCATGTTTAGCTAAAATTAATAGGAACTAATAATAAATCATAAAAAAAAAAAACAAATTAAAAACGCATAATCTTATTGATTTGTGTATAAATTTGCAATTTTGATGACTATTATTAGTTAATATTTCTCAACAATTTAGGAGATATTCTCTTAAAAAACACAACACAAGCAAACATTTAATAGAAATTTAGTTGAGAAATAAAAAATACAAAACTTGTTTGACGGCACCAACGCCACCACCAATAATCAAAACTCCACATGACACATGAACTTCACGTTGCAACAAAAACATAAACATCATTTTGATCATTTTAAAGTTTAATCGTTTTATTTGATATTTTTTTGCAAAACCCCAGCCCCCGGTTTATTATATATTTAGATAAAAGCATTTAACAGCTATATAGCAAAAGCTTAAACTATAAAAGGAAACTAAATTATACAGAGATTTTCTTAATAGTTGTATCTATTATTAACTGCATATTTCATTTAGTCATTATTGTTTTATTAGTATCTCTACAGTTTTTTTTCTAGTCATTGTATTTTATTTAAGAGTTTATTATTAGAATGAATGAGTGAATGTGAATGAATTGAATGTACAATATATATTGCATTGCCAATTTAAGTTACATTAAATTGACAATCAAAGTGCTGATGAATCACTTGAGTGTCAAGTTCGACAATTATGACCGCCATACTTGTCACGCTAATGACAGTTAATCTGGCTTTAATTTTTTTTTTTTTTTCTTTCTTTAGCTTAGCAAAAAAAAAAAACTAGTAACAATTTAAGATTTCAAATCTACTACAAGTATCTATTAATATAAAAAAAATGAGGGAATTAGTTTAAGAAAAATTAAAGATTTATTAGTTTAATGTGTTATTATGACAGTATTTTTATTTAAATGTTGCTCAAACACTTTTTTTACAGAGTCTATAAATAAATTATAGCTTATTGTTGATTATTAAGCAAAAAATGAAGATAAATTATGGGTTTTAGTACTATTAATGAAATAAGAAAAAAATGTAATAATGAAATGATTATTTAATTTTATTGAACTTTGGAATTAATGTTTATAAGAATAGAGAATAAAAGATTTTAATTGGAAAATAAAATTTTATGAGAGAATATAGCAGTTAACAATCTGTCTGAGTATAAGACTTTTGAAAGAGTATAAGTCTTCTCCCTGAGTATCAAACTTTATTCTAAATATAAGACTAAAATCGAAATATTAGGATTTAGTTTGAGTATTATATTGCAGTCTAAGTATAAGAGTTTTGTCTGATTATAATGAGACTTTAGTTTGAATACAATGTTTTATTGTGAATATAAGCCTTTAGTCTGAATATAAGACTTTTATCGCAGTATAAAACTTTAATTTGAGGAAACGACTTTAATTTTATGAAATGATTTAATTTTATTTTAAATATTTAAATATAGGACATTAATCTACTAAAAGTAAGAATTTATTTGAGTATAATACTTTGAATATAACATTTTAGTCTGAGTATAAGATTATAGTCTAAAGATAAGAAATTAATCGGAATGTAAGAATTTGTCTAAATACAATGCTTTATTTTGAATATAAATCTTTAGTCTGAAAATGAGACATTTATCCTAGTATAAGACTTTAGTCTGAGTATAGGATCTTAATATGACTTTACTCTAAATATACGACATTAATATAAATTAAGAATTTAATCTGAGTATAGTACTTTCTTCTAAGTATAATACTTAAGTTTGAATAAAAAACTTAAGCGTCAGTATAAGACATTAGTGTTGGTTTAAAAATTTAATCTAAATATAAGACTTTAAATTGAATTTAGAAGTTTAATTTTAACATAAAACTTTACTCTGAGTATAAAATTTTAGTCTTATAAGACTTTAGTCTTTGTATAAGATATTAGTCTTAGTATAAGACTTTAGTCTAAGTATCACTCTAATCTGAGTATGAAGCTTTAACTTGAATATAAAACATAAGACTTTTGTCCGAGTATAAGATTTATATAAGAAATTAACCTGAATATTCTAAATATGATATTTTAGTATAAATATAAGACTTTGATCTGAATGTAGGTATTTAACCTGAGCATAAGACTTTCTTTAAGTATAATATTTTATTCTGAGTATAAAACTTCAGTTGGAATATAAAACTTTAGCCTCAGTATAAGATTTTAGTGAAGTTTAAAATATAAGACTTCCCCTTATTATAGGACTTTAAATCGAACATAAAACTTTAACTCTCTGAGTATTAGGTTTTACTCTGAATATACACTTTTACTCTGAGTATATGACTTTTGCCTGCATATAAGACTTTAGTTTAAGTATAGGACTTTAATCTAAATATGAAGCTTTAACTTAAATATAAAATTCCAATCTGATTATAGTGCTTAATTATAAATAAAAGATTTCATCAGAGTATAACACTTTAGTCTAAATATAAGATTTTAATCTAAATATAAGCAATTAATCTGAATATAAGAAATTAATCTGAGTATAATACTTTATTCTAAATATAAGACTTTTTTCTGAATATGAAGCCTTAGCCTGAGTATAACATTTTAGTCTAAATATTAGACTATGATCTTAATGTAGGAGTTCAATCTGAGCATAAGATTTTAGTTTAAAAATAATATTTTATTCGGAGTATAAGACTTTAGTTTAAGTATAACTTTTGCCTGAGTGCAAAACTTTAATCTGAATAATAGACTTTTATTTAAGTATAACTAAGTATAAGACTTAAATATGACTATAATACTTTAAGTTTAATAATAGTTTTAGTATAAGGTTCTGTATAAATATATATTTTATTTTGATTATAAGACATTCGTTTGAGTGCAAAACTTTAGTATGCATATAAGACTTTAATCAGAGTAAAAGACTTAAATATAAGATTAAGACTTTCATCTAAAATTTAAATGTCAGTATAAAACTTTAAACTGAGTTTAACTTTAGTTTAAAAATAAGACCTTTCTGTATTTATATCATAGGATTTTGCTTTGAATATTAAGACTTTATTCATATTTAGTGCTAGTATAAGACTTTATATATTATATTATCTTGAATATAGATCTTAATCTGCTAACAAGAGTTTGGTGTGACTACACCATGACTAAGTATAAGAGCTGAATCTTAGTCTAAGGTTCTAAAACTGACTATAAGAAATCAATTTCAGTATAAGACTTTTGTCCAGAAAAAACTTTTGTCTAATCTTAAATCTTTGGCCTGAATATATTGAATAAAGTATGAAGATTTATTCTAAGTTTAAGACTTTTGTTGAGTAAAAGTCTTTAATTGGAAAACAAGACTTTAGTCAGAGTATAAGACTTTTATATTAGTATAAAACTTTAGCCGTATAATAGGGGTTTTGCCTGAGTATGACTTCCGTATAAATATAAAATTGTAGTCCTAGTGTAGAACTTTAGTCTATCTAAAGACATCAGTAGGACTTTAATATTAGTAAAGGTAAAATATAAGACTTTAGTCTCAACAAAAGACTTTAGTAAATATAAACTAATTAGGTTATAAAACTTTATTCTAATTATAAGTTTGAATATGAGGCTTTAGTCTGAGTGTAACTAAGTTTTTAGATTTTAGTAAGTATTACACCTAAGTATTATACATAAGAGAAGAAATCTGAATTGAACACTTTAGTCCGATAAAATATAAGAGTTTAGTTAGAGCATAACACATTACTCAATATAAGACTATATTATAAGTTTAAAACTTCAGTTTTATTATAGACCTTGAGTGTATGTATTAAACTTTAAATTGGTAATATATTCCTAGTCTAAATATATGGTTTTAGTGTCAGGTATAAGACATTTAAATAAGTATAAGACTTTTTGGTACATTTATATATATAAGAAAATAATTTAGGAAAAAATATAATAAGAAAATTATGTAGAGAAGCCTCAATTAAAAAAAAAAAAAAAAACATCTTATAGTAACCCTATAGTGTTTAACTGAGTTTTTAATAAATGTATCTTAAAAAAACTCAAATTAGAAATGATTTTTTAAAATATATTTGCTACAACTTTTACTAATTTGAAAATGTTTGTAGTTCACTTTGACATTTTGTAGCTCTATCTATATTCAAATATGTTTAGTCGTTTGGAGATTAAATAAAAAAAAATAAAAAATTTAGTTATGATTTTTTTTTTATTTGTTCCTTTTATAAAAGAAGATTTTATTTTTTATATTATTTAAATAACTGCCATCTTTATTTGAAATTAAATTATTATAATTATTTTTTTCAAATAATTCCTTAAGCAATTATTTACTTATATTTATGATTTACATTGTACAAATTTTTTATTTAATTTTTTATTTTTTTAATTCTTGCTATGATATTTTAAATTAAGCTATCAAAATGTTTGTTCTCAAATTATTGTTGAAAACTATTTGTTTTGTAAAAAAAAAACAGAACATTTAATAACTGGAGGCGATTGTCTATCAAAATGTTTTAGCACAAATAAATAAATTGTTAGTTGTCTACAGATTTCACTTTAAATTAAGTTGTAAAAATTTACAAATATAAACAAATATTATAATAATATGGAAAGAAAGAAACATTTAGGTTAATCACAGAATATGTATAAAAAAAGTATAAAGTTATAAAAATTAGGGAGAAACAAGTTATAAAATACTAAAAACAATTTAAATTAATTAAAAAAAAAAAAAAATAATATTTATAATAGTAAAACTTTTTATAACTTTTATTATTATGTTTTTTTATTTTATTTATAATAATAAAACTTTAAAATATTTTGAGAATTTTATAACTTTTATTTATAATAATAAAAAAAAATATTTCAAAATATTATAACTTTTTTTTGGGAATAAAACTTAATAATATTTTAAGGAATTTTATAGCTTTTATTTATAATAATAAAGCTTTATAACATTTTAAGAATTTTATTACTTTTTTGAATTTTATAATTTTTTTTTTTGTTTTTTTTAGAATTTCATAATATTTTTGCTTATTTAATTTTTGTTTTTTAATATTATAATTCCTTACATATTTTATAATTTTATGTCTTCTGTTTTTTGTTTTAAAGATTATAAATAATTATTTAAAAATTCATTTGACAAATAATTAAATTATGATAAGAAAAAAAAAAATTATTCCTACTTTATAATATTACGAAATAAATGTATTATAATATTCTAAAAATATTTATAAAGTTATAAAAAAATTATATAGTTATATAAAAAAAAATATTATAACTTTTTTATAACTTTATAAATTTGTTACAACATTATAATACACTTTTTAATGGAAAAAATAAAATTAGAATATTATGCCACATAAATTTATAAAGTTATAAAAGAATTATATAGTTATAAAAAATGTATACTAATTTTTTATTATAAAGTTATAAAAGAAAATTATTCTAACTTTATAATATCATAAAATAAATAAATTTTTATATTCTTAAAATATTTATAAAGTTATAAAAAAATTGTATAGTTATACAAAAAAATTATTATAACTTTTTTATAACTTTATACATTTTTACAACATTATAATACATTTTTTTTTTTAATATAATAGAAAAAAAATTAGATTTTTATTCCACATAAATTTATAAAGTTATAAAAAAGTTATGTAGTTATAAAAAATTTACACAAACTTTTTTTGTGCTTTTTAAATTTTTTTTTTTATGTTTGAAAAACAATTAAATTGTGCAACAAAAAAAGTTACAAAATTCTTTAGGAATCATAAAATTCTTAAAAAAAATTATAAAGATATAACAAAAAAAAAAAAAAAATTGTAAAAAAATGTTATTCTAATTTTATAATATTGTAAATAAAAATACACATATAATATTTTAAAAAAAGATTAAAGTTATAAAAAAAGTTATTATAACTTTTATATAACTTTTTAAATTTTTTAGAATATTATAATAATTGTTTTTTATAATATTACTGAAAAAAAATATTATTCTAAAAAAAATTATAAAGTTATAAAAAAGTTATACTTAATTTTTTTTAACTATATAACTTTTCTATAACTTTATACAGTTTTTACAATATTTTTAAAATTTAGAATATTGTTGAAAAAAAAAATATATAATATTATTCTAAAAAAATTATAAAGTTATAAAAAAAATTATACTTAATTTTTTTGTAACTATTTAACTTTTGTATAACTAAACATTTTTACAATATTTTTAGAATTCAGAATATTACTAAAAAAAATTAGAATATTATTCTAAAAAAAATATTAAGTTATAAAAAAGTTATACTTATTTTTTTTTAACTATATAAGTTTTGTATAACTATACATTTTTTACTATATTTTTAGAATATTACAGAAAAATAGAATATTATTTTAAAAAAATTTATGAAGTTATAACGAAATTATACTAACTTTTTTTATAACTATATAACTTTATAAATTTTTTTAGAATAATATTCCAACTTTTTTTATAATTTTTGTAGAATATTTTTATTCTAAAGGCAAAATGTTATTATCACTTTCTTTATAACTTTATAAAGTTATAAAATTTAAAAAAATAAAACGTCTAAAAACTTAATAAATTTATAAAATGCTTTAAATATTATAAATTACCTAAAAAATTATAATATTATTAATTAAAATTATAAAATTATAATATTAAAAATTTAAAAAAAAAAGTTATAAAATTCTATTAAAATTTATATTAATTTCATTAAAAATAATAATTTTCTTATACTATTTTTGTAAATCTTTAACTATTTTACAAAAATGTATAAAGTTATGAAATACTATATGGTTATAAAAAAGTTATACTAACTTATTTTATAATCATATAACTATTTTATAACTTTATGCATTCTTTTAGAATAATTTTATAATTTTTTTAGAATATTTTGATTTTAAAGGAAAAATTTTATTATAACTATTTTTATAACTCTATAGAGTTATCGAAATTTTAAAAAAAAATTTATAAAATTATAAAAACACACTAAATTTATGAAATGCTATAAATATTATAATGTATAATATATTAACTCTTAAAATATTATAAAAATAGTTATAAAATTCTAAAAAAAGTTATAAAATTCTATTATAAATTATAATTGTTGTTAATGTCATTAAAATTTATAATTTTCTTATTCCATTTGTGTAAATCTTTTAAAATTTTTCTCAAGTATAGTATTTTATTTTTTTTAATTTAATTTAAAATTTTGTTTGGGATATTGAACTTGTCTTCAAGCGTAATTCCTCTACAACCCCATCAGGAATCTTATGCACATGTTTATTTAAAACATTTATGGTTTATTTTTATTTCAGAAAAAAAAAAGAACAAAACTCTATTGAAATGTAAATATGGAAAAAAAAAGATGATGATCAGCATGATCATCTCTTAGAGCGTTGACAATTTACACATTTCTTAGTTCTAAATGCTAAAGACAGAGAGGGGGCACAATGTAGCGACGACAAAAACTTTGTTTATAATTTTGTTTGGTTAAATGTTGATGACATTTGTTGCATTTTTCACGCACATATAAAAATATGTATTAAAGTAATGCAGCTGTAGAAATATTTTCTGTCTGTTTTTAATATAATTTTTTTTCCTTACATAGTGTCAATGAACTTGAAATTTTTGTTTATATTTGGATTTTTTTAGATTTAAAATCAAAAATAGAATTTTTCTTTTAAAAAGCATAAATAAAAATTTAATGAAAATAATATTTTATATACATAGGTACTATTTTTGTATAACAAGCAATAAACAAATGGAAAGCAATTTGTTAAGATAAAGAAGAAAATATTTGGAGTACAAGTGTTGATTATTTTTCATAATTTCAAATGTTTTTTAAAGAAATAAGATAGAAGCGTATGAAGACAATTTATTTAAATAGGAGAAGAAGATTAATTTATTAAAATATATTATATAGAATATTATATAGAAATAAATTTAGTTAAGTTCAATTAAGTTTCATTAACTTACCTGCTAAAACTGTACAATGGAAACTGAAAAGAAAATCAAAAATACTTTTAAATTTCATTAAGATATTAATTTTAAATAAAATATAAAACAAATTGTAAATATTAGAAGAATTTGGTTACATTTTTCAAAAATTTCTTTAATAAATTTTCCTTCATAAATTAAATATTCTAAACAGCTGAAAAATTTTTATAAATTTTCTTGTCAAAGTTTAATATTTTTTATTAGAAATAAAATTTTTATATTCATTTTTATTGCTTTTAAAATCTAGTAATAAAATCTAATATAATTCTTTTACAATTTAAATCTTTAAATAATTAAATCTATTTTTATTGCTTTTCATTATTTAACCATAAACCCTAAACCTAATTAAAAATACATAAATGAAATCTAAATTACTTACAATTCATTCCCCACATAGTTTCACTTGGAATTGACACTTCAAAAAAATTCATTATTATTTTTTTAATTTTAAAATAATATAGATCCCTAAAAAAGATTTCTATTTTACAATTTCAAATAAAGATTACAACATTTTACTTTTGTTATGGCATCTAATTATGTGTTAAATATTTAGGGATTATTTTTTTAGGTCTTTTTCTGTTCTTTTCTTTCTGGAGTTATTTCGTTGACTTTTGTTCAAGTGCAACTTTAAACCTTTTTAAGTACTTATTACAAGTACTTATGGGTTGTGTAATTCGTTTTTTTTTTTTTTTTTTTCTCTCTCATTCATATTTTTCTTTATTATTATTGGACCATTTTTGAAGGGTCTTTTCAATTGCTGAGTAAAAAGAAATTAGTCAATATATTTTTTTGTACTTAAAATCAAATTGACAAGTATTTATTTTGTTAAATAATATTTACATAATTTGAATTTCATTAAAGCAGCACAAAAGTAAGAATAAATGGTTTGGGGGGGTTTAAATTCCCTATTGAGGCTGTCAATTTCCCTTCAATTTTAGTATTCACAGACAACATTATAGTGAAATCAATAGTCTATTCTATATTTTACATTATAGCTATATTACATTTCAGAAAATCCATAGCTTAGACCATAGTCATAGTTTAGACTATAGTCTAGTCTATAGGTTACACTATAGTCTAATCTATAGTTTACATTATGGTATAGTCTATAGTTTAAACTATAGTCCAGTCTATAGTTTACACTATAGTCTAGTTTATAGATTACACTATATTCCAGT
Organism: Protophormia terraenovae; assembly: GCA_951394005.1. Classification (NCBI taxonomy): domain Eukaryota; kingdom Metazoa; phylum Arthropoda; class Insecta; order Diptera; family Calliphoridae; genus Protophormia; species Protophormia terraenovae. The sequence goes on from OX596076.1 coordinate 96,601,815, forward strand.
CTATAGTTTACACTATAGTCTAGTCTAGAAATTACACGATAGTCTAGTCTATAAATTACACTATAGTCTAGTCTAGAGATTACACTATAGTCTACTCTATTCTTTACACTACAATGTACTTTATAGTTTACACTATATTGTAGTCCATAGTTTTTACCATAGTAAAGCCTACATTTTACGATATAATCTAGTCTATAGTTTACGCTATAGTTTAAACTATAGTCTAGTCTATAGTTTATTTTATAGTATAGCCTATAGTTTACGCTATAGTCCAGTCTATAGTTTACGCTATAGTCTAGTCAATAGTTTACTCTATAGTCTAGTCTATAGTTTACACTAAAGTTTACACTATGGTCTAGTCTATAGTTTACGCTATAGTCTAGTCTAGAGTTTACACTACAGTCTAATCTATAGTTTACACTATAGTCTAGTTTACACTAAAATCTAGTCTATAGTTTACACTACTGTCTAGTCTATAGTTTACACTATAGTCTAGTCTATAGTTTACTCTATAGTATAGTTTACACTTTAGTTTAGTCTAGTCTTTATTTTACACTATAGGCTATACTATACACTATAGTCTAGTCTACAGTCTAGTCTATATATTCTATAATCCAGCCTGCAGCCTAGACGGTAGTAGAGTTTATAATCTTATAGTGTAGTATCTTGCTTGGTCTTTAGTTAATATAATCAAAAGTCTTCTCAGTTTATTTTTTTTTTTTAATATTTCTCCTATAAAATTACACTAGAAATTAATTAACTATCTTAATCATTGTACCACAATCTTAAATATTTATTTAATTTCAACTAAAACCATAAATGATATTACTCGTGTTAATTAAACATTTAAATGCATTTAAAGACAAATACAACTAACTACTTGCTAAGTATTATTAAAATATTAAATGAAACCTCTATTAATCATTTATTTATCTTCCTCTCTATCTATTTACAGGTATGTTTCAATAAAAGTATTATAAAAAGAAACGTGAAACTATAACAGGTGAATTTTTTTTAAGACCAAATATGTTTAAATAATTTTCATAAACAATTAAGGTAATAATAGTAAATCAACATCAAAAAAAAAAGTAAAATTTTAAATACTATATTAGCAAAATACATTGACTAAATATGTATAAACTAACTAACAGACAGCAAAATATTTTATGTATTTTTTAAACACACACAAGTCAAACTTTTTTAGTATTATTTAAATAGTTATACAACTTTCCCACGCTTCAAACCAAAAAAACAAAAATTGTTGTTAATATTTTTCATTATTATTAAATAGATGCCTCATTTTTATTATTTGCATATTAATTTATTTACAAAAGACCTAAGCAAAAAATAAAAAAGATAAAAAAACGTTTAAGAAAATCCCAGAAATATTTATATATAAACAAGCCTTTAGACTCAAGCCTGCTCGATCACTCACACTTTTGAAAACGTTTAGAGTTTTGATAAAAAAAAAAAAAACTATTCCTTAATTCCATGAAAAAGCAGACGCTAATGTTATGAAGAAAGTTTTTGTTGATTTTATGGATTTTTTTTTTTTTTTTCAAACTAAAAGTCACGTCTGTTGACATTTTGTTGTTTGACAAATGTCATTTTTGCCGTCAAAGCTTGAAACAAAATGTGCCTGTCTGTCTGTCCGTTTGGTGGATTATTTTTGCTATTTATTTTTCGCTCTTAACGTTGAGTTGTTGAGGATCTTGTAAGACATTTTTATGTGAAATGAATAGATAAGTTATTTTTTTATTTAGGAAAACTATTTAAATTTATTCATTTCATTTTGTTTGAAAAAAAAGAGAAAAAATGATTGGAAAATGTTTTTATTAACAGGTGTGGAAAGCAAAATATTTAATTAATAAGGAAAATACAATGAGGAAGTTTTTAAAATAGGTTTTCGCTAATAAATTGATAATAAAAATTATATATTAAAGACTATATTAAAGGCTGGGGACATAAGGTAAGACTACTGAATGAAATGTGATTGATTAAACTATAAAATAAACTGAGGACAATACTATAAAATGGACTGTAGACTTTATACTAAACTATAAACTTTCAACGGTACAATAGACTGTACTATATATTAAACTAAATACTAAACTATAAACTAGACCAGACAATAGACTGACTATAGTTTATACAATTGACTATAGTTTATACCATAGACTAGGCTATAGTTTAGAATAAAAATATACTATAGTTTAGACTATAAACTAACTTTAGTTTAGACTATAGATATATAATATTGACTAAACTATAATTAAGACTATAGACTATAGTTTAGTCAATATTCTGAAAACTATATTGATAGTTAAACTATACCCTGGTCTATGGTCCAAACTATAGTATTCACTATTTCATAGCCTATAATATATATTGTAGTCTAGTCTATAAACTTTTTTATATTCTAAATTATTGTTCTGAAGAATAGTATAGTATATTGTTCAAACTAACTATAGCCAAGACTATAGTATATATTATAGTCTATACTCTAAACTATAGTCTATTGTATAAACTATTATCCAGCCTACTATAGACTATAGTTTAGTCAATATTCTATAGTCTAAACTATAGTCAGTTTTTATTCTAAACTATAGCTTATTCTATATCATAAACTATAGACTATTGTATAAACTATAGTCTAGTCTATAGTCTTGACTATAGTTTGGTCTATTGTATAAACTATAATTAAAAATATTGACTATAATTAAGACTAGACTATTTATACTATAGTCTATAGTTTATAATATAGACTAAGCTATAGTTTAGAATAAAAACTGACTATGGTTTAGACTACAGAATATTGACTAAACTATAGTCTATAGTAGGCTGGATAATAGTTTATACAATAGACTATAGTTTAGACTATAGACTATAATATATACTATAGTCTTGGCTATAGTTAGTTTGAACAATATACTATACTATTCTTTAGAACTATAATTTAGAATATAAAAAAGTTTATAGACTAGACTACAATATATATTATAGGCTATGAAATAGTGAATACTATAAACTGTGCTATAGTTTGGACCATAGACCAGGGTATAGTTTAACTATACACTACACTATAGATTAGGCTATATTTTATACTATTGATTATACTATATTTTAGAACAAAAAACTAAACTATAGTTTAGACTATAGACTATGCTATAGTATAATATATATATTAGGCTATAGTTTAGACTAAAGACTATACTATAGTTTAGACTATTGACTAGACTATTGACTAGACTATAGTTTTCACTTTAAACTAGTTTATTGTTCAGAATATTAATTAAAAACTAGTTAAGACTATAAACTATACTATAATGTAAGCTATAGGCTAGGATATAGTTAGTTTGAATAGACTATAGTTTTGAATATAAATAGACTATAAACTAGACTATAGTTGACTAGGCTATAGTTCTGACTATAGACTAGACTATTGTTCAGAATATTAATTAAAAAATAGTTAAGACTATAGCATAGACTAAAGACTAGACTATAGTTTAGACTATAGTTTTGCCTATAGACTAGACAGCTGTTCAGAATATTAATTAAAAAAAAAGTTTAAACTATAGACAAGGTCATAGTTTGAACTATAGACTGGACTATAGTTCAGAATATTGACTAAACTATAGTTAAGACTATAGACAAGGCTATACTTTCACTATTGACTGGACTATAGTTTAAAATAAAAACTAGACTTTTGTTCAGAATATAAACTAGACTATAGTTAAGACTATAGACTAGATTATAATTTAGACTAGAGTGTAGTTTAGACAATAAACTGGACCATAGTATAGATTATGGACTATATGTTAGATGAACTAGACTATAGTTTAAGTTATAGACTAGGCTAGGGTATAGTTTAGACTATAGACTAGATTAGAAACTCTATTCAATACTCTAGACAATATCTTGGACTGTAGAACAGACTATAGTTTAGACTATCGACTAAACTATAACTAAGCTATAGTTTAGACTAAAGTTTAGATTAGTTTTGAAGACTAGAATACAGTTTAGACTATAGACTAGAATATTGTTTAGACTAGACTATCGACTAGATTATAGTTTAGACTATTGACTAAACTGTAATTTAGCCTATAGTCTAGACTATAGACTACACTATAGCTTGGACTGTAGAATAGACTATCGACTAGACTATAGTTTAGAGTATAGACTAGATTATAGTTTATACTAGAGAACAGTTAAGACTATAGACTAGGTTAGACTATTTGACATTAAAACTTCTTCCAAATTGTGCTGTCACTTTTGAAATAACTAGTTCCACATATCTGTTGGCCACCCATTAATTTTATTCATTAAGACATTTATTCTATTCGCATTCCCACTGGGTGTCGTAACTTACATAAAATTTAATTTACTTAAACATTAAATAAAACAAGTTTTAACACAAAAGAATTTTTGCTTAAAAAAATTATTTACTTTTTGCCCTTAAGTTTCCCTTTGAAAAAGTTCTTAATTTATTTACATTCATTTCAAAATCTTTTTAACTTTTCAACACTTAGTTTTCTGAAATTGCAAAAATTACCTAATGATACTCTGGTTAAATAATAAAACAAATAAAAATAATTTAGAATGAATAAACAATTTACTTAAAAAGCTTCTCCACTAATTAATTAAAGTAGATACATTTTTCGTAAAGACAGAAAAATGTTACAACAATTTGCTCAACAATTTCCTATAAAAAAATAATAAAAAAAGTAAACAAATAAAACAAAATAATAATAATAATAAACAAATTGATTTTTAACAAATTCTTAATTGTTGGTAAATAAAATAAAAATTAAATAAAAAGAATCTTTTCAATGTCAATTAAAATATTTTTTGGCGATTCTCTAAAATATAAAATTCTTTTTTTTTTTCTTATTAAATGAACTCTTTGATTTAATAAACATTTTGTGTGTTAAAGGCGTTTAATGGTCGAGGTGTTGATGGGAATATGTTATGGCTGCTCTTGTTCTTTTTTTGTTGGTTGTTGTGTTTGTGAAATTCAAATAAAATTTATGTTTTTGAAGGTCTTTTTAAATGTTTGGAAATTTTATATTTAATTCCGATTTTTTTTATTTCAAATTTATTCTCGAACAATTTGTGTTCATAAGGTTAAAAAGATTGTCATCTACCATTAAAGGCAAAAGAAAAACATTGTCAGACTTTAAATGTATGTATGTAGTTTTTTTTTATAATTTCTTCAAATAAATACTTTGGTAGTGTTGATTTCAATACTGTTGTTTCTGTTTTAAGAATTTTGTATTTTTTTTTTTTTTTTTTAATTTTTTATCAATTGTATTTGAACCTTGTTATGTTAAAGGCCTTGTTTATTTGTTTTGGGTTTAAATATTGATGCAATTTATTATTTGTTATTGACAAATGCACAATGGGTTAAAGGAGGAGAAATATTGAAAGCAAAGAAATTATTTTAATACAACACTTTTGTTTTAAATAAAGTATAAAATACTTAAATTTATTTATGTATAATTTTAATACAATTTAATATCTTATATCAAGTTAAACCTGGATTTAAAGTTTCAATATTAACTAAATCCCAGCTTAAACTGGTTTAATTTAAATGAAATGTTAACATTATTATTTTATTTCAATTAAAAATTAAATTTTTTCTTCATAAGGTTTTTGGTATAACTAAACCTCGATTAACTATAGTTTAATCTTACAGTTTTAGAGTATAAATTGATATTTTTTACTTGTTTTGATCATTTTTAATTCCTATACAATTAAATAATCTCATTTTTAGTTAAACACAAATTTTTAGATTTCTAAGTTTAACTAAACCTCGATTAAGGAAGCTAAAGTTTAAACAACAATTATTATAATTTAAAATTATTGAAAAAATAAATGTTATTTGGAAGGAAATTGTATTATATTCATTAATAAATTCTAACCTAAAATTTTAAAAACGAAAATAAACGTAGTTTATATTATGTTTTTGTTTCAATTTTAAATAGAATTTTCTAAAGAATTCTTGCTAAAACTAGTATTTATTTATAGTATGTATATCAGAAATAAATAAAATCTATTTTTAAAAGTTAAACTTAGCTTTTTTTAATCTTAGCTTAATTAAAACCAAGTTTAAATTAGTTTAACTATTGCAAAATAGAAAATGCAATAACTTGAAAGGAATTAAATGTTCATAACAAATAAAACTAAAATGTTTTTCTTTTGTTAAGAAGTTAAACTTAACACTACTAAAGTTAACACCGACAATAAATTGAGTTTAACTCTTAGTTTTATATTTAAAACTGAATTTTTAATGATTAGCTTAGTTTTTATATTTATAATACAGTTATTATTTAATAACATTTATTATGACTCCATTTAAGTTTGTTACTTAGATTTTTTAAGCCTTAGTTTAGCTAAACCAGGTTTAAGCAAAATTAACTGCCATCTAATAGCTATTGCTATAGTTATAAACGAATCAACAGTTCATAATAAAGAAATTTCCATTATTTTAAATTAAATTATTTAAACCCAGTTTAACTATCTAATTTTAAAAATTGTAATCTAAGTTTTAATAAATTCATAAATTTTTCAATTAAAATATAATAGGTATTTATTTACCAACAATTTGACTTCATAAAATTTACTTAAACTTAAAATTTTGTAAACTTTAGTTTAACTAAACTAGGATTAAGCCAAGATTAAGAAACTGTGAAACGAATACAGAAGTAATTTAAGTGAAATTATAGCTCTATGTAATATATAAAACTGAAATATTTATTTTTTATTTTGAAGTTAAACTAGTTAAACCGAAAATAAACCGAGTTTAAAATATTTACTTCACTTTTGAATTAGAAGAAGAATTATTGACAAATCCTTTAGTCTTTTTAATGTTAATATAAGTAGTGTTTAATTACCAACAATTTCATACTATTCATTTTAGTTAAACTTAGAATTTTTCTAAAACCTAGTTTAACTAAACTACATTTAAGCAAGTTTAACTATTTTAAACCCAATTTTTTAATAATTTAAGGATATTATTATAGTTATTTAGAGATAAAAGTATTATATTAATTATTAGTTTAAAGTTATAGAACATAAACTTAAAATAAACCAAGTTTAAGTTTTTATTTCTGTTTTAAAATTATTGCTTATTTTGTTGTTTTTATTACTATAATGAAATTAAGAGTTATGTAGTAACTTTCTAAAAAAAATCAAAAACTTTAAATAAACTTTGAATTTTTAATATTCTAAGTTTAACTAAACCAAGTTTAATAAAGAAAATATTTTTTCACAACATTTTTTACACAGTTTAAATCGTTCTAATTATTGTTTAGGAAGAAAATTTTAATATTTTATAACTTTTAACTACTTAATTTTAACTACTTAAACTTAGAATAAACCAAGTTTAATTTATGGTTTTTATATTTAAAGCGAAAATTTTGAGAAACTATTAAAATGTTTATAATTATAACAAAATTAAAATTTATTTACAATTTATTTACCTTTTTTTATATCTGAAAATTTCTAACAATTTCAAATTTAATTTTTCTATATTAAGGTTTAACTAAACCCGGTTTAAGTAAATTTACTTATTTCTTAACAAAATTTTCATAAATTTTAAAAAGTTTAATTATTATTTAGATGCAATATTTGTATATTTTTTTCTTTAAGTTAAACTTTCAAAACTTAAAATAAACCAAGTTTAACTTATAAATATTTATAGCTGATAAATTTGTTCAATTTTTATAATTATAAGAGAATTTAAATCTTTTTAGAAACTTTTTACAAAATCTGGAAATATTTAACAGATTATATCTTCTTTTTTCTTAAATCCAAGGTTTAGTTAACCTTAGTTTAATGAAGTCTTTTATTCAGATACAACATTTATTGTGAGTTGAGAAGATTTATTGGATAATCCATTATAAATTTTTTGTATTTTTTTCTATATTTTAAGATTTATTTATTTAAACTAAGGAAAAACGTAGTTTAAATAATTATTTATAGTTTTAAAACCGCAAGTTTAAAAAATCTTTAGTATTAGCATTTGCAATAGTAGCATTTATAATGTGGTAATTTTCAATACCATTTGATAACTTTTAAGTGAATTAATCTTGGATTTTTTTAAACTAAGTTTAACTAAACCTCATTTACGAAAGTTTAACTCTTGTTAGTAAATATTTCTTATAATTTAAAGATCTATATTTGATCTTTTGGTATCTAATCAATTAGAAAATGTTTGTATTTTTTCTATATTTAAGGTTTAATACTTAAACTTAGAAAAAACGTAGTTTAAATCATTATTTATAGATTTAAAGCCGCATGTTCAAAAAATCTTTAGTTTTAGCATTTGCAATAGTAGCATTTATTATGTGGTAGTTTTTAATACCATTTAAGAGAGTTAATCTTTGAATTTTTTAAAGCTAAGTTTAACTAAACCTCGTTTCAGAAAGTTTAACTCTTTTTAATAAATATTTCTTATAATTTAAAGATCTATATATGACATTTTGGTATCTAATTGTTATTCTCTTTACTTAAATTAAGTATAAGCCCAGATTAACTTTTTATTTGAAAATTTAAAATTGACATTTTTGCAAAATTATTTAAATTTTTTTCAATTTTAATTGAATTTAAATTTATTTACAAACAAATGTTATTAACTTAATCCTAGATTTTCCCAATTCTAAGTTTAACTAAACCTCGTTTAAGAAAGTTTAACTGAAGTTAATAAATATTTCTTATAATTCAAAGATATATATTTGATATTTTGGTATTTAATTGTTTTTCTCTGCACTTAAACTAAGTTTAAGCCCAGATTAATATATATGACATTTTGGTATCTAGTTGTTATTCTCTTCACTTAAACTAAGTATAAGCCCAGATTAACTTTTTATTTGAAAATTTAAAATTGACATTTTTGCAAAATTATTTAAATTTTTTTCAATTTTAATTGAATTTAAATTTATTTACAAACAAATGTTATTAACTTAATCCTAGATTTTCCCAATTCTAAGTTTAACTAAACCTCGTTTAAGAAAGTTTAAAATTATTTAAATTTTTTTTAATTTTAATTGAATTTAAATTTATTTACAAACAAATGTTATTAACTTAATCCTAGATTTTCCTAATTCTAAGTTTAACTAAACCTCGTTTAAGAAAGTTTAACTATAGTTAATAAATATTTCTTATAATTCAAAGATATATATTTGATATTTTGGTATTTAATTGTTATTCTCTGCACTTAAACTAAGTTTAAGCCCAGATTAACTTTCTATTTGTATGATTATTATTGACATTTTTGCAAAATTATTTTAAATTTTTTCAATTTTAATATAATTTTAATTTATTTACAAACTTTTTATAAAATGTAATTAAGTTAATCCTAGATTTTCTTAATTCTAAGTTTAACTAAACCTAGTTTAAGCAAGTTTAACTATTTTTAAAAGTTACAAACTAAAATTTGATTTATTTTTGTAGCTATTATGTCATAGTTTTTTCTTTATTTAAAACTTAAACTATTTAAACCAAGTTTAACTAATTATTTTTAGTTTTAGAGCCTAATTTGTGGTTAATTTATAAATTTTTATTATTTATTATAGACTGTACATTTGTTTTCTTTAATTTTTATATTATTCCTTTACCATTGTGCTTTGATTTTGTGTTAAACGTTGTCTCTGTTGTTCGGTTGTCGTTGTTCTGTGAACATTTTAGTGTTATTTATGAACTACATGCTGTTTTAGGGTTTTAGCACATATTTTTTTCAGCTAAAGTTTTTTTTTTTTTTTTGTATTCATTTCATTTCTATAAAAAAAAGGTGCTGTTAGCGCTGGTGGTGCGGGTTGAAAATTTTGGCCATTGGTTTCTACTTCTACTTAAAGTGGAACTCAAATATTTTTAAGTTGGCTATTTATTTCTGTATTCTTTGTTTTTTTTTTTTTTTTTTTTCTATAATTGTCTTTGTATTGTAAGAACAAGACGTTTTTAAAGACAAAGTCTTAAGACAAATATTATTTTTAGCAACGCACTACAAAACTATAAAAATAAAAACCTAAGAGTCATAATAATAAAATAAACAACAATGAAATTTATATTGTTTAAAGCTTAAAGACAACATGCTCTATTTTATTTATCGGTTTCTTGAAATCAACACTAAGGAAAATTATAATGTTTTTTTTTTTTCTTCACTCTTTGCCAATATTTGCTAGACTATATTTTTTTTTTTTTTTTTGTATTAAAGTTGTTATTGTCATATTTGTAGTTTTATTAAAATTTGTATTATTTTTCTTGTTATTTCTATAAAAAAATATAATAAAAAATACTTATACAGATATATAAATAAATATTAACATTTAACGGTTATGGCCTCGATCGATTTAACAAGTTCACCCACATTCTCAGAGTTACTCAGTCAGTTAGTTATTTAGCTATCCAGCCAGTTTGCCATACAACTTGAACAGTTGGTTTAAGTATATAATGTTTTTTTTTACTTCAATTCATTTGATTAAATTTTAATAAAATTAGCAAAAAAAAAAAAAAACTATGCTTTATTTTTTTTTAGTTAAACAATTGAATTTGTATGTTTTTTTTCACTAGAGTTTAGTTTCAGTTGAATTGTTTAACAACAATTTGCTGTTATTGAATTTGAATTTTTCAATGAAATTGGCAATATCGAAAAAAACTACATCTATTGTTGATAAAAATCTTATTAATTGTTTAATAAACCAAAAAAGAGCTAAATAAAAATGAAAATAAAATTTATACAACTTTTTTTCACTTTTTTAATTTGCCATGACTAACGAAAAAAAATATGGTATGAGATTGTATGATTTAGTTGCCCCTTCAAAATAAACTTCTCAATTGATTAAATCATAAAAAAGTTGGAAATGACCTTAAAAAATAACATCTTTTTAATAGAAAAATAACGGTTAAAATGAGGTATTGAAACAAAAATAAAATTGGCTAAAAAATAATAAAATTTAATCTAAAAATAGCAAAGGTTTCAAAAAGAGTTAGATTAATATTCACTTGAATACTAAAGTTTAAGCCAAGTTTAATTAATCTTTAATGAAATTTAAGCTTGAATATAGTTAATTTAATTTATTTATGAGGTAATTTTAGCTTAAACTTTATGTTTTTGTTAAACGAGGTTTAACTAATCTACTATTATATTTTTTTTTAATTTATAAAAAAAGATTTATATTTAATTTAAGTCAAAATTCGACTTCTTATACAATTAAAATTATCAATATTTCATTAAGCTAGATTTTTTTATATAACAAAGATTAGCTAAACTGAATTTAAGCTAGTTTAACTATGTCTTATTAAATAGGGTTACACAAGTACTCAGATGAGTATCTGTATATCGGAGACCAGAGGTCCATTGAAAATTATTAAATTTCCTTTGAAAGCGAAGATGAAAGATAAGACCAAGAAAATAAAAATAGATATGAAAAAATAGGATAGCAAAGAAAGATCTATCGCCCCATTGCGTTGGCTTTATCAAGAAGATAAAGCCACTGCATTCCTTTAGCCAGCCTATTCCTATGACGAATCCTATCAAGTTTCCTAGATCGATTCTTGATACACTTTCCAATTCGTTGACGTGTCGACTGCTTAGGCATTTCTGCCTACTCAGTTGTAGACATGGACGGTGACATATAATATGATCTAGTGTTTCTATTTCCTTATTATCTTCGCACATTCTTTAAAGACCGGAGGAACCTATTTCTCAATTGCCTGCAATTTTCCCTATTGGGCAGTGACCTGTTGAAATACCTAACATGGTTTCCAGATTTCCTCTTTTCATGCCTAATAGTAGATTTGTATCTGCCATACCAAGTTTCGGCCATAGGACCCTTGATATTTTGCAGTACGTTCTGCTATTCCATGCATGATTGATTCTCCCCAATTAACCTGAATTAAAAGCCTTAAGGTACCCAAACCGTTCCTAGCTAATTCATCAGCAATTTTATTGCCAACTATCTTGCAATGACCCGGTGCCCAGCAAAGTCTAATATGATAATTGCTCACCAATCTCCTAAGAGCCTTCCTTTAGTCGCTAACTAACCTACACTTAACAAAATATCCATTCAGGGCCTTATGCGCCGCATGGCTATCTACACACAGACTTACTTCTGTATTCTTCTCAATGTTCCTTGCTATCAATACCGTGGCCTTAAGAATACCTAAAATTTCCGCCTGGAACACACGACAACAATCCGAGAGTCTATACGATTCCCTGACGTTCTCCTCAAGAAGATAAACACCTGCTCCGGTGCCTATATCAATTTTGGATCCATCAGTGAATACCGGTACTCCAATTAATAGTATCTCCATGCCTGACCATTGAGATAATGAGTGTAGGATTTTTCCCGAAATCCATCTTAGTGTACATGTAATCCGTGGAGATCACAAGGGAACTAGAGCAGGGCCACTGAGACTGAATTCTTTTAGAACTTTGGATTGTCCTACTCTAAATGAGCCCTCTCCTTGCAGTCATTCCCATCACATACTCTTCAATCAGTGAGCTAAAGAATTGGTCTCACTACCGATGCGTAAAAAAGTTATTATTCAAACGAAATAATCTCTTAACTGTTTTAAAGATAAACTACTTAAACCGTGATTAAATTAAGATTAACTTATATGTACTTAATCCATACATAAAAGACTTTTTATTAAATACAATATCCATTAAATTAATTAAACGTGTTTTTTTTAGTTTAAATAAACTACGTTTAAGCAATTGAAAGTAAATGGTTTAATTTCAACCAAATTTAAACCTGGTTTAACTTAAATTTTTAAAATTAAAACAAACATTTTAAAATAACCAGACATGGAATACCTTTTTATGAAGTACAATTTCCATTAAATTCATTAAACTTGTTTTTTAGTTTAGTTTAACTAAACTACGTTTAAGCAATTAAAATATCAATTAAAATAGTTAAATAATTATTTAATGTTTAAAATTGTATTTGAAATTTATTTTGTGTTTAATTTTTATAAAATTTGTTTACATTTTTTGTTAGTTAAACTAAGATTTTTTTGTTATCTAAGTTTAACTAAACCTGGTTTAAGCAAGTTTAATTAATCTTTTGTAGCTTATACTAATTTTTATAACAATTTAAATAAAAATAATAAAGAAAATAAATTATTTTTTTTTAGTAAATTTTTAACAAAACTCTTTAAACCAAACATAATTGTGGTTTAACTCCTTAGTTTTACATTAAAATTAACATATTTAATTAACTCATTAGCTTTTTGTAATTGTAAAATAATTACAATTAATTGTTATATTTATATTAATTACATGGCATTTTGTTTAGTTAAACTAGGATTTTTTTGTTTATCTAAGTTTAACTAAACTTCAAATTAGCAAGTTTAACTCTTTGTTTGTAGCTTTATATTAATATTTATTAGAATTTGAATAAAATTAATAAAAAACAAGCGCGAATGTTATATTCGGTTCGTCGGAATCTATATACCCAGCACCAACTTTTTAAAATTTTACGTTATAAGGGAGGTGGGTGGTAAAGTGGGCGGACCCATTGAACTATTTGAAAACAATTTCGTTGAAGTTTCACCTTATATTGGAGGTGGGAGGTAAAGTGAGCGGACCACGCCCATTTTTGGTTTCCAATTTTATATCGACCTTCAAACTATTTATACAAAATTTCGCTGTCGTACATGCTTTTGTTTATGAGATATCAGCAGAAAAGTATGAAATTAAGCTACAATGGACACCCTGTGTTTCTTGTTTTTAGCCCATAACTTTTTTGTTTATTAACCAATTTTGTACATTTTCAATACTAAATCTTATATAAGATAAATAAAATATTGTGCCAAATTTCGTCCCCCTACGTTGCCCCGTTCGAGCCATATCATGCCTTCAACAGACAGACGGACAGACGGACGGAAGTAGCTAGATCGACTCAGTATCTAACCAGGACCCAGAAAATATATACTTTGTGGGGTCTTAGATGATTCCTTCGATATGTTACACACGGAATGACAAAATCAATAAACCGTCTTTTTAATGGTGGGTATAATACAATTTTCCTAATTAATTTTTTAGCAAAACTATTTGACTCCAAAATAATTAAATTTTGAGTCTATAAATTGTTAAGCATAATTGTTGCTATATTGAATATTTTTTTAATTGCCTAGAATTTGATATTCTTTAAAAATTTATTCTCAAATTATAATTCTTTTCCATTTTATATTTATTTTTTCTCTCTCCTAACCTCCTTACATTTGTAAAAGTGAAAATAATTATTTTTATTTTTCTTACGATTAAACGTAGTTAAACGAGGTTAGTATCATAACATGCGTAACTAGAGAAAACTAAAAACAATTTCATTGATTTTTTTCTTATTGTTGCAAACGCAATAATTGTTATTTATGCATTTGCACTAAATTTTATTTTCACGCATTACAACATGTTAATGACGACTATACAAGTTGTTTGCTTTGAAATAAAATAAAAAATAAAAGAAAGAATACATAAATCAATAAACCTAAAAGCGGAACAAAAAACTAAACTTAAAATTCGCATGAATTTTAACGTAATATTTAATTAATCGAAAGAAGGAGGAGGAGGAGTGATTTAAAAACTGATAACACTCTGAAGGCAAACGTAATGTAACGTAATTGCGACCTAAATTTTAAAACTGAAATAACATTAAATAATTAAACTATTTACACGGGTAATAAAATCTTAAGGAAATTTAACAAAGCGTTAATATTTACACATAATTTAATTTAATACTTTCAAAGTTAAGGTAGGTTGGTAATTATTGCAAAAACAAAAAAAATAAAAAATGTATTATAAAAGAAACCACAGAAACAGGAAGACATTTTACAAATAATAATTTTGCATTATTTTGCTTAAAGGCCACCCAATCGCCAAGATACAAAAGAATTTAAAAAGATTTTTTTCTAAACAAAAAGTTTAAAAAAAATGAGTGTTAATTAAAGAACAATCAATATTTAAATAATTTATTTGTTAAAAATCTTTTTCCAAACAAAATAATAACAAAAATAAACCAAACCTTGATGATCTTGAACTATAATTTAAATTTAATAAAAAAAGGTCTTTAAACTTTTATTGTTGGCAATTAATTTGAGTTTTGAAAAAAAACATTTGTTTAACAAAATTTCAATTTCTAAAACAAAACAAACAAATAAATAAATCATTTTTTTATTATTATGTCATTTCACTTGATCTAATATCAGAAAACAATGCTATTTTTAAATATTTTTTATTATTTATTTGTGTAAAAAATAAAATCATGTAGTTTAATTTATACAATTGTTCCTCAACAAAGTCACGTTTTCACACTCAGTGTTTTTTTTTTTGCTTTATTAGTTAATAAAAAATTTAAAAATAACAAGATAATTTATTAAAAAAAAAAACTGTTTTTTAAAATGTTATTGAAGAATTTTGTAATTTACTATACATATAAAAGGGATATTAAATGTTAAACTTTAGCCTAAAAGCAGACTACAATAATTAAACATATATAGGAGTTTAGATATTTTTATACATACTATCAAAAAGATGGGGGTATATTGATTTTGTCATTCCGTGTGTGACATGTCAAGGGAATCATTTAATACCCCACAAAGTAAATATTTTCTGGGTCCTGCTTAGATTCTGAGTCTATCTAGCTATGTCCGTCTGTCTGTCTGTTGAAAGCAGGATAGGGCTCGAACGGTACAAAGTAGGGGGACGAAATCATAATAATAATAATAATAATAATAAATAATTATCATATATAAGGTTTGTTTGGTATTGAATATGGGCAAAATCGTTTAATAAACAAAAAAGTTATGGGCTAAAAACTAGAAACACAGGGTGTCCGTTGTAGCTTAATTTCATGCCTTTCTGCTGATATCGCTTAAACAAAAGCATCTACGACAACGAAATTTTGCATACTACCCACTTTACCGCCCATCTCCCATGTAACGTAAAATTAGAAAAAATTGATGGTGGGTATATAGATTCGGTCGAGCCGAATATAACATTCGCGCTTGTTGCTATTAATTTGGTAAACAGAAGAAGTAGCTTTATAAATTCAAAATATCGGAAATAGATATATTTAAATCCATTGATTAACAAACAAAATTACGAAAAAAAATTAAATTTCTAGCGAGACATAGTAATATGTAGTAGCAATAGTTGCCTGAATAAATGTTTCAAATATGTACATTTATTTTCTTACCCTTGAACCTACAAGTTGTTGGCAAATTAACACAAATTTGTTTATTTATTCAATTAATTTATTAAAACTAAATAAATAACAAACTACACACTCAAACACTTTTATAAAATTTGCAAAGTTTTATCAGATTTGGCGGGATTTTTATTATAAACCCCCTTCCCCAACTAAAATAAACTTTAACAGCACGATTTTTTTGTGCAATTTTTTTTCTAAATTTATTTGGATTTTTTTATATTTTGTATTTAGTTTTATATAAAATATTTAGTTTTATAAAAAATTTTAATAAAATATTTATTTAAAACTTGTTTAAATTTTTGCATTTTGTTTATATTTATCTAAGCAGTTAACACCTGTCAAAACTTTACAATTATGCTACAAAAAAAAAGTGGCAAAAACTAAAATTAAAACTTATATTGAAAATAAGATTTATAAACTGTTGAACATAAATGTGAAAGTAAATTAAAAAAAAACTCATTAATTTTGTTTTTTATTTCATATTTTTTTAAAAAAATTTGTTTGATGAGAGGGTGTGTAATTTTTTTTTTTCCATTCAATCATTATTGATGTCTTAATGAAAAATAATTAAAATTTTTGTTCAATTTCAAAGACGGAAATTTAAATATAAATTAGTTGTTAAGATGTCAAGGTTGAAAAATTAAGCAAAAAAAGTTTAAACAAATTTTTAAAATTTTTTGCTTTAATTTAATAAAATTTAAAGTTTATTAAGTTTACATAATTAAAAATAGGCAGGACTTTAATTAAAATTTCAAAAAAAGTTTGAAATGACCCAATTACACTGCTGGGAATTTAAAAAGAAATTTCATGAAATGATAAAAAAATTTTAATTATTTTCTAACAAAAACTAACAAGGACTATTGGAAAATGTAAAAACCGAAATAAAATGAAGGATAGTCCAACCATTTGAATTGTAAAATAAAATATTAATATATTTATTTTAAATATTTCAACAAATTATTTAAATTTTATTAAAAATTATTTTTAATAAAATGATTTAAATTTTTGAAATCATCTAAAAAATATTCCACACACAACCTTCCCTTTCATTTCATTTAAAATCCCACCAGATGTTTCCTTTAAATTATAATAACTCCCTCCAAATTATAAATTATTTATTCCTTTGTTCTTTTCTTAAATTTGCCAAAATATTTTTCTTTCTTAATAAACTCCTTTATTAACCACTTGTGTTTTTGAATGACAACTTTTAGTTGTTGAAATATCTTTAGCTAATTTTGAATTCATTTAAGTAATAAGTAATACTTTCAGTTTATTATTGTTTATGTAACTTTTTTGTTGTTTTTTTTTTTATAAATGCCTCATCTTAAATTGTGCAAACACTTCAATGAAGAGTTGAGTTGAATTGTTTTCATACATTATTCCCCTCCTTACAAAAAAAAAAAATATTGTAAGCAGCAGCCCCAAAAGGCATTCAAGTATTCTTTTGTAAGAAGTTTTCTTTTCCTTCTTTAAGATCATGAAGATGATGATTTTTTTTTTTTTTTTTGAATAAGCTTTTGTTTATAAAAAAAAAATAAATAAATAAATAAATAAAAAATTATAATGATAACAATAAGAAATAATACACAGAGAAGAATTCAACAATTTTTAAAACATTTAATTTTAATTATAGAATAAGAATATTCTTAAAATTATCTTATAAAGGTACCATCCCAGAGAAAGAATACATACAGACGCCAAAAATTTTCATTATTAAACATAAATTGTATATATCATTTCATTATTTTCTACAAAGGAATGATCGAAAATAATCCCAAATCTTGGGTTTATGACCAATAACTTTAGATTGATGTCACATTTTTGTGGCAAATTTTTAAATTCTAAAGTTTTTGTAAGTTAGTTTACTAAAATTGTTAAAAAATTATATTCTGCCATAGATTTTTCAAAATAAGACTTAATTTTATTACTTATATCATTTAAAGGTTGCCACCTTATGGTGAAAAATTTTAAAAGTTTCTTTATTTTATAATAAATAATTTATTAAACATATAAAATATATATTTCGTTACTAAATTCTGATTGATTTTCGACAAATGTTTCTTTTGGTGTTGCCACATAATTTAACAAAATTTACAAAATTTTTGATTTTCGTAATATGTTAATTGATTTCATTATTTAATTGGTGATTTTAAATGGTTACTGATATCCTCCTAATAACATTAACTATAAAATGTTATTAGGAGGTTGCCACCTTATGGTGAGCAATTCAAAGATATTTAATATTTTATATAAAATAATTTAAAAACAATAATTAATTAACGGTTTAACATTTAATTTTTCATAAAAAGTTTGATTTTAATGAAAGCGTTACCACCTTGTTGTGACAAAATTTAAAAAAATATGTTTTTTTTTGCAAGGAATTTAATTGCAGTTCAAATTAAATTGATATTTTAACATCGTTATTCAAAAACAAACATATTTCATGGTTATTTTTCTTAAAGAGTTGCCACCCTTTTGTGATAAATTTTGAAAATTTCCTAATTTTTGTAGAAAATAACTCAAAATCTTATACACCTAAGATATTACAAACAAATTCTTTATTTAAAGTTTTATTTAAACACTTTTTTACTAAAGAAATCTAGTTTTATGTTAATTATTTTTAAAAAGATGCCACATTATTTAAAAAAAAATATAAATTTAAATAATTCTTTTTTTGTCAAAATAATTATTAAAAACAATTTTAAATTCCCAACTTTCCCCTGAACTCTTTTTAAAAATTTTAATTTTGCCAAAATTTCTTTCACAGTTGCCACTTTTTCAGGATAAAATTAAAAAAAATGAATTTTTGTAAGATATTTTATTAAAGGTAATAACATTTTGTTATTTAAACTTATTCATTTTGTTTTTAAAGATTATTATTCTGATAGAGTTGCCATATTTTTATGAAAATTTTTTTAAATAATCTTTATTTTGCAAAAAATAATTCAAAACCATATTAAATCATTAATTTCATATCAAGGTTTTCATAAAAACTTAGATTTTACTAATTTTCTTTTTAAAGTTGCCACCTTATTTTAATAGTTTCTTTTAATTTTCAGTTTTCATTCTTTAATAATTATTGAAATTCATATAAAGTGGTTGTTTCAAAATTATTTTCTCCGAGAAAACTTAATTTAATAGCAATTTTTTTAAATAAGTTGCCACCTATTTTGCAACAAATTTGAAAAATGTAAAATGTAATTATTGTAAGAAATAATTAAATTGTAAAATATTTTATTGATGATAATATTAATTTGTTATTTAAATACCATTACTACCAATACAATTTAATTTTAAGGTTATTATTTCAAAGGAGTTGCCACATTTTTGAGAAAAAAATTTTAAAATAATCTTTAATTTGGCAAAAAAATATAATTAGAATAACATTAAATCGATCACAAAAATCGTCACAAAAATTTTTTGTTACTTACTTTCTTTTTAAAGTTGCCACCTAATTATAATAAAATTCATTAATTTTCAGTTTACTTAAGAAATTTTATTGAAATTTAATACTAAAATACTAATATTGTTATCTCTTAAAAAAAACTTAATTTAATGGAAAATTTATTTAAGTAGTTTCCACCTATTTTATCAAAAATGACATCTTTATAAAAGAAATAATAAAATTGTTAGAAATTTAATTGGAGATAATATCAATTGTTATTTAAATACCTTTAATAATAATACAATTTGATTTAAAGTTTATGATTCTTAAGAAGTTGCCACATTTTCGTGAAAAAATTTTAAATATTATTTATTTCATAAAATAATTAATTTAAAACATTACTAAATCATTATTTTTATGTCAAAGTCTTCATAAAAACTTAAATTTTTACCAATTTCCTATTTAGTGTTGCCACCAAATTATACAAAATTTTCGAATTTTCAATTTTTGTAAGGAGTAAAATTTAAATTAATAAGTTGGTATTTTAATATTATTATCTCCCACAAAACTTAATTAAATACAAATGTGTTTAAGAAGTTGCCACCTGTTTTATAAAAAATTTTAAAAATTGCTTCACCTTGTTAGAAAAATTTAGAAACCATTTTAAAATGAGACTGTAATTCCCAAATATTTTTGTAATTGTAATTTTTTGAATAATTTACACTTAAAGTTGCCACCTTATTATGACAAAATTACACAAAAAAATTGGTTTTCATAAAAAAATATTGATTGTAATTATAAATCGAATGTTTAACATTGTTTTCTCCAACATAACTTGATTTAATATTATTAGAAAGTTGCCACCTTTTTGTAAACAAATTGCTAATGCCTTTACTTTTGTATAAAATAATTAAAAACCTTAATGCAACTTTTATTTTATCATCAAATTCTTTATTTTATTATTTTATTTACTAATTTTCATTTGAAGTTGCCACCTTATTATGATAAAATTTAAAAATTTCCCCTATTTTCAGAAGAATATAAATAGATCTATATTTATATATTATATATATTTTATTTTAACATAAAAATATTAACAAAAACTAGGCTGTATGACAAAATTTACCTATAAAGTTGCCACCTTTCTCATATTTTTTTTATCTTGTTGCAATAAGAGTTGTAATATTGTTCTTTAATAAGTACAATTTCTTCCAATTTTCTATTTTTCTCTATCAAATTAAATTACATTTTCATTTATTTCCTTCCAATTTTCTGAGTGTATATACCAACGACTACTGACTGACTGCCACATGAAAATTCACTTCCAAGTGTGTGGTTGTTTATAAAAACAACAACAACTGCCTTAGCAAAAAGCTAAACAAAAATAGTTTTTTTTTAATAAACAAATAAATAAGGAAAGCAGTTTTGTTTGGTACAAACAACTGCAACAACACAAAAGCCAACATGCAACTTAACAAAAAAAAAAAAAACCAACAACAACAAGAAAAATTAACCGACATCAGTACCTACATCAACTACAATTAAGAAAGTGGACGGGTTGAAGATTGTTGTTGGATTATTATTACAATTCAACAACAACAAAAACAACAGCAACAATCAGCCCAACATTGGTGGTGGCCTTAACGCCTCAAGCGCCTGCCATGCGATATGTTTTGAAAAAAATAAAAAATCGGCCAACAATAAAATACAAATACTAATGCTGCTGTTTTTTTTTTTTTTTTTTCTTGTTGTTTTATTTATTCAAATTTCAAGCTTTCAACCTCAACTAAACTGAATTGAAATAAAATGTTCTCTTTACAACACATTTTTGTTTAATGGTCAACCTTCATAACATCAAGAAAAACAAAAACTACCTCTGAAAGCCTCTTTCCAAACATTCAACACCACCACCATCATCATCATCAGCATCCTCCTCTACACTATGATCTTTAGGTTTGAGGCCAAGTTGTAAGGGAGTTGAAAGTGTTAAAATTGCCGCCACAATGAAACTGACAGCAATAATAAAATGCTGAAACAACAAAAAAACTAAACATGACAGTAGTTAAATTTACATTTCGAATGTTTTGTGAATAAAAGAGGGGAGGGGGCAGAGGAGGGTGGCTGCTAGCTAGGGAGTGTGATATGTGAACAATTTTCATATCATTTCAATAACAAAAAAAAACTTTAAAGAATAATTTACACAAAAAGAATGTTCGTTCGATTTGTATTACTTTGTTTGTTTGGTTAGTTGTCGGGGCTTTTTATTGCAATTGCATTTGAATATCTTTCTATGTTTGTAAAAGACCTCCCTTTGTTTTAGATTTTTATGGATAGAGCGATAAAAGTTTAGAAAATATATAATATTTTTGGTATTATTTGCAACATTAGGAATAGTTCAGAAAAAAATGAATATAATTTTATTGAAATTTATGTTTATTTTATAAAAACATATACCTATATACAAAATGTTTAAATATTTTTTTTCTGTTTTTAAAAAATTGCAGAAAACATAATGAAAAAATCGCTAAAATTTAACAGAATAAAAATCGCCAAAATTTAAAAAATATTAAAACGAAAAAAAAACGGCAAAACAAAAAAAATCGTTAAATTAAAAAAAAATATAAAAATTCCCTAACTAAAAAAATTAAGAAAATTTTAAAAGGTAAATATTTTACATTTAATTATTTTTTAAAAAGAAAAGATATGTAAATTTACTTTTTTTATTAATATTAATAAAAAAATAAAAATAATAGAAAAAAAAAAACGCGTAAACAGAAAAACAAATCTTCAAAACGGAATAAAAAGCCAAAACCAAGAAAATCGTTATTGGAGAAAGATCTAAAAAAAACAAACGCTAAAATAAAAATCGATTTAACGTAAAATAGTCAAAATGTAAACAAAAACTTTAAAATAAAAAAAAAAAAAATCAACTAAGAAAAAATTAATAAACAGAAGAAAAATCGCTAAAAAGCTTTAAACGGAATTTTTTTCCGTAAACAAATTAGAAAAAAAAAATCGGTTAAAAAAAAATTGCCTAACGAAAAATAAAAACAACCCAATTGAAAAAATAGACTAAACCGAAAAATCGACAAACTTAAAAAATTGCCATAATAAACTAAAGACTAAATGGAAAAAATCGCCAAAATGATAGGAAGATTTTTGGAATAAAAAAACTTCGACAAACCGAGAAAAATAACCGCAAAAAAATCACCAAAATAAAAGAATAAAATTTACTTACCGAAACATTGCCAAAATGTAAAAAAAACTAAAACAAAAAAAAAAATCGACTAAATCGAAGATCAACAAAATAAAAAACCCTAAAACCAACAAAAAAGAAAAACTAAAGGGAGAAAAATCGCCAAAATAAAAAAAAAAAAAAAAACAAAAATGGCACCAAAACAAAAAAAACGCCAAAGTGAAAAAATTAAATCACCAAAAGCTCGCACAAATAAAACACAAGTTTTAAACGGAAAAAAATCTCCAATAAAGGAAAACAAAAATACCCGAATTGAAAAAAATCATCTAGATGGCAAAATCACTTAAACAAAAAACCGCCAAAATAAAAAAACGACTAACCAAAAAAAAAATCGCCAAAATGAAAAAACCTTTAGAATGAAAAAGATAGACAAATTTTGAAAAAATCGACTGAAGAAAAAAAAAGTAGGAAAAAATCACTAAAATAAAAAAAATCTTAAATCGGCAAAAAATCTTAAAAAGAAGAAATCTCTAAATCTGCTGAATGAAAAAATCGCTTAAACAGAAAAAAAGCTTAAGAAAAAAATCGTCAAAATAAAAAACGACTAACCGAAAAAAATCGCCAAAATGAAAAAATCGCTCAAATAAAAAAATCGACTAAACGGTAGGAATATTACCAAAATCGAAAAAAAAATCACTAAAACAGAAAATCGCTAATATAAAAAAAATTAAACGAAAAAAATCGCCAAAACGAAAAAAAATTGAAAAATTGAAAAACAAAACAAAAAAATCAAAATAAAAAAAAAAACTTTTAAAGGAAACTAATTACCAAAATAAATTATTACAGTTAATCAAAAATAAAAAATTTTAAACGGAAATAATCGCAGACAGAAAAAACGTCTAATGGAAAAAAATCACCAAAACGAAAAAAAAAAAAATATAAAATAAAAAAAACACTAAACCAAAGCAGAAAATCGCGAAAATTAAAAAAAAAATTTAAACATAAAAAAATCGCCAAAACGAAAAAAAAAATAAAAACAAATAAAAAATCTAAAGGGAAAAAATTAATAAAATAATTTTATTACATTTAATCAAAAATAAAAAAAATTAAAGGAAAAAATCGGGAAGACAGAAAAAAAATTGTCTAATAGAAAAAATCGCCAAAAATCAACAAAATGAAAAACCCTAAAACCAACCAAAAAAAAACTAAAGGGGAAAAAATAAAAAAAAACAAACAAAAAAGCCAAAGTGAAAAAAATAAATCACCAAAACGGAAAAAATCGCAAAAAAAAAAAAAACAAAACCCAAAAATAAAAACAAATCTTAAACGAAAAAATCGTGATATGGAAAATATCATCAAAACGAAAAAAAAACTGCAAAAAAAAAAAAAAAAAAAAAAAAAAGACATAAACCCAACTGAAAAAATTACCCAACAATTAAACGGAAAAGATCGCTAAAGTAAACACACGTAAACAAACAAAAAAAAAAGAACAGCAAAATGAAAAAAAAAACATCGTAACCTCTCTGCTTTAAAGAATTTTAAGAAAAAAGAATCGAATTGTTTTTTGAACTTTTTGTAGAAAAACAGTTTTAAATTGGTAAAAATTAAAAAAAAAAAAAAAAAAATCTGGAAAGGTATTTATATATGTATTTCACAGAATTTCATTGGTTCAGTATTTGATTAGTTACAATCGTTAAACATTACTTCTAATATTTTTTTATAATGTTATTATTTTAAAAATAAGTTTTATTTACCCTAAACTCTTTTTATTTCACTACAACAGGGGTAACGGAGGACCACAGATATAATCTAGTTTAAAAATGTTAATTATTCTAAGTATCAATCTAAAAATACAGATCTAGGGCATTAAAAATTCGTCTTAGTTCATTATGTATTTTTTTTAAGGTTTAGGTTACTCTCTAATAGCAATCTAACCATCATCATCAATATTATAGAGTAACACCATTAAGCACTTTACTAAATTTTTACAATGACACTCACTATCTTTTCCACAATTTCTAACACCTTCTACTGCCCCATTCTTCTTTAACCAAAGCTAAGGATTTTTTCTTTCTTTTTGAAAACTTACACCCAAAGAAAAACAAACTCTAAAGCTTTAGATTATGGCTGTCCAGGTCTGTTGTTTATTTATGCGTTTATCTTTTTTATTTGTTTAAAAATGGTCTTCTGGTGTTTGTGCTGTTGTTGTTGTTCCAAGATGTCTATTTGTACAATTTATTTGTTAATGGCTTTTAGCAACACTTCATTGAACAATTGACATAAATACATACAACAAACAAATAACAAATGTTCGTAAAGGCGTAACGTCAGTTAAATTAAATTGAAAAATAAAATAAAAAAACAATAAAACTGCATTTTTTCAATTGTCTTAAAAAAAAAAAAAAACGTATTTGAAAAAAAAGCCTAAGACATTTAGTCAATATTTATAGAAACTATTTAGTTAAAGCAAGAAAAAAGAAAAAAAAAAACTACCGACAAATTTTTTAATAAATTATTAAACATTTCATTAAAAATCATTGAAATAATAGTTAAATGACATAAATTAGAGGAGAATTTGTTTAGTAAATAACATTAAACTATTTGTTTGACAGATTTATCGTGTAAATATTAAAATTTTATTTTAAATTGAAATTGATGGAAGTCTTGCTGTTGAGAGGTATTTATTTATAAGTCAATATAATTTTGATATTTTTAAAGTAATAGATAAAGAACAAAATAAAATAAAACTTATACTTTGTAAAATTTATATTAAAATACAATTACTGTTTCATAAATTATGAAATGCATAATTTATATATAAACAAATTTTCATATTTTTTATTATTTAGATTAATTAAAAAATGCATTAAAGTTGCTTGAAAAATTTTAAATAAGTATAAATTATATCAATAATATTTTCTAGTAATTAATGTCACCTAAAATATGATAAATTTTATTTTAAAAGTCCCTTAATGTCACCTAAAATATGATAAATTTTATTTTAAAAGTCCCTTAATGTCACCTAAAATATGATAAATTTTATTTTAAAAGTCCCTTTGATCCAATTCGAAGGACCATTATTAACTTTCATATTTTTTAGTAATTATTTTATCGAAAAGTGTAATATTTTAATATTAAAAGAATTTTAATCCGATTTTTATATTAAAAGAGATTGTAACAAAAATTCATTTTAATATCAATTAAAATAATATAGTAATTGATGTAATTTAAAATATGATAAATTTTATATTAAAAGAATTTTTTAATCCAATTTCAAGGACCATCATCACTTTATATTTTGTAGTAATTAATTTCAATTCAATTTCTAGTAATTTATGTCATCTAAAATATAATAAATTATATATTAAAAGTAAATTTTAACCATTATTAACTTGGAAAATGCTTCATATTTTATGTAGTAATTATTCTCTTTCTAAAAGAAGGATCATCATTAATTATGATAAATATATTATTAAAAGAGATGATAACAAAAATTCGTTATAATGTCAATTAAAGTCATATATGTTTATAGTAATTGATGTCATCTAAAATATGATAAATTTTATATTAAAAGAATTATTAATCCAGTTCGAAGGACCATCATTAAACCAGAAATGCTTTTATTTTATAGGGATTAATTTCGCCAAATTTTTATTCCGATTCGAAGGTCCATCATTAACTATGATAAATTATATATTAAAAGAGGGGATGACAAAAATTCATTCAAATTAATTAAAGTCATATAATTATAGTTTTTGAAATAATAAAAAATACTGCAAGTTTCTTGAATTTAAAATCAAATCTTTAAATGAGAAAAATCAATCAAAATCATTGTTGTTTTTAAAAAACAAATATATAAATATAAAAATATTTAGTAAGTAGTTTCTAAATTGTGTAAGTCCAATACTTATGACCTTTAACCCCCTAAAGGTTAAGGCAGCATAAGGTCATCTTTTCTTATTTTTATACCCACCATCAAAAAGATGGGGGGTATATTGATTTTGTCAATCCGTGTGTAACATGTCGAAGGAATCATCTAAGACCCCACAAAGTATATATTTTCTGGGTCCTGGTTAGATTCTGATTCGATCTAGCTATGTCTGCCCGTCTGTCTGTCTGTTGAAAGCAGGATAGGGCTCGAACGGAGCAACTTAGGGGGACGAAATTTGACACAAATGTTTATCTTATATATATCTTAAGGTTTGTTTGGTATTGAAAATGGGCAAAATCGGTTAAGAAACAAAAAAGTTATGGACTAAAAACTAGAAACACAGGGTGTCCGTTTTATACTTTTCTGCTGATATTTCTTCAACAAAAGCATGTACGACAACGAAATTTTGTACGTATAGTTCGGGGATCGATATAAACTCGTGGTCCGCCCACCTCCCATATAAGGTTAAAATCAACGAAATTGAGTTCAAATAGTTAAAGGACCAATGGTGGTGGGTATATAGATTCGGCCGGTCCGAATATAACATTTGCGCTTGTTACTTTTATTTTTTTTTTTAAGTAATTTATGTTTTAACTTCTTTTCGTATTCTTTTCATTTGGTTAATTAGTTGACTTAACAAACTAAATTTTCCCAATATTTTACTTTTATTATATTTTAATTCTGTGAAGTCCCTATTAGCCCCTAAAAATGGAATAAGGTATTCTCAATAAATATCTCTACAAAAAGATAAGTTTTAAAATAAAAAATATGACAAAAAATTAAACAAAAATCTGCCTCTCACGGATTTAATTACAGATCATTTGATCTCTTTTTACTAGATTTTCATTTCTTCTATCAAGAACTTCTTTCGATAATTTCGCATACGTTTGTAGGTTATGCTTTCTATAAGTTTCTAAAGTATCTAAACCCTGAGAAATATTGACCATATACGTGTACAAAATTACACCATTCTGTGTCAATATTTTGTCAAGTTTGAATATGTGCAAATTGTACACTGAGTGCTCAAATCAATAACGAGGAATTGACTCCACATCACTGTCGAATTATAAAATAAAATGTTTACGCAAATTCCTGACCTGAGAAAAAATTTAATCTAGATTATTTTTACGGGACACAAAATATACTTTTGAAGAGCTTTAAAAGAAACAATTAAAAGTACCTGCTTTATTCTCAGAGGGATAAGCATTTATTTTAAGATTCTCGAAAGATGTCTGTCTGAAAAATAATTTTAAAATTGTTTAAGCTTCCAAATATTCTCCGAATTAAGCGAGTAATAAAAGATTATGAACACTGGAAAAAGAAAGATTAATAAAATTGTTACAGGAAAGTTTACACAAAAATATCGATAAATATATTTATTATTTGAAATTCTTTAAACCTGCCTCATTCACTAATTTGTTTTTGTGACTAAAAGTTTACTCTGTACTTGAATATTTGAAGTTTAGTAAATTTTATTTAGATAAAATTTCCTTGATATCACTCTCTTTGGATATGATACGAAGGACCAAATTTTTTAACTAATCTTTCATTGTTAATATTATTCCTTAAAGGAGCCATTATCAACATTAAATAAAATTCAAAAATAATCTCTTGCTAAAATATTATTTTGAAACTATACAAAAAGTTTTCTAATTTTGTAAATTGAGTTCGAAGGACCATCGAATAAATGTAGCATTTTGTTTCATTCAATTCCTTGAAAAAATATATATTTTTTATTATTTTTAAAATAATAAATATATTAAAACATTATCTTAAAAAAAAAAAAAAATCCTTAATATCAAACCATATAAATCTGGTTCGAAGGACCAAATCTATTATAATACATATAGAAATTTTTAACAACAAATTTTAAAAATAATTCAAATGTATAGCATTTTATTTTACTTAAACTATTTCTTAAAATACTTTTACAAGATTTCTATAGAACTTAAAATATTTTCCTTTAAATTTCCATAATAAACAAAATTCCAAATTCCCCTTTTCTTCATATAATTTTTATTTAAAAAACGTGTCTTTTCTTACATTTTTTCTTTCTAAATCTTTAGTCCATAGTAAATACTTTCTAATAGAAAACTAAATCTTTATAATTTATGTACGTTTTCAAAACTATTTGAAATATTTGTCAAGGGATCTAAATTCTTTGTACATTTACGATTTTCTTTACAAAAAAATATATATAAAATAAATTTAGAATGATGCTACAAACGCATCAACTTTTTTCCTCTATTTTCGAATTTTATAAAGAATTTTTTCTTGTTCATTTAGTGTTTTATTGCCATGAATCATTTAGATCACATCAGCTGAACATGTTAAAAATTATGTGATTTTTTTTATTTGCATATGATCCTCTATGTGTGACAAATATTTAAGATAGAAAAAGTGTTTTAATGTGGCCACAATCTTTAATGTGGCGCCACCAACTATGATAAATGTTAAAGAGTAAAGCTTTTAAGTGCAAAAAATTGCTTTAGAAATAATTCATAATTCAATACTTTTTCTTTTAATTTTAAATGTTTTTCAAATAGAAACAACATAATTAGAAGTAAAAACAAAGTCATAAATAATATTTATGGGATTTGAAAAAAAAATATTTTCATATAAGAATTATTTTAAATAATTTTTTAAATTTAAATTAGAAGCGAACATAAATTTTACATGAATTATTAAAAAAAAAAAAAAATAATATAAAACTTTTTAAAAATATATTGAAAAATAAAGGAAAATTTTGTCGCCAAAATTATTACTTCCTTCAATTGAAAACTTATATTTTTAATGACATTTTTTCGAAAAATTTTATAAATTTAGTATGATTGAGCTCTTTAAAGTGTTTTAAATAATCAGGGATTTTTTTTCATTATCTTTAGGTTGTTTTTTTAAATAATTTCTAATAAAATAATAAAAAAAAAGTCTTAAATTAATTTTTTTTTAAATTTATTTCTTTATCTTTGAAGTTAAAAAAAAAAAAAACATTCAATCTATGTTTCCATAATTAACCTTAAAT
Organism: Protophormia terraenovae; assembly: GCA_951394005.1. Classification (NCBI taxonomy): domain Eukaryota; kingdom Metazoa; phylum Arthropoda; class Insecta; order Diptera; family Calliphoridae; genus Protophormia; species Protophormia terraenovae. The sequence goes on from OX596076.1 coordinate 96,631,560, forward strand.
ATTTAAATTTAAAATGGGCGCCACTTTGAAAGAGATATAAATTATGTCTTTAAATAGCCTACATTTCTTTCTAAAAAAAAAAAAAAAATATATTTAAATTAATTTTTAGCCAAAATTTATAAGCAATTCATAAAGACTGTTAAAATATCTTTACAGTTCTGAGAGCAAGAGTTCGGAAAATATTAATACACCCAGAGAAATATGGACCAAATTGACACCAAAATGACACCAGTCTGTGTCAATAGCATACCAACCCCGTATGTGTTACAATTGTACACTGAGTGTTCAAATCAATAGTAAGGAATTACCATCACATTGGTATCAACTTGACACTACATCAGTGTTGAATTATTAAATTCAATTTAAACGATAAATGTTTAATAGTCGACACTTTAAATTATAAATTGGAATTTCCATGAAAAATGGTTGTTTTCTTCGAAATTTTTCCCAAGGAAAGTTGGGGTAAAATGTGTCAAAAGTGGCGCTTAATTGAATTTTAAAATTTAAAGTTTTGTAATAAAATTGGGTATCGAATAAAAATATACAAAATTATTTATCATTATCAATTAAAATCTTTAAGCTAGGTTTTGTTGTTTTCTTATAAGGAGCTCTTAAAGTTAAGAATTTTTTAACATTTTTGAAAAATAGTAAAAAATTAAATTTTCATCAACTTTCAGGGTATTTATTTTAAATAAAAAGTCTTTTAAGGTAAAATTATAAAATGAAACCATCAATATCATTAAGTGTACTTTTCTTTAAGTATTTGTAAATTATATTATGTCCTAATATTTTTGTTATTTTTTTGAAAATTGTCCTAAAATACACTAATTTTCAAATTTTATGGAATGCAACTTAAAATGTTACAGGATGTTTGTTCTGAAAATTTTTTGAAAAATAATCTATATTGTCCACTTTAATATTATGATAAAAAAAAACGTGTAGCCCGATTTGAGAAAATATTTGAAAAAAAACTCCAGTAGAAAAACAGCTTAAGTGCAGACATTTTCTTTGCTTTATCAAACATTAAACAGTGGGGAAGAATCGAAATAAATCTGTAACTTCTAATCGCCTTGTTGGATTTGCATGAAATTACTCATAGGCGTAGCAAAGAATAGTATCATTTCTAGTTTAGAAGCAGGATCCAATACACGCTTCAGGAGCGGAACTATGGGAGTTCAAAATGGAGTACTAGTGTCATTGAAAAGGTTTAACCACTTTGTTCCTTACCCGATTTCCAAGATTTTTATATCAACTTAAAGTCCTTGATTACTTATCTTATATATTTTTCGAGTTATATACATTTGAAATTTCAAAAATCTCAATTTTACAAGATCTTGGTTAAGATTTTTCCATATATAGCCAAATATTTTCAACCGATTTTATTATATTTTATGAAGTTGTTTAAAAAGCAAAATTATCTATCAAACAAAGAAAATTTTGCGTCGTTATCTTTATTGAGTCAAAAGTTAAATGATTTTGAATTGGAAAGTTTGCAAAAATTAACAAACAGACGGACAGATGGACGGACATTATAATTCTTTAAAAAAATGATCTCAAAATTCGTAAAATATTCTTTTTCCGCTTCTCGATTAATATGAAAATCAAATGAAAATATTAAAATTTGTTATCACCCTTCCCTGAATTATGTGCCATTTTCGTCCCATTTAACCCAAATGTATAGACGGACGGACGTACGGACATGCTGCCAAAAAATATTTTAGAATTCTAAAAATGCATTTTTTTACTAACTAATAAATAAAAAAAATAGAACGTGATTATCAAAATTTGGATATCGCCTTTTCCTGAATTAAGCGTAATTTTCGTTCCATTTAACCCAAATGTATAGACGGACGGACATTACCATTCAGCCAAAAAACGTCTTATAATTCTAAAAATATATTTTTTTACTTACTAATAAATAGGAAAATTAAACGTGATCATTAAATTGTTAATACCACCCTTCTCTGAATTATGCATAATTTTCGACCCATTTAACTCTATTGTATAGACGGAAGGACAGACATTACCGTTCTTCTGAAAAAGATCTTAAAATTCTAAAACTGAATTTTTTAACTAATAATCCATAACAAAATTAAACGTGATCATTAAAATATTGATATCACCTTTCCCTGAATTAAACGCCATTTTCGACCCCTTTTACCCCAATGTGCAGTGTACTAAATCAATCATCTTTTAATTACTAATCATAGATAACAAACAGCTTCTATTATTTCTAAAATTAGTCTTAAAATAGCTAAGTCTCACTGCTTATTAAAAATTCCTTAAAGCTTAAACCCTTTATTACTCAGAGATAAGAAAATTGCAATTGTTCTTTCCCTTTCAGACAAAATCCCTTAAATGATCTAAGTATCTAATCAGATCAGATCAGATCTGTGGGGTTCCAACCCAATGGTCATATGTAAAAACGTATTTTCATTGCCTTTGTGTGAAAAAGTTTTTGTTTCATTTGTTCCTAGCCCCAACTTGGCCAGGCATAAATTAAGCACACATTTTGTATGAACGCGTTAAAAGTTCAAACAAAAAAAGAAATAGAACTAAAATGACATGACATTTAATTGGCCTCATTGCATACGTATGAGTTGGAAATAAAAATAAACCGTAAAACGTAATGTATGTAACGAAACCAGCAGAAAACTAAATTTACAAAGAACACACCAATAAACAAAGCGTTGAAAGAAATAAGCAATTAATAATTTTTCTTTATCTCAGAACCAACAAATGATATGTGTGAGTCGTTTACACTTACAAAACCCTTAATGAAAATGGCTGGCAAAGCCAGAGAATGTAGCAGAGGTCCTTAAACGTTTAAATTAAATTTAAGAATTACAATAAAAATAAAATGCTTTTATTAAATATTTTTTTTTTTTTTTTTTTTTTTGTACAAGGTTCAAAGGACCATTTATTTTAAATTAATATTTGAAGAGAATTTTTTAATAATATTAAATTAATTTTTTTTTAATTTATAAAAAATATTTGTATATTTGAAATTAAAATATCACAAGCTAATAAATTTAATAATATTTTTTTCATAGTAAGTTTTTAAATTGGGTTCGTAGGACCATTTCTTTCAAATAAAAATTTTAATATAATTTCTTAAAATTTTAAATTTTCTTAAATATAATTCATAATAAATTATATAAATAATAGTAATACATTATACCTTAATAAATTTTAAAATATTTTGTATATAGCTATTTTGTGTAGAGTTCGAAGGACCATTTGGTTTGTAAATTAAAATTTAAAAAATTAACTGTATTTAAACTAAATTTAATAATACAAAAATATATAAATATATATAAAAAAAAGAAATAGTATCAGAAACTAATAAAATTAATACATTTTCTATTACACAAAACATTCTAAATGATTCGAAGGATCAAAATGCATTTATTTTTCATTTTCTATGCAACTTATAAATGAGTATTTTCACTAATTTTTGAATAAAATCAAAACTTATGCATTGTTTTTAATGGAATATGTCTTGTTTTATTTGCAACAAATTTATCTTTATGATTAAAGAATAAAAATTTAAATTATTGACACTTTCGAAATTTTATGATTTTCCGAAAAAAAAAATTTCTTAAAATTTTGTATAAAATTAAATTTTTTCTCATAACATGGTCTTAATATCTCCATAACTGTTGACCGTATTAAAAAGTAATGTAATAAAGACTTGAAGATAATTTTAAATATAATTTTTTGATATTTTTTTGAACAAAATCCGACAAGTCGTTTTCGAGATATGCTGCAATATACAGTGCAACCTCCTTAATTATATCGCGTGAATAGTTTTTCTCATTTTGGAACTGTGTTTTTTGTTAAAATTTTTTTAGTGAAGAAAACAGCAAAATAATTTGTCCAATTGATAAAGCGATTTTTTACGCAGATTTGGTATATTGAAATAAAAAGCTGTCAACACTGTTCTTACAGCTGTCACGTAAAAACGTAGAGCGACCGAATTTGATTAGGTTACTACGTTACATTTACGTTTTTGAGTACACATACACACATAACTCTCATAGCTACATTTACATTTACGGTAGAGTAATAGAGCCTTAAAACTATGTCTTAAAACTCCTATTATCATTGTATATTTATTAAACAAAAAATATAAAATTATTAGCTCGAAGGACCATTTAAAATATGATAAGTTAGCTCCGATTTCTCAAAGTCCAAAAAATTAAAATATTCTTACTTACATTTAAAATAAGCTTTAAAGACGAGAAAAATAAAATAAATAATAAATCGATTTAAATTAAAACCTTACAATAAAAAAATTGTAAGTTCACGGTTCGAAGGACCATAGTTTCAATTATCTTAAACTCCCAAAAATTAAACATTTTTTGTTTACATTAAAAAGGACAACATTTAAAGAAAAAATAAAATTATTTTGGTTCGAAGGACCATTTAAATTTGTTTTATACTTTCTCTTGGCATAAAGGATCTTAAGAAAAACATGACAGCAAATTGTTTTCAATACCAGGAACTTTCTTTTATTATTAATTTATTTAAAAAAAATATATAATTATAAACAACATTTTTAAATTCTCGGTCAGAAGGATCTTATAAGGAATTTTAATTTAATTGCTTTAATTTAAACAAGTTTTTCTAAGAAAACAAAAATATTTATTTTTATAAAAAAAAAATAATAATAAAATTCTTCATATTTTATTAGTCTTTCTTCTGGCATAAAGGAGCTTAAGAAGAACATGACTGCTTTTAAAATTTCATTATATTAAAAACATAATAAACTAAATTTTTAAATTCTATTTACTTAAAGTATGGTCAGACTAGTCAAATATTTGACCAAAATAATGTAACCACTATATAAAATATTTTCTATCTTCTTCTTCGAAGGACCATTATCTTTGCAATCCCCAGCCAAAGAGAAACAAGAGACGAAACTAATTGTCAAAATCCTAAGTCGGTTGTCAAAAACCTAACTCATGCAACAACAAAATACATGTAATCATATACATTTTGTTGTTGCCAAAAGAAAATAAAAACAAATTTTTGTTTACAAAAAAACAATTTTATTTAATTGTCAATCGAGAATTTCGTCTCTATGTGTTAGTCTATGTCCCCAGCAGTCTATGGTGGCTGTTGAGTACAAGTTACCTAAGCGACTACATTAGGGTACCAATATTCACTTTATTAGCTAAGTGACTAGTCAATTTAACATGGCTTTGTCCAAGGAGGAAGTCCCACCACACACACAATCAATATCTTCTTTTCGTCTTCTTCCCGATTACTATAGAGTCAGTAAAGTGGCAATTGCCAATACGCTCATTGGTGGCCTATGGAGAGCGGCAGGTGACTATACACTAATGAATCTTACTGTCTAAAAGCGAGTTAATTGCGATTAAAAAAACTGTTGGGTCTTTCTTGTGATCTGAAGGACCATAAGCAAAATATGACATTGCTGTCATTGATGCATTAAATAAATTAAATACATTAATTAAAAAAAAATAATTCTCGGCTCGTAGGACCATCTAAATAATATAACTGTTTCGATTTATTAAAGTCAACAGATTTAAATTTTCTTGCTTACCTTTAAGAAGCTTTTAAAGTGCGAAAAAACTAAATTTATATTAAACAAATTTCATTGGTTCGAAGGACCATTTAAATTACTTTTCGTAAACATTCTCCTGGTTCAAAAGAACCCAAATTTTTTTCAGCAAATTGACATATTTAAACCCTTTAAAAAGTTTAAGTTACCCTGCTTGCATATTTATTCGTTATATCTTTAAAGATATAGTAAATAAAATATTTTCCATTATTATTATTATTTTTAATTGTTTATGTCACTATTATGCAAACGATAACAATGAATTGTTTATTATTACTTTTTTTTAAATAAATATTATACGACAACTAAGACAACATTGTCTTATAAATATGTGCGAGTATATTTATTTTTATATATGACTATTTATAATGACAAATCGTATCTCTGGTATAAGAGTAGGTACTTGGGTTTTATTTAAAAAAGAAAAATAAATAGGAAAAAATTTATCATTTAATGAAAAAACGTGACAATAGATTAATTGTTGTTCAACAGCAAAAAAAAAGTTTTTAATTGAAATTTAAGCCTAAAAAAAGTACTAAATGGCACCATAAGAGCAGAGTGGAGTGGTAACAAGCAATTGAATATTATTTGGAGATCGTTGGCGATAAAAAAATAAGTGAATAAATATCAGGGTTATAAAATTTATAGATTTTAATTATTATAAAATTATTATATCATAATTATGATATTATTATAACTTGGCTTAATCAAATTTAAAACTATTTTATTTAATATATTAAAATATATCAAAATTCTGTTCCAATTACTTTTAAACATTTAATTATAAATTTATCTTCTTTTATATTCTTAAGTTTATATCCCTTTCAACTCTTCTCTATTTATATTTTTTATTAAATGTGTTGTGTGTAGCCTCAATATGTCATCTTGTTGCATTACTTTATGCAACATATTTTTATGTCTCATTCAAATAATGAAAAGAAAAAAGATTCTTTAGATTTTTTTATTTTAAATTTTTAAATTAATTATATATTTTTGTTTTCCTTTCAATTACAGCATGCTAACTATGTACGCCAAGCAGCTGAAGATTATTTGGCCAGACGTCAGGCCCGCAACAAATCAATGACACGTTCAATAACTTCCGGCTCGGCTGGTCCTATATTGGCCATGGGCAATGTACACTATTTGCCAGCAGCAAAAAGCGGTACATTTTTTGCTCGCGATAATGTATCAAATTTTATAACTTGGTGCAGGTGAGTTGAAAATTATAAGAAAAAATTAAATAATATTAGGAAGGGAGAACAAAATTGATTTAGAGTTTTCAGCAGTTTTAATTAAAAATATGTTGATATAATTTTCTAATGATGAAATTTTTAAATTCTTTAAATAAGGTTCGAAGGACCAAAATACTGTTATCAATGTCTAGCTATCTCTCAGAGGATTTGGACCAAAAATATTCTGAACTTGTTTTTAATTAATAATTTCAAAATCAAATTTTAAATTTAGAAAATAGTTTACATGAGGTTTATAGGACCAAAATTTTGATTATAAGGTTTTTTAGGTTAGTTTGTACGTACAGTATCCTTGATAGACATCTCACTTGGGTTCATGATAAGATCTAATTCCGTTGTGTTACCCAGATGCAATTTTGCAGTCACAAGACTATTCTAACTGCACCACTGCTTTACCAAATCCATCATGTCCCTACAAGAAAAGAAAATACTTAGTGACTTTAAATTGCGTGTACCCTAGTCACCATAATTGAAAGCCGGAGACGCTAGTATAGCCCTCCTTAGCTCCAATAATGCCGGACATTCGCAGATTAGATAGAAGACTGTCTCTTCCTCCATTTCATCATTACAATTTCTACAGTGGTAATTAAACTGAAGACCCATTCTATGCGCATGACTCCTTAAAATGCAGTGCCTAGTGATTACCGATACTAACAGTCCCACTTGTATCTGGAGAACGAGTATATTGAGTTAGTCCCGTGCCCATCATTAGTGGGCCAGATAGTCCTTGCAATGTGGGTGCACATGTGGGTTAATTTTCCCATCTCGTCTGAGCAATTCTTAAGAGTTCCCGATGGGAGCAAGCTTTACAATACCTATCAGATGATCAATAAACTCATCATTGAGAGTCAAGCCCAAATCATATTACCGCGTAGGTAGCAGCAGTATGTGCTGACTTAATCTGCTGATATTTTAGAATGCACTGTTTGTTATGGAGTTGACTACATTTGGTCAGCAGCAGTTTGCAGTGCTGTTATATTTAACCTTGTTTCTAAATTCACTGCGCTGCTTTCAGATTAAGAGCGAGACAAAGAGAGTGAGCAAATAAATGAGAGACTCAAATACACAAGTAGAATAAAGCAAGATGGTGGTTGTTAATTTTTGCTGCATATGCTTAAATGTAATTATTACGGCAGCAACATGTTATTCTGACAGTGAACAGCTGATAATTTTTACTGATACTGTTGCTGACTACTAGGGTGGTCGATACGGTTTTCCAACCGGTTTTTAAACCGGTTTTTTCTGTCAATGTGCTGTCGGTTTTTTCAAAATGTTAATTTTTCGAATGTCGAATAGACCGGTTTTTTTAAACACAAAAAACCGGTTTTAAAAATAGCTTTTTATTTCAAAAAACATGTACTAAATACTGATATTTGAATCGAAATTTATGAATATTTTTTTAGAGTATTATTTGTAATGTTTTAAAAATATAGTTTAAGGTTAAAACGAAATTAATTATTGTAATATTAAATAAATAAATTAGTAAAAATAATTATGTGTAATATATTTTAACTTGAACATCCATAATATTTATTGATTTTTCTTTAAAAAATTTAGTCTTTTGGTAGAAATATTAACTTCTGCAAAAAACCGGTTAACCGGTTTTTTCTGAATTTAAAAAAGTGCCACCGATTTTTTCAAAATACTAACTATTCGAACTATTATCCAAAAAGTCGAATAATCGATCACCCTACTGACTACGCGCTAATGTAATTTGGGCAGCAGCATCAGCCATGATATTCCCAGCACAGTCACCGTTCCCAGGAATCCAAATTATCTTAACATTTGAAAGTCTCGCTATATCATTGAGAGATTCCCGGCATTCAGTTGTTAACAAAGATGTCGTATAGACACCCGTTATAGATCTAATGGCAGCTTTGCTGTCAGTAAAAATACAGATATCTCTCGATATCTTATGATACTTCAGCCAGTTTGTTGCACTTTTTATGGCGGATATTTCCACTTGAAGTAACACTACACGTGCCAGGAAGTCTATAACAGACCTTTCCATCGTATTTCTCGACATAAAAACCACATCCGACCCTACCTATCATTAGGTAATAACAGATAAATATGCATCAAAGAACGGTTTCGGAACTCAATAATCAATGTGTACCTGGCTACTATACGAGGAAGCCCATAGTCATCCTGCATTCAGCCTAATTGCTGTTTAAAAGCAACCTGCCTAGTCATCAAGTCAACAGGTAGCTAATGCAAAAGTGTGAAGAAAGCCTTAGTCGGCGTCGTGCGCAGCTCATCCGTTATAAAGATGCCTATCGAATATTAACTATAAAATCAAATTATTAACTATAAAATCAAATATTAAAATTGGAAAAGTGTTTAATTGAGGTTTGAAGGACCATATATGTATATGATTTCTATAGCTAGATGTCTCTTGAAGTTTCAAAAACTTTAAAAACTATGGATTTAATTAAAAACATTTTATTTTAATTATTAATAATTACTTTCCCAATACAATTTTAAAATAAGATTCGAAGGACCAACGGTGTAATATTTAAGTCAATATATCTCTTAAAGGTTTTGATTGAAAATACTTTCAAACTTAAGAAGGAACCTTTTATTTTAATTTTTCAATTATCAACTTTAAAATCAAATATTTAAATTTAAAAATTATTTAAATTATATTCGAAGGACCAAATATTTGATTTCTATATCTTGAAGTCTCAAAAAAAATTTTAAACTCTGAATTTAATTTAAATCTTTTTTATATTAATTATTAATGATTACGCATACAATTTTAATATTAGAAAATTATTTAATAAAGATTTGAAGGACCAAATGTGTAATGTCCAAAGCAATATGTTTCTCAACGTTTTTTAGTTGAAAAGCATTTCAAATTATAGTTTTAATTGAAACAATTTTATTTTAGATTTTGTATTATTAAATTTAAAATCAAATTTTAAATTACAAGATTATTTAAAGAAGGTTCGAAGGACCAATATATGAAATTCGATATCCATGTGTATGACTTTTGAATTCTAGAAAAGTAGTTTTAATTGTTATTTTTTTATTTTATTATTTTTTTTTTTAATTTGATTATTTTCCGAATGCAATAGTAAAATTAGAGAATTATTTTATTAAGATTGGAAGGACCAAAATTGTAATGTCAAAGTTAATATGTTTCACTAAGTTTTTCGATTGAAAAATCTTTAAAATCATAGTTCTTATTAAGAATCTTTTAGTTTAAATTTTTAATTAAAAATTTTAAAATAATGTTTAAATTAGATAAATAAGGTTCGTAGGACCAAAAGTTTAACCAAAAATAAATATCCCAAAAAAATGAATTTCGATATCTATGTATATGATTTTGATAAAGTAGTTTTAAATTAAAGTACTTTTTTTATTTTAATTATTTTCCGAATGCAATAGTAAAATTAGAGAATTATTTTATTAAGATTCAAAGGACCAAAAAATTGTAATGTCTAAGTCAATATGTTTCACAAAGTTTTTCGATAAAAAAAAACCTTTCCAATTACATTTCTAATTAAGAAATTAGAAAATTTTTAATTATTAATTTTAAAATTAAATATTTAAATTATAAGATTATATAAATAAGGTTCGTAGGACCAAAAGTTTAACCAAAAATAACTAAATATCACTTGAAGTCTTGAAAAATTGTGAATCAGTTGTTTAATTGAAAATTATTATATCAATTTATTAACGATTTCTTTACAAACAAACTTATAAAATTAGAGAATTGTTTAATTTAGATTCGAAGGTAAAAAAAGGTAAAATTTTTCTTAAAAATTTTTTATTAAAATACTTTAGAAATTGTAGCTCTTACTGTTAATTTTAAGTTTTAATTTTTTAATCATTAACTTTAAAAAAAATTTTAAAATTAGAAATTTTTTTCAATAAAGTTCGAAGGACCCAAACAAGAATTTCCATTTCTAAATGTCTTCTTAACCCTCAAAAGGCTTTTGAAATTACAGTTCAACAGCCTACAGTTAAAAGTTGAAAACTTTTAATTTAATTATTTTAAGTTCAATTTAATTTTAAAATTAAATATTAAAAAAATAAGGTTTGAAGGACCATAAGTGTAATTTAATGTTAAGTTCTCTTACAAAACGCTTGTAATTGAAATCTTTTAAATTTTCAAACTACGAGCAAATAAACTTTCAAAATATTGAAAAATCAAAATACTTTTTTCACAAAAACAGGTTCATTAAATTTTCTGAACTTTTTAGCGTAATTTTTATTACACCTTAACAAAATCTTATTAAATACAATTTAATTAAAAAAAAAATCTTTTAAGTGTCAATAACTTGGCGGTTGATATATCTATTCTATTTTAAATTTGAACATTTTTATTACACTCTCACTCAATCTCACTCACTCTCACTATCTATCATTAATTTGGCCAAATTGCATGCAACAGCTAAAAACAGAAAAAAACAAACATTCCTAACGATCATTGCACTTTCAACTAGAATCTTAACTAAATAAAATCAAAATAGAAAGAATGAATAAAAAAAAAACAAGAAACACAAATTCTTGGCAATAATCTAATCACACCAAAAACAGCAAACAAACCTTTAAATTTATTCAACAAAAAAAAAATAAAAAACAGCCAGAATAACAAGAGTAAAAGTATAAAAATGATGTTGATGTGCGTGAAAATGAAATGAAATTTCAATTAAATTTAGATCAACGAAATTAAACCGTATCCGCGTAAAAATTCATTCACAGCAAATTAAAGCAAAACCAAAAAAACACAACTACTTGCGATCATATACACTCACACTTGATCGTCGTGCATTCGATATAAACTACAAAAAAAAACTAACTTAAACGAATTGTTTTCTTAACTCATATGAAGAGTTGGAAAATAAACAAAAAATATAACCAAAAAACACTTTGAAGTGTTCGGACCATAATGAGGCAATGAATGCATGAATGCCTCAAAATAAATACTAAATGGCACTTTGTGAGTAATAAAAAAAAACACAAATAATCCTAAAATGATGGAAAAATCTTTGATAGAATTCTTGTTCTAACTTTGATTAAATTATCTAATAATTAAAGACGAGAGCAAGAGAAAGAAAAAGCAGAACAAATTAATTTAGTCTGTTAATCAAATCAGAAAAAACCTACTTCAAAAAAGCATTTTTGAGACTAATGATCATTGTGCTTTTAAAATTTAAATGAGGAAAAAAAATCTATAAATTAAGACGTAAAGATTTTTTTATTCAAATCAATTGTAATCTTTTGAGGACATGAATTTGCTTTAGTACCGCAATAAGCGAATTCTTCTTGTGGGGTCCTTCGAACCGGATACTAATGGGTGACGCTAGATTTTTATCCTCAGCTTTGTCTACGTTGGCTTCTTTAACTAACCCTGTCAAATACTGCAATTATAGCTCCTCAAAATTGCCTCTTGCTTACCATTGATTTAAATTAGGTTTCAACAAAATCCTAGTAGTAGAAAATGCTCCATGAATACTGATGAAGTTTCAGCAAGAAAAATTCTTATTTCATTCTGTCAAGGACAACAGACAAACATCCGAAAATTAATTTAATTTATCCGAAAATTAATTTTAAAAAATGTTTTACGCAAAATATAAAATAAATAAATCTATATTTAACATTTATTTTTAATAAAAATTTAAATCTCCAAAAATTTTATCCGAAAATTAGTAAAAATTTTAATCCGGAAATTAACTTTTAAAGAAAATCTATAATATTAATATTAAATCCGAAAATCCGAAAATCCGAAAGTATTTATCCGAAAAGTTTCTTTATTAAAGAAAAACTTTTATCCGAAATGTTACTTTATTGAAGCAAAATTTTTTTTAAGAAAACAATTTACCTAAAAATCATTTTTCTCCTTGAAATTTCTTACAAAATATATTTTTTTTTTTAAAAGAATTGTATTCGAAACTTTTTATCTTTTTATCCAAAATGTTTATCCGAATCTAAATAACTAAATTTATTTATTTTTTTAAGTTTTGTTTGGATAAATTTGCACAGTTTCTTTAAAAACTTCTCAAACTTCTTTATTCGAAAAAAATCCGTAATTTTTCTTAAGCAAAAAAGTGTATCGCACTTTTTTAAGAGATATGTTTATACAAATTTAAATTTAAAAAAAATTTTATTTTAAAATTATTATTTAAACATTTTGTGATAAAAAGTTTTCATTTCATAGAAAAAATTTTATCCAAAAAATTTTGTGCAAAAAAAATAGGAATTTTAGTTTTATCCGAAAAATAAAAAATAAAATGTTTATCCGTAAAAATTATTAAAACATTTTGTGAAATAAATTTTGATTTCAAAAGCAGATTTTTATCAAAAAAAAAAAAAAAAAAAAAAAAAATAAGAATATTTATCAGATTTTTTTTAATGGTTTATACGAAAAAATTTCTTAAAGAATATTTAGTCGAACATTTTTATATCAAAGAAAATTCTAATTCGAAATTTTTCTTATCCAAGACATTTTTAAGAAAAAATCATAGCTGTAACTTATAAATGAAATAAAAAATAAAAATACTTTTTATTTCATTTCTATTTCTTATTACTAATTAAAAAATATTTGTTAATCAATCTATTATCTTTTGAATAAAAATATTAAGGATTTCTATTTATACTAAAACAATTGAATTTATTATACATTTGTATCTGATTGAACAAAATAAATTAAAAATTAAACTATTTTATTTAACCAAAAGAAAAACAAATATATTTTTATAAGAAGATAATCAAAAGTTTTTTATTTGACTATTTTAAAGTTTACTAATATTCATATGTATTTTATTTAAATAAAAAAAGTTCAACAAATTTTTCTGATTTTTATTCAAAAACTTTATATTCAAATAGAAACATTTAAAATAAATATTTTTATTATTTTATTCAACAAAAACTCCAAAAAATAAAAATATTCAGCCTCAAAAGGCTTGAATAACAAAAAATTATAAAATTTTTTCAAATCTTCAAGTTTAAAAAAATATTTTCCTTATTTTTCTTTTTCAAAGTAAATTTAAAACTATTCAAACAAATTCATGTTGAATAAAAATATTCAAAAGTTTTCTATGAATAAAAAAAATTGAATGTTTTAAAACAGATATTATTTTATTTTTAAAATGGAAAATAAAATAAAGAACAAATGTATTCAAACTAAAGAAATAAAATATATTTTAAAGTTAGTTAAAGACTTAAGAATTTGATTTATATTTTATAAATTTATATTCGAATACTTTTGTGGAAATATTATTTTATCTAACTTGTTAACAAATGGAATAATATTTAAATAATTTTTATTCAAATTAATTTCAAGTAATTGAAAATCATATTACAAAGAGTATAAAATAATTTTAAAGAAATTTATTTCTAAAAATATGAATAAAATATTAAAATAATTTATTTTTAACAAATATTTTGGTTGAAAATATTCACAATGAACAGCTATGGAAAAAATGATACCCAACTTTTAATTTAAAAATTATATCCTAAAATATTCGTGTAGAAAAAATTTTTGTTGCAAATTTTTGTGTAAAAAACGATTTTTAAAGGTAGATTTTTATCTAAAAATTTAGTTTTGTAGAATTTTTTTTTTTTTATCCGAAAAATTTCTAAAAAAAAAATTTTATCCGTAAAAAATTCTTAGACCAAAATTATTATCTAAAACTTTTGAAGAAAAATATTTATCAAAGTTTTAATATAAAAAAGAATCATCCCAGAATTTTCTTATAGTATAAAAATTTTGATTCCAAAAAATTCTTAGACAAATTTTAATCCAAAGATTTTGTTTAATTCTTTTAAAATGTCCGAAATTTTTTTACTTTTATCCGAAAAAAAAAAAATTTAAAGATGAATTTATACAAAAAATTTAATAAAACTTCTCACCAAATGAAAATTTGTATCCAAAATTTTTCTTGTCCAACAATTTTAAGAAAAATATTTATACAAATTTAAAATTATCTGAAAATGTTCTTAAAGAAAAATTCTTAGACAAATTTTAATACAAAAATTTTTAGTTTTTTTTTAACAAATATTGTAACGCGGAAATAGTACACCCAACATTACTTGATGAATTAGTTTATTTTTCATTGTTTTTATTAATATTAATTATTATACCCTACACCACCATAGGAGGGGAGGGTATTATGCGTTTGTGCTGATGTTTGTAACACCCAAAAATATTGGTCTAAGACCCACCTTAATTTATACCAATCGGCTTAGAATCACTTTCTGAGTCGATTTAACGATGTCCGTCCGTCCGTCCGTCCGTCCGTCCGTCTGTCCGTCTGACCGTCTGTCCGTCCATGTAAACCTTGTAATCAAACTACAGGTCGCAATTTTGAATTAAAATTAATGAAATTTGGTACACAGGCTTCTTATAGTCCAGGGACGAAGCCTATTGAAATTGGTTATGATCGGTCCATTATTTCACCTAGCTCCCATACAAATGTCCTCCCGGAAAAGGGTTTAAGGTTCATAAATCCCTTAAATATAGCAATATTTTAATGAAATTTGGCACATATAAGTTTCATATAAGTCTAAATAAGTGTGCCGATTTTTAAAAAGATCGGTTCATAATTAACCATGGCTCCCATATAAACCCCTTTCCGAAAATCACTTTAACGGCCATAAATCCCATTAAAATGTTAGTATCAAGCTAATATTCGACACAAATAAACTTTATATGAACATAAATGATAGTGCTAAATTATACAAAGATCGGTCTATAATTTACCATAGCTCCCATATAAGGCCCTCTTTCGGGAATCACCCAAAAGTGAATAAATTCATATAAATGTCAGCCTCAAAGTAAAATTCTGTATTCTTATGTTTTATTTTACACTTACGAGTATCGGTCCACATTTGACTCCAAGTCTAATAAAAGACCCCTCCCCGAATTATAATGTACACAATGGTCGGGCTTGACCGACTATAGCTTTTGCTCTCGTTTTTATATTGAAATATTGAATTAAATATTAGTAACACACACTTGTAATAACTGGTTTAGTTGTCCAGTTAATATAATTCTCATTCAGTTTATACATGAATAATTATAAGTAAACAAAATTTGGTTACAGTCGGGGCGATTCAAACAAGACAAGAAAACGTCATATAAATCCCGAAAATTATTAAAGTTAATTGAAGAGCCGACTATATTTTGCGAAAGTAAAATTAAGTCTTAGAGCCCAAACGCAACCAAACGGATTTCAATGTTGTTTACGGAATCCAGCAGCGGATTTCATATATATATTTTGTTTCTTTATATTTTTTGTGTTTGGCAACAACAAAACTACATATATAAAAAAATATTTATCATTCTCTCTTAAATTCCATACATAAAAAATAAAAGGCAAATCTATCTTTCTCTTTCTTTCTTATATAAATTTAATGTAAACTTATGTGATTCATTTTGCAACAACGGCAACACTGACAGAGAGAGAGTGAGAAAATGAGAGCTTTTGAGAATCCGTTGTGAAATTAAAATAGATTTTAATTTCCAGCGGATTCCGCTGTGCTGTTTTAGTTGTCAAATCTTCATATAAAAAAATAATCCGCTAGGTTGTGTTTGGGCTCTTATTCAGGAAACTTGACCTCAGTTGGGTGTCAAATAAATTTCACATTAAACTTCGGTTGCTCGTTCTCACAGTTGACTTCGGTTAGCTGTTCTCACGAGTGATTTTGGTTGCTCGTTCTCACAGTAGACTTCGGTTGGCTATTCCCACAAGTGACCTCGTGTCGCTTATAGAAGTAGAATATTAACCCATGGAAGTGCATGGTAACAGTAGTTTGAGAAGTAGCTAGACATTTGCTTTAAGAAACCATTGTACGTATTGCAGAAAAATATACGATCTTCAACCAACGGAGCTGCCACATGAACCAGAAGCCGTAAGCCCGAACCAGTTTGACAGCCAGTGTGTCGAAGCCGAAGGCTCAAAGACGACTCCAATTCTACTACTGAACGATACTACTAAACTGAGCCAACTATAAGCCGAACCACCGAACCGAACCTGTTATACGCCGAATTAACGATCGATCCTGATATAAACCGAACCGAGCCTGTTATTTAAACTTTATTTTAACCCCCAAAAAGGGTAAATGTTTATCAAAATTTTAATTTCAAATTTTTTATCCTAAAGTAACAAGGAATATGTTTTTATTATATTCCAAAATAATCAGGGATTAATTTTCGTTCTTTATTTTTGCTAATGTTGTCGGGAATAGGTTCTTTTATCACTAGAGCGAGGTTTTAATGAAATCCTAGTAAAAAATAGATGATGAATATTGTTAAACCGTATTTCATTCTGTTTTGGTGTTTTGTTTTGGTACAATACAAGAGCAATTACCGTTTTAAAAAATATTTCAAAATTACCAGGGTTCAGAGATTATTATTATTTTTTTTTTTTCTCACACTAAATTAACTAAAAATGTCTCCCTTACTCCTAAGAGTGTTAATTTATTTGTTTTTTTTACCTTAAATAATTGATTGATTTTTTAATTACATATGTTGTTGTGTTTATTTATTTTTTGCAGAAAAAGCCTTAAAATTATAGAGTGCCTATTATTCGAAACAGACGACCTCATTATGAGAAAAAACGAAAAACATGTTATTTTATGCCTTTTAGAAGTGGCCAGAAGAGGAGCTAAATTTGGTGAGTACGATGAAAAAAATTCACAAAACTAGTAATAATAATAAACAAAAAATAATACCTAATTAAATGAAACACTGATTTATTTATTTGAAAGTAAAATGTATAAAAATAATTTTAAATTAAGGTAACAAACAAAACTCTGTTGCAAGTCACACAGTTTATCTAAAGAGTTTTATCAAAAGTACTAATTTGCTCATTTAGCTCGAAATTTGCTGTACCTTCCAAAAACTCTTGCTATTCTAGTTCAAAACTTATAAAGCATATGCTCATACTTGTGAGCATATTTTACTTACAAAAACATACAGCATTGGCTAAACAAAGCCTTTATTTTCTTAAAAAAGAGGTATTTTTCTATCGCTCCCGATCAAAAAATACTAAAGAAGTATTCACAAAATTTATAGCAAAGAGAAAACAATTAATTTTAAGTTTATGCTTTAAAATCGACTCCTAGAATCAAAATCAAAAAAAGGATACAAAATGAAATCCAATCAATTTAATAATATTTGTACATTTAACTAACATTTAACTCATTTTAAAATTGTTTCTCTTATTTAAATTTCCTTTTTAAATCCCTTTCCTTCAGGTATGCTTGCTCCCATGTTGGTACAAATGGAAAGACAAATTGATCGTGAAATAGCAGCCGACAATAAAGCCAACGGTATAGGTTGTGGTACACAAACCGAAACCGAGGGAAATATACAACAAACTGATATTGGTGTGGGTACCGAAACTGTTAGTACAGAAACCGATATATTCGATGATAGTGATACAGAAAATGATGAAGATGATGATCAAGGTCCCATGTTAATGTATGGACCACAACCACAAATTATTACTAACGATTTGAAGAGTTTAGATGAAATGGTAAGTTTTTAAGTTCAATTTATTTACTTTTACTTAAACCAAAATCAAATAAATAAATATAAACTTAGGTGTTAAAAGGTAATTATCATTATGCTAATATTGAGAAATAATTACGATCTTTAGGGGAGCTATTAAGAGTTAAATAAATTGAATTTAAATATAGTTATTAAAAAAGCCTTAATAGTAGGTCTTGTAATATTAAGCATTAATTAAATATTGATTTAAAAGTTTTCAAAAAAATGTAAAAATAGTTTAAAATATTTTGATTTATTTGCTATTTTTAGTCAGCATTAGTTTTTTGAAATAGATTTTTTATTTACTCTTTTGTTTTAACCTTGTTGTGAGATAATGTCTTTGGTATAAATTACACATTTGTTTATTTTTAAATAATGATTAAGGGTCATTAATTATTAATTTTGAAATTGAAGCTTATGACAAATTATTTGCAAAAACGGATGTCTGAAACATAATAGAAATTTAATTAGAAAAAAAAAATAAATAAAAAAAATGTATTTCATAGATCAACTAAATTGTAGATTAAATTATTTTTAAAAATGACTACAGACTAGACTATAGCCTACACTATAGAATAGATTATAGACAAGACTATAAACTAGATTAACAGACTATGGACTGGACTATAGAATATACTATTGAATAGACTATAGTCTAGACTATAATATAAAATAGGTTATAGATTAGAGGCTACATTATACAACAGACTAAATACTAGACTATTGGCTATATTATATACTAAGTAGACCATTGACTAGACTATATATTAGATTACTGAATAGATTATGTAAAAGACAATAGTATAGACTATATATTAGACTATTGACTAGAATACAAAATACAATACAGACTAGACTATCTGATAGACTATAGAATAGACTATATACTAGCCTTTAGAATAGACTATAGATTAATATATATAACAGTTTAAAAACTAGAGTATAGAAAAGACTATAGAATAGACTATAAATTAGACTATAGATTAGACTATAGAATAAACTATAGACTAGACTATAGAATAGACTACATATTAGACTATAGAGTAGACTATAGATTGAACTATAGATTGAACTATAGATTGAACTATAGTTTAAACTATATAACAATTTAAAGATTAGACTATAGACTAGACTGTAGAATAGACTATAGACTAGACTATAGAATAGACTATAGATTAGACTATAGATTATACTATATAACAGTTTAAATACTAGATTATAGAATATGCTATAGAATAGACTATAGATTAGAATATATAACAGTTTAAATACTAGACTATAGAATATACTATAGACTAGACTATAGAATATAGTATGGAATAGACTATAGATTAGATTGGACTATAGAACAGGCTGTAGATTAAACTATATAACAGACTAGAATATAGAATAGACTATAAAATAAACTATAGATTAGGCTATAGAATTGACTATAAACTAGACTACAGATTAGACTACATAACAGTTTATAGATTAGACCATAGAATAGACTATAGACTATACTAAACTTTAGACTAGAATTGACTATAGAATCATCTTTTTTTCACATTCTTTTTCAATTGTTTTTTTCTTTTTCCATATTTAAATATAAAAAAGTGAAATCTAAAAATTCTAAAGCATTTCTTTTGTTTTCCTAGAAACATAAAAACAAGACCAATAACATTTTCCACAAGAAATAATGTTATTGGTCTTGTTTTTTTTTTTTTTTTTTTTCTTGGGAAAAACAATGAAAAAGAAAATAATTTCACTTCTCTATAAGTGAACCAAATTCATAAATTTTTCCCAATATGTTTATTTTTCTTACTCCTAATAAATTGAATTAAAGTCACGTTTTATGTTTAGGGCGCGCGTACCTATAAACACTATTAATATTTTAAAATTTTTTCTCAAAATCAATAAAATTACATTATCGATTAGTGTATAAGCAACAAACAGCCAAAAAGTGCAACATAAAAACATTGTCATAACAAATAATAAAAACCAAACAACAAAAAACCATGTTGTTTGATAACGTCTAGAGTGAAAAAAAAAAACACGGTGGCCCACTTAAAGGAGATACATTTCAACCAAATTTTTATTCATAACAAAAAAGAAAAACAAATACAAACAATTGCCTAAAGGTATTTTTGTTAAAAACAAAAACTTTAAACATAAAAACGTTTTAATAATTGTTTTTAAACAATATTCAACACTCCAAACATTGATGGTGGTGGCCAAAGATAGACAGACAGACAGACAGACAGACAGACGGACAGAACAGCGATCAGCCAGCCAACAACAAGCGATTGATTGTTGAATATTTATAAATATTTTAACACACTTACACATATATTTACAAAGAAAATTTATATTTTGTTAATAATTATATTGTATAGATGTATGTATGTTTTTGTTTTCAGTATAAAGTTGTCAGTTGTAATATTATGACATGACATGCTGGACAACAGATAGTCAAATATATTGATATATGAAAAGATCTGCCGACAGACAATCTTTACAATGGTTTAATAACATAATTGTTTTAAAATCGATTTTTTCATGTTTTTTTTTTTAGAGTTGTCTTTGATATTTAGTAAATTTAAAAGCAACAAAATTTAAATAAATATTTATAGTTATTAGATATTAAGTTAACTCAGCTCATGTCAATATGTTGAAAATAAGTATGATATAATCATAACTTTTGAATATGTTTATTAATGTCATAATGACAAAGATTAAAAGTAGTAATTTTTTAGTAAATTACAAAAATAATTAAGGAAATAATAAAACTTTATGAATTTAAACAAACTTATTTTACTAATTGTTAAATATTGGTCCTTCGAAACAAGCTGTTCACACTTGTCTTTAGATTGTTTATAGATGAGATAATAGACTCATTTTAGCTCTTCTTTAATTTCAACTATAGACTTATCTATAGGTACGTCTACAGAATCATCTCTGGTCTATAGTCTCAGCTATAGATTTAGCTATAGTCTCATCTATGGTTTCATCTATAGACTTATCTATGGTCTCAACTATAGACTCATCTATAGTCACGTCTATAAGCTCATATATAGTCTCAACTATATACTTATCTATAGCCTCGTCTACAGTCTTGTCTATAGACTCATCTATAGTCACATCTATAGACTCATCTATAGTCATATCAATAGACTCATCTATAGCACGTCTATTATAGTCACATCTATAGACTCATCTATAGTCTTGTCTATAGACTCATCTACAGACTCATATATAGTCTCATCTATACTCTCGTCTATAGTCTCAACTATAGACTTATCTATAGTCTCGTCTATGATGTCAACTATAGACTTGTTTACAGTCTCAACTAATCTATGGTCTCGTCTATAGGCTCATCTATAGTCTAAATTATAGACTCTTCTATGGTCACGTCTATAGAGTCATCTATAGTATCGTCTATAGACTCATTTATAGTCTCGTTTATATAGACTCATACATAGTCACGTCTATAGATTCATTTATAGTAGCATCTATAGGCTTGTCTGTGGGCTCATCCATAGTTTCATCTATAATGTTATCTATAGATTCATCTATAGTCTCGTCTATGAACTTTTCCATAGTCTTGTCTATAGATTAATCTATAGTTTTGTTTATAGTCTCAGCTATACGCTCATCTATAGTCTCATCTATAGACTCATCTATAGTCTCAACTATCTATAGTCACGTCTATAGACTTATCTATAGACCCATCTATAGCCTCATCTATAATCTCGTCTATAGTTTTGTCTATAGTCTCAAGTATAGTCACAACTATAGACTCATCTATAGCCTCGTCTACAGTCTCGTCTATAGACTCAACTATAATCTCGTCTATACACTCATCTATAGTCATGTCTATAGACTCATCTATAGACTCATCTATAGTCTCATCTATAGTCGCATCTATAGTCTCATCTTATTTGCCAATTTTCCTAAAAAAAAAAACTTCCCCATTAATTTTTAAAATTTAAATTCTTTAAATTACCCATTTACCTAGAAAATCTTCTTATATATATAAAAAAACACCCTCATAATTCTTTCACTTAACCTCACAAAACACTTCCTATTTCTTAGAAATATATTCCTTTGCCTTTAAAGGTTATAAACTATAATACCCCATTAAAAAATATTTCATTATGAACAAAAAAAAAAATGCAACAATCTATACTACTGGTTGCATTTCAATAGCTGACTAAGCTCTTCTTTAATCTTTAAGGCATCATCTTCTTTTTTTTTATTAGCACTCATATAATTTCATACAGACTGACTGACAAATAGGCAGACAGTAAGACGGACACTGTTTAATACCTCCAAGTTGAACTCTCATTTGAAATAATGACCCCAATTCATAAGAGATTATCAAAACAACATAAAGAGTGTACAAAGTATTATTTACCTAAATACCAAACAAATTTATACGTGTTTTACACAATTCTCAGGTTTTTTTTTTCTTCTACTACTGCATTTAAACGAAGAACTAAGAAAAAAATAATAAAAACAGAATAAATAGCAACAATAATAAAGAAAAAAAATAAAAAATACGCATAAATGCATAAGAAGGTGAAAATGTCAAACTAAAACAACAACATGAATAAATAATGGAGTTAAACGAAGAACTGGAAAAAATTAATAGACACCATGGAAAGGTAAATATTTTTGTTCTTGGAGCAAGAATGGCAGACATCTGGTAAAGTTCTAGGGACTTTAAGAAACTATGCAGTTACACGAAACCATAGAGAATAAAAAATTCTCCCCATTTAAAGTTATAAATGCTTATCACGTCTTTAACAACAAAAATATGAGAATTATGAAAAACTAACAGAAAATATTGTAAAATAATAACAAAATTTTAGAAGGTAACAAGAGGAAGAGGAGTAGGAGGTAGTTTATTAGAGAGAGTTTAAGGAAAAGTTGAGTAGTGCAGTAAGAAAATCTTATTACACGTGAGTGCATAAATTATAATTATTACAACTATTGTTGGAGTTAATGCTTTTTTTTTTTTTTTGCTGCTGTTATTGTCGTTTTTGTATATGACCTTATGTCACGATTTTTCTAAACTGATTTTTCACCAACTTCTTCGTTTGCAAAACAAAACCAAAAAGCAAAAAGAAACCTACAAATATGGTGGTGATCTTAGTCACAGCAACAAATTTTCAAACCTAAAACAACGCTACTGTTTTGCCGTTATCTCTTAATATGACAAGCATTTACAATGCAAGCGTTAAGCCACAAAACTTTATAAAATACGATCGATATGACCATAGGTAAACTGTATAAACTGTAGTCAGAATGTAGAATAGTTTATAAACTGTCAAACTATTCTATAGTCTAGACTATGTAATAGTTTATAAACTTGACTATAAATAGTTTATAGACTTGACTATAAATAGTTTATATACTTGACTATAAATAGTTTATAGACTTGACTACATTTTATAGACTACATAGACTATAGTCTGGACTATAGTATAGTTTATGAATTTGACTATAGTCTAGACTATAGAATAGTTTATAAACTTGACTACAAATATTTTATAGACTTAACTATAAATAGTTTGTAGACTTGACTATATTTTACAGTCTAGACTATAAAATATAGTCAGTTCTATAGTCTAGACTATAGAACAGTTTATAAACTGCCTATAAATAGTATATAGACTTGACTATGGAATAGTTTATAAACTTGACTATAGTCTGGACTATAGTATAGTTTATGAATTTGACTATAGTCTAGACTATAGAATAGTTTATAAACTTGACTATAAATATTTTATAGACTTAACTATAAATAGTTTGTAGACTTGACTATATTTTGCAGTCTAGACTATGGAATAATTTATAAACTCGACTATAGTCTAGACTATAGAATAGTTTATAAACTTGACTATAAATATTTTATAGACTTGACTATAAATAGTTTATAGACTTGACTATATTTTACAGTCTAGACTATGGAATAGTTTATAAACTCGGCTATAGTCTAGACTATAGAATAGTTTCTAAACTTGACTATAGTCTAGACTATGGAATAGTTTATAAACTCGACTATAGTCTAGACTATAGAATAGTTTATAAACTTGACTATAAATATTTTATAGACTTGACTATAAATAGTTTATAGACTTGACTATATTTTACAGTCTAGACTATGGAATAGTTTATAAACTCGACTATAGTCTAGACTATAGAATAGTTTATAAACTTGACTGTAGTATAGTTTATTAACTTGACTATAGCCTCGACTATAGTGTAGTTTATGAACTTGACTGTAGTTTCGACTATAATATAGCTCATGAACTTGACTATAGCATCGACTATAGTGTAGCTTATGGATTTGCTATAGTCTCGACTATAAAATAGTTTATAAACTTCGCTATAAATAGTTTATAGGCTTGACTATATTTTATAGTCTAGACTATAGTATAGTTTATGAACTTGACTATAGTCTAGACTACAGTTTAAAATCTACAATATGGAGTAGCTTAAAAACTTCACTGTAGTCTAAACTATAGACAAGTCTATAAGCTTGACTACAGCCTAGACTATTATCTTTACTAAAAACTTTGTCGCTTAACGCTTGACGCCACACTATTTCATTCACTGATTTAAATGTTGGCAATATTTTCTTAAAGTTTATTGCAAATTATAAAATAAACCAAAATGAATTTTTTTTAAGTTAATCTTATTAAATGTTTCACAATCAGACAAATGAACTAAGCATGAAGATTTTTTTATTTCTCCTTTTTTTATGAAGTAATGGAAATCGTTACAAAAATTTCATAACCAAAATTAGCTTGACAAATCCAAAATGTTAATTAAATAAATTGCATAAATTTAAAGTTTTAATTAAATTATGAGAATGATAAAAAGCGGATATTTTAAAAATTTACTTATAAAATAATAACAAGGCAACAAATGCCATTTAATAATCCTTATTATACATTTACTTATTTTGAACTCAAAGTAGTTGTATTTGTTTAATAAATTTCTTACAAAGTTCCTCTTTAAATGCAATTTTCTTCTCTTATAAATTTCTTTTCCATTAAACAATGTAAAATTATAAATTTTCTTATACAATTTACTCAGACCTATTATTTTATAATTTCTTTACCCTTTACATGCTATTAAATCATAATTTAATTAAAAAATTGTTGCATTCAAATTAAATTTAAAAAAAAAAAAAAACAACTTAATAGTATTGTGTATTATTATGCATTTTAATCATATTACTAAGAAGATAGTAAAGTATTGTTTTCAAATAATTATTTGTATATAAATATATTTTCTATATAAAATGATCCCACGATTTCACCATGTGTTTTTCTTGTTATTTTTGTTGTTGTTTGAGTAAAACTGTTAAAGCTTATAAATGAGTGATTGGTTATTGTATACCTTTGGAGCTCATTACCTCATAATTGGTGGTTATGGAAAAATGTAACTAACTATTGTTTTTATTATTTTTGTTTTTCTTTTACTATTTATAGTGAAAATTGTATATATATGTAGTGTTAAGGGGGAAATTTTAACATTTTTTTAAATTTTAAATTAAATTAAAACTTTAAGTTAAAAAAAAAAAATAGGAAAACTATTCATCATTCAGCGCCAAAATGCCTAGTGGCGACAATGTGTTGTCAAGACAACGAGTGAACAATAACACTATAGCCAGCTTGAACGATAAAAATAATGAAAAAAAAAAAAAAAAAAGAAACAATTGTGGCAACAATAATAGCTTGTATAGTTGCAACAATAACAGTTGGGGGGCAACACCGCCAAAAATTAAAATAAGGAATCGCCAATACTGGAAATGTCAAATTAAATAAGATTTTTGTGGAAATAAGACGAAGTAGGGAATCCTTACATATATTTAAATGATCTAATGAATTTGTTATAGACATCTTGAATAAAGAGCCAAATATTTTGTTTAACTTTGTATAGATACAAATCTGGTCGCAATGAGTTTTTTACATTTTCGATTCATCTTGAAAGAAAAGTCTTACTAAGAATTGTACAATAACGAGGAAAAAATACCTCGGCAAAGATGCCTGATCTTTGTTAAAACATTTCATACTCCCCGTTTTTGGGAACAAGAATGTCCCTAGAGGAAAGAGAACCGGCTCAGAGCTAGTCACGTGACAGGTTCTCAGGGCTAGTGAGCGGTTCCAGTTCTGGAACTTTATATGGGAGGAACCTGTCACTTTTACATGGAGTTGTCATTGGAGGTGGCTAATTAGCCCCTTGGGACAGGTCACAGGATAGGTCATAGGAATGGTCCAAAAGGACACGTTCAGAGTCGATTAGTATAATAAAAATGTTTACTTTTTAAACTATTTTTTATTATTTTTATTTGTTTTATTTATTTTTATTAAATTATATTCTTTTATAATTTTCGTTAATGTTGATGGCGGTACCCCGAATCGAACCCATGTTCTTATGTCGTATCTTACGTTTTATAGTCTTCAACTAAAATGGATTTTTGATAACAGACAATAGGCATATTCCAAGATACTCTACACATTAAGGCTACTTTGTAGATTTCGGAACAAATTTCCTTGAAATCCTAAAGAAATAAGAAAATCTATCTATAATTGCTCCTCGTATTCCAAGATCATTTAAATTCTTGACTACACTACTACCAATTTCATCCAAACGCTTCTTAGACCCCATTTCAGTAAACATAAAGAACCCTTTAAGTTCAGGAGCATAATCGATAAGATTCTTGAGTAGAATTATTTAGGTTTCTCTGAACTATAATTTAGAATTCTGAGCTCAAACAATTAATATGAAATGTCAGAGAGATTACAAGACACCGAACTCATTTAGATTACATGGTTGGTTGGTTAACGTGGCAGCCCGTAAACTTACGAGCAGTCAATTAGATTCGTTAGATTCCATTTTGATGAGACCACACTACTCGAAATAAATGAGTTGGATTGAGTCTGTAATGAGATGAAAGTGTAAGGAAGAGAAACGAGAACATTTATTTATCCAGTAGAATTGAGATAATTAATAATGTCACTGAGTCTGGTGTCAGATATCTCACAGAGGTTGTCTAAATGGTACCTTCCCAGAAATTCATGTCTGATTGCGTTCAAGGCTGGGTATTCGCATAGAAGACACTCACTAATGCCATAACTACGACAGTATTCGTTGTATGGGAGACCAAGTCTACTTGCATATTTCCCGACAGTCCAATGACCTATAAACAATGCTATTAGTCTCAAAATGTCTCTGCGCGTGTAGCCTTTGAGTTGTGTTGAGCATTTTTCGTTGTAGGTAGGCCACGTTTCCTTCGCGACTCTACATTTGTCCAGATTTCGCCCATATATTTTTTAGATTACTCTCAATATCATTTTGTTTCCGGTACACAAGACGATCAACTCTTTGATAATTTATCATTTAAATTCTGAAGTAGAGGGCTATCGATTTCTTGTTCTCTTAATAATTCTCATTTCTTCTAACGAAAATGGTTGATCATCATTCTCTATGTTCCGGAACAAGATCAATTAGATTATTGAGTGAGATTATTTAGGTCCTTAGACAATTAAGATAAAATGTTAGAGAGATTACAAGACACATAACTTACTTAGTTTAATCAACAGGATCACTTAGATTCCGAAACACATGATGAATCTATGATTGACCTTTGCTAGGTCATTCCAATTCTTGACTAGAAGACTAACAATTTCGTTCAAATGTTTAACAGTCCTCACTGCTGTAAGCAAAAATATCTAATCAATATCCTGTAGGTTCCGTAGCAAGATCAATTGGATTATTAAGTAGAATTATTTAGGTCCTTCTGTCGCACAAACAATTAATGTAAAATTTTAAAAGGATTCCAATTTAATTAGATTTGTCAGTAGTAACATTTAGATTCCGACCAATTCTTTCGATTTCAAATTCCCATGAAATCCTAACATAGGCCTTCATATTCCAAGATAATTAAATTATTGAACACACGGCTAAAGTAGGGACTTACAAAAGGACATCCAGCTCATTAAAGTTGCTCAACCGAGTCATTTACATTCTAGAATTGAAGACCCATAACTATCCTTCAATGTCGTTGAAACCTAAACATGGCGCCTGCCTTGCACTGGGTGCAATATTGAGCGACTCAGTTATCAACCCCAGGCATTTGGGGCAAGTAAAGAAAAGGTTGAATCTAACGTCATAAACGCTGTTAATGATGTGGTTACATAGTGTCATAAGCCGACATCCGGCTCGAAGGACCTTGTCTTGTTGTCTCTGTTTGGCGGTACCAAAGCAGAGCTTATGGACTATAATTAGACACTAGCAGAATGTAATACGTATTTTCTGTGCCGCAACACACTTCATCAGCATTCGTGGTGTCTTATCCATTTCGGTTTCGTTGAAACCAAAAAACACTTCACGAAATCCTAAATATACAACGAATATAAGAGTTTCGAACAAAAATTTCTGATATTATGGATTATTTAGGCTCCGGAGTTGCAATAATAAGGTTCATGAGATGGATGTTTTCCTGAACATAAAAACATATGATGAAATGTTATCGAAATTCAAAAACGTCTAACTCATTTAGGCTATCTTTAAGACTCAAGGTATTGAAACGCCCAACTCTCCTTCAATCTCAAGCATCCGTAAAAGATATATGGGAATCTAAGATTGGTATTCAAAAATCATTTAGCTTCTACTACTACTCTCACTCAATATATTGAAATAACTTGCAGAAGGAAGTGTAGTCGATTCCTTTGCTACTACACATTCCAAAGAGCTGCCGTAACTTTCTTTTTAGACTGCTGCTGCTCCAATGAACTATTTAGTCTTTCCTATTGTTCTATATTGCAGGTAAAAAAAAATGGATCCAATACTCTAAAATCTCTCTTTAACCTAAACCTCTCAGATCGGCTTTAAAACATTAGTAATATTGTCTGAATAGTGTCTCGTGCAGTAGCTTAAGGTGTTTACAAAAGTGTTAGATATTCTTCAAATAATACTCATGCTTAGGAGAAGACTAAGCTTCTTTGGAACAACCATTGCTTCAAAGAATGGTAGTTCCCCTTGGTTTAAAATAGTGTCAAACTAAAGCATCTAGATTATGGAAGTGTACTTAAGAACTTTAAATTGTCCAATGAATTGTCCTAACATAAACATTTTGCTTCAAATGCTGTAATAAACCCATCATACCTCCCCCTATACAAAAACTATGAATCATACAAACTCAAATCGCACACATGGTGAACACATACTGAGCTAAAAGATTAAGACAGAAAAAACTCAACAACAAAACCAAAATAACTAAAAGGTAAAAAATACAAAAAAAAAAAAAAGAGTGTGTAACACTCTTACCACCATTTATGTCTGTCTTTATGTCGGAGTATGTAATCAAAAACCACCAGGCACAAATATATAATATGCACCACAATCAAACAACGAACCTACCTACCATCCATCCATCGAACCAACCAATCATGCAACAAAACAATACTCATATTATATCGTAATCATCGTCATCATTGCCATCAACATGATCCAACCATCCATATATCCATCCATCGCCTTTTGCCTTTGAAACAATCAAAACATTTTTAACATTTCCTCACGCCATCAGCGACAGTTTTTCCTAAACCATTCAAAAGTGTAATCGAATTTCATTACACACACACACACACATACACACTTAAATATTTATAATCAAATGAAAACGAAAGTTATGATTAAACACGTTACATATATACATACACATGTATGTGTTTATATGACTTAAGTTGGTATAAAGAGGAGAAAAAAAATATATAAAAAATAAAAATGAAAAGAAATGTGGCAGAAACTGTTTTATGGCATTTCATTTCATTACATTACACACATTTTGTTGTATTGATCTTTATAATGAAAACGATAGTTGCAACTAAAATATGTAGCTGCAACATAAGTAACATTAGAAAAACAAAAAAACATAGCAATGTCTGTTTTACTGATTGCTGTCTAGCCATCAAACAACGTCATCATCAACGTCCTCCTCATAATAATAGTCATCACTATTCTCCTCATCATCATCATCGCCGTCGTTGTCGTCATCATCATGATAATTTTATTTTTGATGGTATCATCATCACTAAGCGCGCGCACATACTAACTAAACCCAGCATAAATTTCATAGTTTATGTTGTATAAAGCGCATGTGTGTTGTATACATAGAGAAAACAGATTCATTGTGGCAACCGAATTTTTAGCCAAACGAATTTGATCGGTTCCACGTACTATCTATAAATTCGATTGCACAGATCGAATAATTCGTTTATTACCAATAAATAATATGGTAGAGACCATCGAATTTCAGTTGGAAAAAGTGAAATTATCAGTGCTAGCAACTGAAATATACAATATAAAATTCGGTTCCCCTAACCAATTTATTCCATTGAAAGAATGCGACAGCTTATTTTTGTTTTTTATACATACATATGTATATATATATTTTTTTTTTAATTTTTAAAACATAAATATATATCTACAACATTTACAATACATATACAATTTATTAAATTCTTAAACATCTTCTGGCTGAAAGTTTATATATATTTCCTTCTATCCTATAAGGAAAGTTTACACGTATAAAATGTGTTTTCTTCTAAAATTTGATCCCATATTGATACATTAATGGTAGTATTTGTAGTGTGAATGCTTTTCCAAACTTGCAGAAACATTAGTATTACTATTAGTATTGCTATTTATAAACTTTAAAATTTTGGTTTTTGATTTTAGATGACTTCTTGTTAAATTTTGTCACACTTCCATAATTAATGTTGAAACTCTTCTGTTTCTATTTGTTGTATATCCATATATACTTGCATGTTTCCTTTGAGAAATAGATAGAAAATATTAAAAATTTTATAAAATTTGTAAATTATTCCAAAAATATACTTACAGCTTCCACGTATTTTTATATTTCATATACATCTGAAAGATTTGCGAAAAATAGTGGACAGTTAATTAGGATAGTTTTCGAAAACGATAGTCCGTTAGCAAACACATCTGTAAACAATAAATGCGTTGGAAGAATTCGTATTCATTCATTTATTATTCTTAATATGGAAATCACGTAATCTGATGACGAAAATTGCATCTAACTTGGCAAGAAAATATTTGTGTTGCAAACTAGTAAAAAAGGAATCACCGAACATCAACTGAATGTGCTAGGATAATGCAAATATAATGGTCATAATCGATCCTTATTTTTCTTAATAATATACTCACCAAGCATAAGAATTTGCTTTTATTTTAATATTTTATGATTTGTTATTCTATTTTTGTTTTCTTTATTTTTTGTAGTTTTGAAAATTGTCAAAAAATAAATAAATTTTTAATTTTTAAAAATCACAATTATTTTTTGTTTGTACT
This sequence comes from Protophormia terraenovae, assembly GCA_951394005.1. Classification (NCBI taxonomy): domain Eukaryota; kingdom Metazoa; phylum Arthropoda; class Insecta; order Diptera; family Calliphoridae; genus Protophormia; species Protophormia terraenovae. The sequence goes on from OX596076.1 coordinate 96,663,277, forward strand.
TTATATTTGGTTATTACAATAAAATAATATTGATTTCAGTAACTGAAAATACAATCAATATTTTAATTTTCATAATATAACTAATTTATTGATTGGAAATACTAATATTAAGTGGCAATATATGAAATAAATTCGTTTTTTTCAGCCGAATTTGATAAATTTATTTTAACCAATCGCAATTAGTTGTAATAACTAACTTTAAAATTGTGATTACTAATATTCCCATATAATTACATTTTTATGATCAATAATGCAGACAATCCGATGTCCTCATTAATTAGTAATTATTATTATAATATTTTGTTATATTTGATCAAATATTAATATTAGCAACCATTTTCCAACAAATCTTTTTTCTGTGTGTATGTTTATATGGCATTTTGCTTTTAGTCTTTGCTTTATAATGGCGAGAAAGAAATGCCAAACGATTGCGCGAAAAATGTTAAAGCGCCACTTACACCAAAAACTAAATAATAAAAAAAAAAAACAATTCACAAAAACACCAGGCGACCAACAATCCATCTCCATCTATCTATCGAGATACCAACAGCAAACCAACCAACTTACTAACGAGCGCCATATACCGCCAACGCCACCACCAACCATCACCATCACCAACATCATCTCTCTACAATAGAGTTGACTTTAAAACTATTCATCAGTAATTGGCAATCTTTCTTACACTTGGCTTTAAATATATTTTAAACGTATGTATAAATGTTTGAATGCTTATGTTTCATTCTACTGCAAAAGGAATCGCTTGTACGGTTGCTTGTTTGGTTGGTTGGTCGTACGGTTGTTTGGTGATTGGCGATGAGATGATATGCGAGATGTCTTGGTGATGGTGATGGATTTCTACCAAAAATGGTATTTTCTATGACCCATTGGACGGACGGACAAAAAAACAACATACATATGAACAATGATATAAATGTTTTGTAAAAATACAAACCGCTAACTTGACTAAAAATAGTAAAGTTAACATATGTTACAGAGACGTTGCACAAGGAATAAACAATATGATTCAATTTAACCTCATTTCAAAAGTATGCTAAAAGAGAAGAAAATTAAGCGATCAAGAAGAAATGTAACCAAAACGTTTTAACTATTTTAACCTGGTATATGTTAAAGCTCTGGGACCCAAATATTTTTTATTTCTTTTTTTTCAACGGAAATTATTTCATAACTCCCAGTAAAATAGTTAAATCTTATTCATTAGGACTTTTGTCATTAAATTTCCAAAGGAAATTATTTCGTTTTTCCTTTCGAAAGTAATTTCTTTTTTTTTTTTTTTAATTTTGGACTTATTTCATTGGAAGTTATTTTATCTGGGAGTTATTTCACAGTAGTAATAATTCCAATGTGCTCAGTAATGAGCGATATTCGTTCTTGGAAATTACTTTGCTGTATTTGGAACTTTTGCTATGAAAATCGTAGGTTTAAGTATATCTGGTAAAATACTAATCTGGCTTATTGGTCATTGAGTTGCAATACATTATGTTCGTGAGAAGTTCGTGTTATTGATTTACATGGGTACCTGCCTGACGGTCCTACCCTAAGGTAGTCTTAACATCGGGTGAGTACAATACGCCTACCAACGCCCCCAAGTGCGACAGACTGTCACACCTGAGTACCAATTTGAAGAAATGTATTTGGATGTAACTTATAAAACACCTTTCGTTCTATAGGTCACGGCACCCTGTTGGAAAATGCACACACCAACAATTAACAATAGCCTTCACAGGTGACTGATTAGCCACATGGTGTGACACCAACAAAGGACAACGCGAACAATAGACAAACACTCAGGACCCTAGATTAAGTTACCCTCACGTATGACCCAAGCAACTCCAGAAGGGAGAGCAAAATTGACAGGAGCACACAGGACAATACAACCAATCAACGATGAACTAGACAAGTACAATAGCAACTGCAGCAATCGCACATCAACAAAAGGGGTCGGTAGAAACAACTGGAACAGACATTACATACAGTAGAGGCAGCATCGATGTCATCAAAGTCCACCAACTCAGTATGGCTTTACCCTACTATAATCCCATTCGCAAGCAAGTCCATGTTTAACGTGGAGACCCACGGTGGTCTTAGCATCGGATCAGTACAATGCACCAACCAATGCCCCACATCTGCCGGTTAGGAATACACAGGTGGCAATTAGATTAACTCACTGCCTGGATAAGTTACTCCGCCTTGATTAGGAGTTGAAGCTATTTAATCCCTTGCCGGTATTTTGGTGGCTTGTGTTGCCACGCACCACCACCATCGGTAGAAGAATCCCCTCCCAGTGATTTGGGTTTAAACCACAGCTATCACGTGACTTCCCGAAGGACCTCAACTAACAACCAGTCCAGTATGACGACACCCGTTGTCCCAAAGTACCGCCATACCAGGGGCTACTGGCTCCCATGGTACCAAAACGACTTCTAAAACACCTGTCGTTCTATAGATCACGGCACCCTGTTGAAAAATGCACACACCAACAATTATCAATAGCCTTCAGTCTCCGAAGGTCTTTTTCTACCTGTATAGACCACAGACAAGTAAAGGTAATGGTAAACCTCTTTGTACCTGGCAAACTGATAGACCGAAAGGCGAATCTTAGGGTGTAGCATGACAGGCTTTTTAATCAACGTATAAGCTATATATCAAGGAGTAGATTTCTCCGAGAGATGTAAGATTTAAACTCTAAACTAATTTGTCATTGTCAACAACTTTACAAGCATCCCAACTCTACAACGACGAGATTTTTGCTATGTGCTCGGATGAGGCTCACTGCATTCCGAGTTCCTTACAAATAATTTATTTTTAAGAGAATCAAAATACGGGATAGTATTTCATTTCAAAAATCGTTATAAACTTTATATACAGTTTGTTACGGCATCCAAAAGGATCATTTATGATCGATTTTTTAACCAACAAAAGTCAAGGTTTTTCTAATTGTTAATCTGTTTTCTCCAATAATAAAACAGTCAATTGTATATGGCTTAAAAACTGCATAAGTCATTAGATATTCTTTGTAATTAATAACTTTGTTATCCATGAAATTCAACAATTATTTAAACAATTATATATTTTTAAGATGATTTAACAGCGCCATCTAGTATTTTTGGTATACTATTAAATTTAATCTCTTTTATAATAAATTTTGGAGAAGTATTCACTATAAAATGAAGGATAACATTTCCTCGGTTATTGTCCTGCTCTCTCCAAATTAGAATCTTGTATGATCTCTTTGATTTTCTAACAGAATCTCCGTGTTGATAAATTCATTCATTCTTGAGTCAAAATGCTCCATTAATAAAAGATCGTCACAGATACGTTTAGGTATTTAATATCCACATGAAACTCTCAACGTACCCTTTTAGATACTGCGAAGGGATTTCCTAAACGAGTCAAAAAAGGAGATAACTAGCGGCTGCTTCCTTTTAAAGAATACAATTTTATATTCCTCTCTTTGAAACCCCCATTCAGATTTTCCACCACCCTGCTGTTAAAATGTTTCTCTTTAACTTTGTTTTGATTCATGTTGTTGATCTATGTGTTAAATTTGAATTTACAATTGGGCAGCAGCAACTGCAACAATTGTCATTGTTCACTATTTTATTGTTGCTGCTGCTCAAACTGTAGTTGATGTTGTTGTTCCTATGATCGCTTCTTGCATGTAAAGTTAAACTATACATACACACATACACATTAAAAAATTTAAACACCAATTTTACATTGGCTTCTGGCATTGGTTAAGGTACTTGATACCAAAAAACAGAACAAAAAAAAAATATAATAAACCAAACAAAGTTTACAATTCCATACAGACTAAAAGCCTCTGCTTGTAACTGATGTTAAGTAAAATAAAAACAACAAAAACAATAAAATTTAAAATGTGGAAAATAAAAACCTTTAATCCAAGTGCGAACATTGAATGGGTCGGAGGTTTCGTGTAAGAGAAAAAAAACAAGGATTTTCCAAGCTGATTAACGATTACAAATAATTTTTGGATTTTGAGGTTGTTATTTTTATAATTTTTTGTAGCTTTAGCAATTGCCATTGTTGGTTGTTTGTTGTTGTTGTTTTGGTCGGTTTAGGCGCATGGGGATGATGAGGCTGATGTGTGGCTATAAATGTTGTTTAAGATTGTGTGACTTTAAGCCTTATTTTATGAAGTTTTTTCTATTTTTTTATTTTGGTTTCTTGATCAGTTTCGATGAGTAACACCGCCTTTAATATCACTATTTTTGTTGTTGTTGTTGCTGTTTATTTTCAAAACAGCAGTTATAAGAAATCATCGTCCATCCATCCATCTTTGGCGTTGAATATTTTACGTTTTTTTTTTTTTCTTTTTTGATTGAGTCAAATAAACCGACAGTTAAGTTAGATTTTTAAATATTTTTTTGGGGATTTTTATTTGCTTAAATTTGCCATTGGCCAAATTGCTATCAACTTTCAACACGAATTACCCAAATAATGTTTGAACGAGAAGTTAAAGAAAACAAATCTTTAACAAAATGAAAATTTATTAATCAAATTACTAAAGAAATACACATTAACATACATACACACACATACACTAATATATTTTATGTAATTTGCATAAAGTATGAGAGTGTAAAGATGGTGTTTAAAGTATGAAAAACATTTCCTTGTTTTTTTTTTTCGTATAAAAACATTGAGAAAAAGTTAACCCATTTTTGGAAGAAATTTTAATAAAAATTATAAGGTAAAAAAGAATAAATTTTGGATAAAAATATTTTCAAAATACTACTATAAATATTTAAATTCTTAAGAGAAACTGAAAATTTTCCAATTTTTTTATGTTATGAAATTTTTGATAAAAATTTTCCAATTTTTCCCCAATTTAATAAAAAACATTATAAGCTTTCATATTTATTTATTTATTTATTTATTTATTTATTTATTTATTTATTTATTTATTTATTTATTTATTTATTTATTTATTTATTTATTTATTTATTTATTTATTTATTTATTTATTTATTTATTTATTTATTTATTTATTTATTTATTTATTTATTTATTTATTTATTTATTTATTTATTTATTTATTTATTTATTTATTTATTTATTTATTTATTTATTTATTTATTTATTTATTTATTTATTTATTTATTTATTTATTTATTTATTTATTTATTTATTTATTTATTTATTTATTTATTTATTTATTTATTTATTTATTTATTTATTTATTTATTTATTTATTTATTTATTTATTTATTTATTTATTTATTTATTTATTTATTTATTTATTTATTTATTTATTTATTTATTTATTTATTTATTTATTTATTTATTTATTTATTTATTTATTTATTTATTTATTTATTTATTTATTTATTTATTTATTTATTTATTTATTTATTTATTTATTTATTTATTTATTTATTTATTTATTTATTTATTTATTTATTTATTTATTTATTTATTTATTTATTTATTTATTTATTTATTTATTTATCTGTTTATTTATTTTTTTACTATGACAACCCCTTGCCCTACCCAACTTATGATAATCTTGTTAATGAACCTTGATATAAAAATTATTTTCACAAAATCTAAAGACGTTTGCTGTTACTTTGTAGGGAGGATATAACTCCCCATAGCTTTATCCGTCCTATGTTTATTTCAATTTTGGAACTTGACAAGAAAATAGTGTCCACTGCGTCTCAAGACTTTCGCTGTTATATTTCTTTAAATATGCGATAAATAACTTAACTGCCATTTCCTTTGTATGGGAGGTATTCTTTTCCCTGGTCCTATTGAAAAATATCATAGTATCACTTGTACGAAATTTCGTTATATTACATGCTGATGTTTGATTTTATTTTTTTAATTTTATTTAAATCTAAATCTTAAGAATCTTTCTTCACCCCTAAGGGGTTAACTAACAATTTTGTAATACTTATCAATTTCAAACACCAAAATCCAACAGAAAAAAAAACATAATTGTGAAAAATTATATTTAAATACTTATAAATTTTGTTTCGTCTTTTGGGGGGATTTTGAAATCTCATCTACTACTTACTACTCTCACAAAAAAAAAAAAAAAATAAAACGCCTCAAAACACACACCATTAAAGTCTACAAAGGAGAAAAAAATATATAGTATGTTTAAAACGCGCGTAAACACAATGATTTAACGTTATCGAATCGATCAGTGAATGGTCTTTTAATAATGATCATTTAAATGCCATAAACAAATTTTCACTTTACTTAACTTAACTGCCATTTTTTTGTTACTTTTCTTAGCAAAAAATAATAATATTGATAATGTAAATTTTTATTACATAGAGATTAATAAATAAAAACCAAAATTTATAAACAAAGTTTTTAATCATTTTTTTTTTTTTTTTTAATTTATCAAAATTTATTTTCTATAAAACCGCAATGATGTGACATTAACAATAAATCACAATTATCAGTTTTACAACATCAAGTTGATTATTTTCTGTATTTTTTTTTCCAATATTTTTTCACTAATGTGAATAGTTACACCACCATCGCCTTTGGCTTGTAAGTAAAAATCTACAGCACCTTCAATCATTCATTTGTCAGCCATAACCCACTTCCATTTTAATGCTTCACTTATGAGTTTGACAAACCATGACCACAATTATTATAATAAAAAAAAACAACATCTTAAATGATTTTGTGCTAAAACACTATAATTAATTGTCATTTTAATGTATGACTGGGTCTTTGCATTTTTTTGTTTTATTTTTTATTGTTATTGTTGTTTAAATGTTCTTTTGTTTAAACAATTAAATGCAGTCAAAATGACAGCAGTAGCAGCATTAAAAGTATACGTGTAATTATAGAAATTTAAATCATTTTTTATAAATTTGTATAAATAGTTTGTGATGGGAATATGTCAAAAGATTTAAAGATTGAGATACTTAGATACTTGTTTGTATTTACAGTTGAAAGATTTATGTTTTTTTTAAATAAAGAAAAAGTTAAGAAATATTTTAATTAATTTAATTAAAAAATATAAATTTCAAATCAGTTTCTCTAGCAGTAGAACGTACTAAGATAACTTTTTATGTTCTTGTTGAAAAATTCAGCTATTGTGATGATATTTGCCTTAATGGTTCAAATCGTGTTAGAATTTTCCATAGTATTGATTTACACAGAGGTTGGATGACCCTAATTGTCATCCTCGAGGTGTCTAATAATACGATTAAAGAACTTACTGAACAATAGATATATTTTTGTACCGTGGTCTATGCTACAAAGATCGCCAAAGTTCATATCTTCAAATTTTTCTCACAAAATGTCATTCCTCATACCTGTAGCTGTTAACGTAAACCAATGATGTGGCTAATCTTAATAGAATGACTTGGATTCTCCACAATAAAATAAGGATTATCTGATATTTACATTCTTCGTATAGATTTGGTTCATCTGCTAAAAAAACAGAATTTTCTAGAATTATTGAAACAAGTGCTCCATCGTTTTTATACCAAAAGCTCTTAGTACTAATCTAAAGGGCAATATATCTAGAAGTCTTTTGTTTTTCCTTAGGAGACTTTGGAAAGATCTTAGATTATATAAAAACAAGCGGAAACTAATACCTCGCTTGTGAGAAATATTGAAATATATTGGAGTTTTTTTTTTTATTATTTAGTCTTTCGGAATGCCTGCAGTTTATCGATTGGTCGTTCTATTCATAATAAGCCCCTTAACTCAAAAAGTTTTTGTCACGTCACATTTATAATATATATTAGTATACCCGGTGCTCATCGCTGCCCCATTCATTGTATACATTTCCCAATTTGATGCGACAGTAGTTCTATCTACTTGTTAAATCTTTTGCTTCTTTAGATATTCCAAATTTATATTAACACTATCATTGGAAGAACGAAAAAGTACCACAAAATTCGCCCTTGTGAGTTAGTACCTTCATGGAGCCAAGTATCTTTAATTTCATGGTTCTATGTTTAATATTATATAAAATTTCCTTGATTTATGATTCAGTCAGTTTCAGCTTTCTTTTATACCGATAAGTTTATTTATTGAAAACATTACAAAAGTATCATTATAAGCCAAAAAAAAAAAGTACCAACTTCTTGAACCATTTTCCTTAATTCCCCTTTAAAAACACTAAATTATCCTCTAATTTACATATCAACAGTACATTATAGATTTCCGACAAAAAAATCAAACAATAAAACTAATCGTTTTATTTTATTTTAATTTTTTTATTTTTTTATTTTTTTTTTTTTTTCAACAATTGTATTGCATTGCGTGAGTTGTTAAAATTTCAATGACCAAAATGAAATGAAACCTTAAAACAAAAACAAACCTCTACAAGAAAAAAAATACTGTTCAGAAAATTATGCATCAACACGATTTAACATTAAAATTAAATTGTTTTTCATCTAAAAAAAAAAAAAAAAACAAATCATGGAAAAAAAAATCGTTTTCTATAAAAATAAATGAGCAAATTTGTTTCGTTTTAAAGGTTTTTTAAATGCTACACGAACTAAAAAACCTAAAGAAAAACATAATGGTTAAATGGACATGACATAATTTAGTAATAGTCATACAATAATAAAATCCTTATGATGATTTTTAGAAAATAGTCTACTCCTACATGAAAAACATGAACTAGAAGAAGGTATTAATAGCATTAGTTTTTCATATGAGCATACATATTATTGTATATAAGTTCATAGCTAAACATGATTATTATTTGTTGATATTGTTTAACTAAATGGGGAGCGATTTAAATGATTGCATTTTTTTAAATTGTCCGACGAATTGATTTCTAAAATACTTAAAAAAAACATTACATTTATTTACACTACTGCCACGGGCAACTCAATCTAATATCTTTGCAAGTAACAAGGCGCAAAAAAATATCCATACACAATAATAAAAAAAACTGTGATTTAAAGACCCCAAACGACTAACAACTAAAAACTTTAGCAAAAAAAAGTATAACCCAACAGATGGACTCTATCTGCAATGAACACAACGAACATGAAATTAAACTACCAACAAACAACATCAATAGAAAATAAGAAAGAAAAAAACTACCAGGAGTACAGAGGTCAGACTATAAAGAAGCCGTTAATGTTGTTTGTATTTCTGTTGTTCGATACGAATTCATGTAAGCGATTGTTGCTGGGACTGCTGCTGTTGTTACTGTTGAACTTATTTGTTTGATTATTTGTTTAGACAATGATACATGTACGTGTAGAAAAAAAAAACAGTACGCGAGATCTGTTTGGAGCGCGTGAATTTATGCAATACCCCTGTTGATGGGTTCACTATTGTCTAGTTGCCAGCCTGGCCAACAGCAGCAGCAGTTGTTGTGATTGTATGTGTCTGTTCCTACTGTAAACCAGTACAATACGCAACAGTAACGTAAACAAAAGCAACAACATTTTAGCTGGTATTTTATGGGATTACACCATTTCCAAGGTATAAAAAATTTGTGTACCAAAACTTCAAAATTTGTATATTTTTTACTACGTATTACGAGTATATTGAAGACTCTTGTTTAGTTCGATTTTAGTTCTAGTTTACTTCTGTTTCCGATAAGGTCAGTTCTAGATCAGTTTAAGTTCATCTCAAGTTCAGTTCTAGTTCAGTTTTAGTTCAATTCTAGTTCAATTCTAGTTCAGTTCTAGTTCAGTTCTAGTTCAGTTCTAGTTCAGTTCTAGTTCAGTTCTAGTTCAGTTCTAGTTCAGTTCTAGTTCAGTTCTAGTTCAGTTCTAGTTCAGTTCTAGTTCAGTTCTAGTTCAGTTCTAGTTCAGTTCTAGTTCAGTTCTAGTTCAGTTCTAGTTCAGTTCTAGTTCAATTCTAGTTCAGTTCTAGTTCAGTTCTAGTTCAGTTCTAGTTCAGTTCTAGTTCAGTTCTAGTTCAGTTCTAGTTCAGTTCTAGTTCAGTTCTAGTTCAGTTCTAGTTCAGTTCTAGTTCAGTTCTAGTTCAATTCTAGTTCAGTTCTAGTTCAGTTCTAGTTCAGTTCTAGTTCAGTTCTAGTTCAGTTCTAGTTCAGTTCTAGTTCAGTTCTAGTTCAGTTCTAGTTCAGTTCTAGTTCAGTTCAGTTCAGTTCTAGTTCAATTATAGTTCAGTTCTAGTTCAGTTCTAGTTCAGTTCTAGTTTAGTTCTAGTTCAGTTCTAGTTCAGTTCTAGTTCAGTTCTAGTTCAGTTCTAGTTCAGTTCTAGTTCAGTTCTAGTTCAGTTCTAGTTCAGTTCTAGTTCAGTTCTAGTTCAGTTCTAGTTCAGTTCTAGTTCAGTTCTAGTTCAGTTCTAGTTCAGTTCTAGTTCAGTTCTAGTTCAGCTCTAGTTCAGTTCTAGTTCAGTTCTAGTTAATTTCTAGTTTTTTTTTTTCAGTTCAGTTCTATTTCAGTTCTATTTCAGTTCTATTTCAGTTCTAGTTCAGTTCTAGTTACATTCTATTTCAGTTCTAGTTCAGTTTAATTTCAGTTTCAGTTCAGTTCCAGTTAAGTTTTAGTTCAGTTCTAGTTCAGTTTAAGATTAGTTCTAGTTCAGTTCCAGTTTAGTTCTAGTTCAATTATAGTTCAGTTCTAGTTCAGTTCTAGTTCTATTCAGTTCAAATTCAATTCAAATTCATATTTCGTTCAATTCTGATGCATTTCTCAAGATCAATTCTAGATCTTTTTTAACTGAGTTCTAGTTCAAAAATCGTGTAATTTTTATTAAATTTTATTTCAGTTCTAGCACATTTCTCCTTCAATTCAAATTCATTCTAGTTCAATTTTAATTCTAATTCGGTTCGAACTAAGTTCTAGTCCATTTCTTCAAGTTCTAGTGGTACTAAAATATTTAAACGATCTTTAAATTATTGGTAATTTCATTATTTCATCCTTTTCTTTGGAAATGGTGTGCCGCATTTAGGTAGTCTCCATATCATTTGTTGGTCTTATTATAGATGTTTTTTTGTTATTATTGTTTAGTCGATGGCTGGCTCACTATCTGTCCGTCCATAAACACACAGGCCACTTTAAAGGTTCAAAAATGTTACAATAAGGTAGCGCCAAACAAAGTGCACTTCATGTACATATGTACGTACCTAAAATACGATCATGATGATATGTAAGTAAAGTCTCTCCCTCCATCCAACAAACCTCTACTAGACTTCTGTGTTAGATATTGCAGCTGATGTTGTTGAGGACGATGATGTCGATACTGGCTCATAAGAGTGTATGTTGCTGGCATAGGAGTAGTACACTTAAACAAAGAGGAGGGTTTTCCTGGCGTTGGTTTTTTTAAAGGTATTTGTTTCTTTAAAGAAACGAATGAAGAAAAAAAAAAAACAAACACAAACACATTAAGTTCTGACCTTTTATTTGACTTTCGTTTAAAATCACAAATGAAATGCATTAAATGTCTTTCCTTTTAGTTACTAGGAAGTTCATTTGTTTAGCTTTGGTTGTTTGACTGGCTGGCTGGCTGGCTGGCTGGCTGTCTGACTGTTTGGATGGCTGATGGTGGTAATTCTTTTGCCGATTTGTTAAATTAATATTTATCCAACAACAATGTTGAATGAATTTTCGGCCTAATCTGACATTTACAATCATGCAAAATTAATAGTTTTGCGTGATCGCTCCTTAGATGGCGATGCTTCATTTCTTCTTGATGCTCCTTTGGCTTCTTCCATTTACTAAATCTTGGCTAGATTTTTTATTTATTTTTTTTAACCAACATTATGTACCTACATTTATGTATGTCTACTTCATGGGCCTCTCAAAAATTCAATTCAATCTAATATTGTTTAAGATTGTTGGTTTGATATACATTTGTTTTGTTGCTGTAGATATTTTTAATGTTTATTGAATTTACGGTTTTATCGAAAAAAAATTTACAAATTGTATCCATTTGTTATTTTAATATGGCAGTGATGCTTTGAGATGCAGAATATCCTCTATAGAGGGTAAAATGTGGTCTATATTTTAGTTGGAATTTAAAATAAGTGTTGAAGATAAATAGACTAGGACATTTATGTGTGAGCTTTTATAAAAGCTTTCTTGAGTTTTGCTCGTATTTGACTTTCATTAAAACCTAATTTTTAATATTTAAATTTTTACGGTAATTTAATTTTACTATTATTTACTTCTAAAAAATATAAATTCTTAATATTTTAAAAAGCTATAATCTTATTTAAAACCCTTTTAATGTTAATTATTATTAATTATTTAATTTGTAATATACATAGTTTATTTAATAATATTCTCCTTTTTTTTACAGGTCCGTGATTTGGTTGAAAAATGTACTTGCCCTTCACAGTTTCCCATGGTTCGTGTATCCGAAGGCAAATATCGTATTGGTGATACCAAAGTCTTAATATTCGTTCGTGTAAGTATTTTATTAATAAAGAGATTATTAATACCAAAAAGAAATCACCACTTCTAGTTCTAGTTCAGTTGTAGTTCAGTTCTAGTTCTAGTTAATTTCTAGTTTAGTTCTAGTTCAGTTCTAGTTCAGTTCTAGTTCAATTCTAGTTCAGTTCTAGTTCAATTCCAGATTAGTTTTAGTTCAGTAAACTAGTTTTAGTTCGATTCTAAAATCATTTCTACTTAAATTCTAATTCAGTTCTAGTTCAGTTCTAGTTCAGTTCTAGTTCAGTTCTAGATCAGTTCTAGTTCAGTTCTAGTTCAGTTCTAGTTCAGTTCTAGTTCAGTTCTAGTTCAGTTCCAAATCAGTTCTAGTTCAGTAATTGTTCAGTTATTAATTTCGTTCAATTCTAAAATCAGTTCTAGTTAAATTCTAATTCAGTTCTAGTTCTATTCTAGTACAGTTATATAAACTAAAATATAATATAGACTAGACTATAAACTGAACTATAGACTATAATATAGACTAGGCTTTAACTAGACTATAGACTAGACTTTAGACAAGACTATAGACTAGACTATAGACTAGACTATAGACTAGACTATAGACTAGACTATAGACTAGACTATAGACTAGACTATAGCCAACAGACTAGGCTGAACTATAGACTTGCTTTTGAAAATAAAAATTTTAGTGTTAGTTCAATTCTAAGTAGATAATTTTTAGTTCAATTTTAGTTCCTTTTCCTTATGTAGAAGCCAATTATCTTAAATTGCGCGTAGAAACTCTAATACCGTGAGCTAAAATTTCTTTAGGAAAATTTGGCCTATTCGATTTTGTAACTTCATTTTTACATAATTTCTGTTCATTATTTATATAACAAAAAGCAAATGGAAAGAAACAAATAATTAAGATTTTGCAATCCATATTTGCGTAAACACCTCACGAATTTAAAATAATCCTCCTTCGTTTTAATATTAAAAAACAATTGTCGTTTAAACAAAAATAAAAAGATATTAAAGTAATTTTGCATACCAGCACAATTTTTTCGTTAAATTTCTTACCAATTACAGCCGCCGGCAATTGGTCGTCATGTACATATTTGTCAGACTATCCGTCTGTCTGTCCGTCTTGTAAAATTAAGCCACGCCATTTAATGTTTAATAAATATTGAGATTTTATTAACACGTCATATAAATTATTTTGTAGTTGATTATTGAGGGAAGTTTCTGATTTGGTAATTTTTTATTGATTTTCATAATAAAGATGTTTATAAGGAGACGGTGATGATTTGGTTTGTCACGAACAAAAATCATTAAGTTACTGATAAGTTAAGCTGGCTATCGAAATGTTTAATAAAGTCAAAATGTTATTGTAAATTGCAAAAATAAAATGCCAAACAAACGGTTCTTTTTTTTAAATTAAGGAAATGTTAAAATAAATAGGTCATTTACGAAACATTTAAAAATGAAAATGTTGAAGCTTAAACTTAAGATGTTTAACTAATTCTAGGACACTAAAGAACTCTTAAAGGAAAAATTCGAAGGACAATTTCTTTGTATATTTATGTTATACTCCTAAACTATAAATTGTTTACTTCCCCTTTCAAATACAGTTTCTACCAACCGAGATCTAGTCCAAAACAGCTGTTTTGTTAATTTTATTTTCTTTCACATAACATTTTCCAAATTGTCAATCAATTTCAAAAAAAATTCTCAAATTTCAAAAGCAAAATAACAAAAAAATACAATTACTAACATGCAACTACATATTTCATATCTACACATACACGTGTTTAAAGAATTAATCTTCCAACATCTTTGTTAGTAAGAACATTTTAATTAATTTGCTCCATATCACTCAACCTCGATGCCACAATAAAATATTTACATGATTTATAGAGAAATAATTACTTCCACATAAAAAATCTAAGATAAATAATAATTGTAATTCAAACATTCGTTTAAACAGCCAACAACCAACAAACCATCCATTTAAATCCTCTGGTTAATACATTAGATACAAACAAAAAAAAACATATTTTAATAAACTAGCTGCTGTCTATAAATACACATGTTCCCATGCAGATACTTATTCATTTATAGAAAATATTCATACTTATTATGTTTTACCATTAAACATACTCTTTCGTATAGACATACATACATATCTCCTCTGGGTGATCATTCAATTTTGATTAAAATTAATTTGTATAAACAATTTATTAAAAACAAATTTTTCATTTTTTCACAATTCGTTTATTGCAGATTTTACGTTCACACGTCATGGTGCGTGTTGGCGGTGGCTGGGATACACTCTCTCACTATTTGGATAAACATGATCCTTGTCGTTGCAAAGCCCAACATCGTTCATCGGTGGCTGCACGTTTAATACCGCGAGCCAATCAACAAACAAATGGTGGTATCGAACTACACAAGGCACAGGTGATATTTGAAAGGTAAGTTAAATGTGTGTGTGATTGTGTTTTTATATATGTGTGATGCTGTATATTCATACATAGCTAAAGATATATGTATTTAAATTCATATTACATACATTTACCAATCCAGCAAAGGCCTACATATTAAATTATATTTGAAAATAAAGTGGAGCATAAATTTTAGATTATAGAATACTAACTATAAACTAGACTAAAGATTACTAGATATTAAAATTTAATCGAGATTAAACTTTAATCGAGAATATAAACTATATCATATAGTCGAGACTAAATATTAGACTATAATCGAAACTATAGACTAGACTATAATTAAGACCATAATCTAATCTATAGTCTATAGTCGAGACTGTAGACCAGAATATAGTCGAGGCTAAAAACTAGACTATACACTAAACTATAATCGAGACTAAAAACTATAGTAGGGCCTAAAGACTAGACTATAGACTAAACTATATCCGAAACCAAATATTAGGCTTTAGTAGAGACTAGATAAGACTATAATCGAACATAGACACAACTATAATCGAGACTATAGACAAAACTATAGACAAGACTATATTCGAGACTATAGATTAGACTATGGTCGAGACTATAGATTATACTATAGTTGAGACTATAGATTATTATCCTGCTGTCAAGCCAAAGGCTTAGCGGGTTTAGAATTAAAATATTATTCTTGTTAATTTAATTGTTATCAATGAAAAATTATTAATAAAAATTGAATTTTATTATTAAAAAAAAAAAAAAAATAGACTAGACTATAGTAGAGACTAATGACTATACTATAGTTGAGACTATAGACCAGAATATAGTCGAGACTATAGACAAAACTATAGATATAACTATAGTCGAGACTATTGACTAGAATATAATCAATACTAAATACTAGACTTTAGACGAAACTATAGACAAGACTGTAGTCGGGACTATAGAAAATACTGTATTCGAAACTATAGACTAGACTATAGTCGAGCCTATAGACTAAACTATAGTCGAGACTATAGAGACACTAAAGACTAGGCTAAAGTCGAGACTCAGTAGACCAGAATAAACTTCCAGTAAGTTTTTCCGGAGGAATACTTATCATACACAATTCTAATTTAGCTTTTAATTAATTCTTGGTCAGATCTTGTTCAGTTTTAATTAAGTTTTTTTATCAGTCCTAGTTCATATCAAATGATCTAGTTCAGTTCTAGTTCAGTTCTATTTCATATCTAATTCAGTTCTAGTTCAGTTCTAATTCAGTTCTAGTTCAGTTCTAGTTCTAGTTCAGTTCTAGTTCAGTTCTAGTTCAGTTCTAGTTCAGTTCTAGTTCAGTTCTATTTCAGTTCTAGTTCAGTTCTAGTTCAGTTCTAGTTCAGTTCTAGTTCAGTTCTAGTTCAGTTCTAGTTCAGTTCAATTTCAGTTCTAGTTCAGTTTTAGTTCAGTTCAATTTCAGTTCTAGTTCAGTTCTAGTTCAGTTCTAATTCAGTTCTAGTTCAGTTCTAGTTCAGTTCTAGTTCAGTTCTAGTTCAGTTCTAGTTCAGTTCTAGTTCAGTTCTAGTTCAGTTTTAGTTCAGTTCTAGTTCAGTTCTAGTTCAGTTCTAGTTCAGTTCTAGTTCAGTTCTAGTTCAGTTCTAGTTCAGTTCTAGTTCAGTTCTAGTTCAGTTCTAGTTCAGTTCTAGTTCATTTCTAGTTCAGTTCTAGTTCAGTTCTAGTTCAGTTCTAGTTCAGTTCTAGTTCAGTTCTAGTTCAGTTCTAGTTCAGTTCTAGTTCAGTTCTAGTTCAGTTCTAATTCAGTTCTAGTTCAGTTCTAGTTCAGTTCTAGTTCAGTTCTAATTCAGTTCTAGTTCAGTTCTAGTTCAGTTCTAGTTCAGTTCTAGCTGGATTCTCAATTCAGTTTTAGCTGGATTCTACTACATTTCTAGTTCAGTTCTTCTACAGTTTAGTTCATTTCTAGTTCTATTTTAGCGATGATGAAACTTTATTGCTGGCAAACGTTTCTCTCCCCAGTTTGTCTTTTTTTTAATAACTTGCAACATATGTAAAAACAGTTGTGCCACAGCACACATTAACTAACTGATTTAGCATCTTTATAACATGATTACGCGGTAAATTTAGTAGTAGTTAAATGAATATGACAAATGGGTTGGTTAAATCGGCACCATATACATATAATGAACATTATTATTATTATTTATCAACAAAGACATCGTCGTCATCTTCATCAACACTGCAACGTAATAATCATCATGATTTAAATTAAAAAGTGATTAATTTTATTACAATCTTTATATAAATTTTCTTAACTGCTATGATCTACGACGATCATTGTAAGAAATGAAAAAATAGCAGTCGGTAAGATGTTTTTTGTCTTATATAGTAAATCATAGGGGAGTGGTCGTTTGTATTGTGGTTGTAGAATATTAATAGAAAAATTTGTTTAAACAAATAGTTCGACAATAGATAAGAGTGTAAATAAATAACAAAATTTGTTATTTAACAGGCAGCAGATAATTTATTTTATTTTTTGTTTTTAATTAAATTATGTTGACAAATTAAAGTTGTGGCTCAAAGCTGTTATACATTTAGTTTGTTTTAGGAAATTAATAGAAAGAAATAAAAACTTTAAACGGTGGGGTCCATTGATGAAAGTTTACGCAATAACACACACAATAATAGAACATGATATTAATTTATCATATAAAATATTATATGATATATAAAATATTTCATTTTACAACCTTGAATCGAGGCTATGAAAACTTCCTGTTATTTCGCAAAATAAACGAATTGTTTAAGTAGCAAAGTTTAGTTTACAATTTTAAAAGTTTTTATTTATTGCTCCACTGTTTATTGTAAATTAAAAAAAAAAAAATTGTAATTTAATCTCGATTGTAAAAGTAAACAACAAAAGTCAGATGCATATTTAAATTTGACAGGCTGTAATTAGTTGTAAGGTGACAAGACGTCAACCTGTATGGTGTTGTCACTGTCTCCAACGATGTAAAGTAACGTAAATTTAAATTTCAATTTGCCAAGCGCCAAGCTAAAACGTAGTATTTGTTTTTTTTTTTTTTAACATAAAGGCCTGTCAATAGCATCAAGGCATGGAATATTGAAAAAAATAAAAAAAATTAAATGACATTTAAACGAATAAAGTTTAATAAATTGCAAGCAATTTTCTAGCAAAATGCTCTAGCAAATTACAATTTTGATAAAAAGGGCAACGAAATTTAATTAAAACTTAAAACAAACACCCTTAATAGGGGTTGGGTTAATTTGAAGCCAATAAAGCTTGTGTTAATTGTTGTCAATGAAATGTAACTAATGCGATTAGCAGAAAACATCATAATAGAACAAAGACACTTAATACTCACATGACAAAAAAAATAACTAACAAACACTTGAGTTAATCTACATCTACATATAAAATTAAATATTTTACAAAATCATTCTCTTTCCAGATCACCTCCCACTGCACGCAAAATGATTTCCAACATTAATTCGAACACAAACAATGCAAATAATACCTCATTAGCTTCGACTACACACTCGTCATCGACCACTTCTCTTCTATCGCCCGGCTATGGAGGTCTCAATAAGAATCGCAGTCCTAGTCCAACTACAGCACAACGTCGTTACAATAATAATCATCAATCAGATCACAATTTGAATATGGATAAATTACATCCCAGTCCTAATTCTTTAACTTCGCCTAATTTAGCCAGACGTTCAATGTCTCCAAGTCCTAGACGTTTGACTGACATGCGTAAAAAGCAATCGTCTTTGGAATCTTATGGTAGTAGTGGTCCAAAATCATTGCCAATTACCGCAGAAATTGTTAATGGTGTTGGTTATGATAATTATGAACAATCATCGGCTGTTGGTGGTCATGGTCAGAATGGTGATTCAAGTGTAAATAATAGTAATAAATTTGAGAATATCAGTGATAATGGCAGTGAGATTAGTGATGAGGGTTATCGCAGTTTGGGAGTAATACAGTCGAATGCCCAGAAGCGCGAATCCCTACACAGTCAGGCCTCAACAGATGACGCTGAAAATAATGGTGAGTAGAATGTGTAGAATTTAAATAAAAAAAAAAATATTTTCATCAAAAATATTGGCAACAAATCTTCTAAAAGCTTTTAAGCTTTTTAAGAAAAAGTTTTTAAAGTTAAAAATATTGAACAATTAAAAATTTCTTTTAAAGCTTTTAAAAGAGCTGCTCGAATTTGTTTTAAAAAAAGCTTACAAAAATATAAAGCTTTAAAAAATATATTTAAAATCATATGAATATATATTTTACAGCTTTCAAAAAGATATACAGTTATACAAAGCTTTTAAAATTTAAAAGCTTTTAAAATTGTGAATCCTTTTAAAAAACTTTTAAAACCAGCTTTTAAAAAAGCTGTATAAAAATTATTTTAGAAATACTTTTAAAATTATAAAGCTTTTTAAAAAAAAAAAAATATTTCAAAAATATAAAGCTTTTTCCAAAATCCTTTAAAATATTAATATTTAAAAAAAATATTTCGACAACATAAAACTCTTTCAAAAAGCCTAATTAAAAAGCTTTAAATTATTGTATGTAAATATTGTAATTGGAAAGAAAATATTTAAAAACTTTGTTAAAATATACATATAAAAACTTCTTAGAGCTTCTAACAAAAATAAATTAAAATCAAAAATTACAACAAAAAACCGTCAAGAATAAAGCATTTTCTCAAGCTTTCGAAAAAATTTAAGAATATTATATTAAAGTGTGTTTAAAATCTATATAAGATTGTTTAGTAAGAGCTTCTGAAATTAAAAGCTTTTGAAAAATTTATTTGTAGTTTTACATAATACCTTTTTATAAATATTATTTTAAAAAAATTTTCAAAAAAATAAACTTTTTAAAAAGCTTTCAAAATTATAAAGCATCAATAATTGTTTTAATATTAAAAAGTTTTCTTGAGAAGACTTGAAAAAATATAATAAATTGTGTTTAAAATTTGTATAAAAATATTTCAAAAACGCTTCTAAAATTATAAAGTTTTTGAAAAATATTATTTTTTTTTATAAATAACATATAAAACTATTTAAAATACACTTCAAATCATAAAACATCTTAAAAAATCTTTTAAAATTATAAAGCTTTAAATTATGTAAATATAAATTTTAAAGAAAATATGTTTTAATGACTAATCGCTTTAATATTTAAAAGCTTATTTGAAGTTTTTACTAAAGCTTTCAATAAAAATCTTTTCTAATTAATAATTTAAGAAAAAAATTCCTTTTAAAAAATTTAAAGCATAAATTTTTCTTAAGCTTTGTAACTTTATAAAAACAATTTTTTAATTATAAAGCTTTTTGAAATGCTTTTCAAATCATTGAGCTTTAAATTATATAAATACAAATTATAAAGAAAACATTTTTAAATCAATAATTACTTTAATATTTAAAAATAAATATTAAATTAAAAAAAATAAAATTCTGTTTAAAATCTATATAAAGTAATTAAGAAAATTTGTGGCTAACATAGCTTTAATAGTTTTAAAGCTTACTTAAAGTTTATGTTAAAGCTTACCATTAAGATCTATTACAAATACAAATTAAAGCAAAAATACGTTATCAAACGTTTTCGTAAGCTTTCAAGAAAATATGAAATGTTTTTTTTTTTATATAAATTCCATAAATCTCCGAATTAGCTTAAAATTTTAATACTTTAAAAAGTTTTCATTGGGTTTGAAAATTGAAATGAGTAGCAGCTGCCAAAACCTTCATTATTTTAATTAAAATCTAGTATAACAAGTTAATAAAATATATAAAAAATTAAAATTTTAATAATTTTTCGAAAAGCTTTGGCTATTTAAAAGTATACGTATTTCTTGTGAAAGCTTTTGAATTATTAATTATATTCTTTAACATACAGAGTAAAAATTTGTCACATAATCTAATAAAAATGATTTCACAATATTTAATATTGACAAAGCTTAAATTTTTTTATTTCTTTATTTTTATTTATTGAAAGCTTTTGCTTTTAAAATGTTAATTTTTAAAAATTATAACCTTAATTTAATAAAAGCTATAACAAATTTTCAGCACAAACTCTAAAAAAAGCTTCCGAATAAAAACTACCCAAAAAAAATTAAAAATCTTTCAAAATTGTTTTAAAAACCTACAAAATGTTTAATAAGATTAAATTTAATTTTTAAACAACTTCAAAAAGCTTTTATAAAGTTTATTAAAAAATATTTATAGCAAGAGCTTTTAAATAATAAATTAAAATGAGCGAAAGCTTTTGAAAATTAACAAAATACATTTGAAGTCATTTGCAAAAGTTTTCACAAATTGCTTAAGAAATCGAAAAAGTTTTTGAAAATTTTGAAATATTTATAAAATTTAAAAAAAATTTTATCAAGAAGCTTTCAAAAACAAATAAATATATGAATTTAATAAATATTTTTACTATTTTTAACAAAAGCTTTTAAAAAATCACTTTTAAATTTAAAATTAATAAATTTATATTTCAAAATGTTAAATAAAATATTTAAAGCTTTTATCACAAATCTTTTAAAAGCAAGCAAAAATATGAAATAATTAAATATTTTTTACAAAAATATCACTAATCATATTTTTGTTACCAATTCAAAAATTTCAAAAGCTTTTAAAAAAGTTCATTTAAATTTTCGATATCAAATTCTAAACATTTTACAATTATTATATTCATATACCATAGTTTTTAAAATCATCTCCCATAAGTTTTCATCAATAGCAAAAATATTAATAAAGCACATCTAAACTTTTATTATGTATTTTATTAATATTTCAAGAATTACCAAAATGAAAAATTTCCAATATACACAAGTCACAAAATTATAAAAGTATGTAAAAATGACTAATATTTATTTTAATTTTCTGCCGAGCTTTATTGCATAAACACAAAAAAAAATATTAAAAATTTAAAGAGAAAAAAATTAATTCTCAACTTCTACCAGATTTTCTTGGATTTACATTTCAAAATTTAAATAATAAATTAAAAGCTTTATTTAAAATTTAAGCCTTCTAAAAAATTTTGAGAAATTTATTAAAACTTAAAGAAACATTTAAAGCTTTTTATATAAATATTTAATTTTTTTTTTTTTTTTTTTGTCTTAAAACAAGACAAATTATATAAGCTCAAAAGTCATTTAAAGCTATTAAAAAGCTTATCACAAAAATTTTAATGTTTTCATATAAATAGAGATAATGAATCAGCATTAATATTTACTAGATAAAAGCTTTAGGGAAATGTTTAATTCAATAAGAAAACTTTTAGAGCTTTTAAAAGCTTTTCATATATTTGTACAAAAATAAATGAACTTTTAATAATTCACTTATTTTAAACAGATTGAAAGTTTAATATACATTACTAAGCAAATAAAATGATTAAAAGTATTAAAAATATTTATTAAAAGCTTAAGTTATATTTTAATTGCCACAATTTTAAAGCTTTTTCTTGCAATATTATTTTAAATGTGTTGTTTTATCTTAAAAACTTCAAAAATTTATTGATTTTTTTTTTTTTTTTATTTTTTATATCTTCTTTCTTTTATTCCTCTATCAGCGCGTCATGATCAAACATCAAGTGATTCTCAACTTTCACCCAGTGAAGATGCTACAACATCACAAAAAACACCCGAAAATATGGAAAATACACTTTACACACAAAACGATGACATTTTAATGACACATCATCATCATAATATTGATGACATGGGTCCACAATCATTGCCAGCTGTTTTAAATGTGGCAACAATAGCCGCCAACTCTTTGCAGCAACAACAACAAATTCAACAACAGCAACAACAACAACAATTGGCTAATAATAAATTTGAACAATCAGGTGTTTTTATAACAGACGATGAAATAACTGTTGATATAGCCACTAATACTGGCTTAAGGAAAACAGGATTTTCAAATAAAATCTTTGGTCTTAATGATGAGAGTGATGATGTAATTGATGCTGCTAAAGTAACAACAACTGCAACAGCAGCAGGACTAAATAAGAAATCACAACAAAAGCCTACAAAAATGACAACACCTCAGGCAGTGAGTGCAACAAATAATAAAAGTAAAATACCATTTTCACCCATGGCTACACCCCAGAGAAGACGTAGCATTGACAATAGTACTTGCAATACCGGAAGTTTACAAGATTTACACTCACGTACAGGTTTACCAGTGTTTAGCCGTACTAAACCAGTTTATAGATCGGTTAGAAAGCCTCCTACAACTATAGGTGTCAGCAATGAATCCAGAAAAAGTAAATCACCAGCTCCTTCGGTGGCTTCTCAAGCAGGACGTGATGTTACTAATACCTGGAGTGGTCGTAGTGTTATGAATGGTGGTCGCAAACGTCCCACATTAACAAGTGATACATTTACCCCGAATACCAATGGATCAACGGCTTCACCTTTTGAACGCAACTCTAAGACAAGATCATCTCATATTCTCTATGATAGCAATGGCAGACGTATTAAGGGTTGCACTGCCTCTTTGACTACTTCACCCACAAAAAATCATGCCAATTCTCCTTTGGCTCAACAATTGTTAGAAGCAGCCAGTAGTGCTAAAAATGATGCCCAAATCTTGGAGAAAATGAAAACTTTACTCTTGCAATATTCCACTACCAATAATAAGGTACAAACGGCTACACCAACACGATCACAACAGCAACAACAACAAAATAATAAGAAACCCGACTATGAAGATTTCACTACCGCTTGGGTGCATAGTAATGGTAATTTAGAACGTTCCTCTAGCTGTTCACCACCCACTAAATCTCTATCAAAACGTAGTTCTGCGGCCAGTTCATGTGGCAGCACTCAATCAAGGGGAGATGTTTCGGTAGTAGTTTCACCACGTCGTGAACGTGGCATGTCTAAGATTCCAGCGCCTGTGCGCCAACATACTGAACTTTACTAACAAAGAGTATCACCACAAATCCGTCGGATAGTGGGATGTCAAAGATTACCTAGAAAACCTTAGCATTTAAGCAGGCAATTATCAGCATCGTCTTCATTATCCTTCAAATAGAAATAGGAAATAGAATACAGACAAGAAAAGAATGGAAAAGGGAAATGTTTTTTTTTTTTTTTTTTATATATAGCAAAAGATTAAAGAAAGTAATTAGTGATAAGTAAGATAGAATGATTTTTTTTTATACAAGACAGCATAAGAAAACAAATAGTTTTTTAAAATTGGTAAAGATTTTAGTAAAATTTCAATTAACTAAATATAATTAGTGATGATACAGAAAATTTAGTTAATGCAGAGTTATTAGGAAATAGACAAATTGGTAGGGAAGAGGGGGCAGAAATTCAAAACTGAAGAAGTTTTTTGTTTAAGAAGTAATTGACAAGTAAAATGGATAGTAAATAGTTTATAAGTTCTCTTGCTCTCTTTAGGATTTGTTTAACAGTCTGCTGTAATTATTGGAAATATGGTTGGTTATTTGCTGAAAACCTTTAACTATTGTCGAATGGAAAAAAATACTTTAATTTAATTTAGACAAAATTTTCGGCGGCGGCGCAAATGTGACTAAGTCAGCGGCGTCTAAATTTTCTGCTGGGATTTAGTAAATATTACATTGTGAAGTAATTAAAATAGAAGCGAGGAATTCATCATTTAATAATTATTAATTCACTTTTATATCTTCTATTATTTTTAATTCTAATTAATTTATCATATGTAAGTAAAATTTTAATAATAGATTCCGCCACTCATTCACTTCCTCGAATAAGATTAAAAAAAAATACGTTTCTTGTTGATTTAATAAAAATTTAAAAATTTTGGAGGCAGCGGCGGTAAATGAAGTTGCCCGCTTAGAGCCGATCGGCTTGTATATCTGCTTCCAAGTCTCTAAAAAAAATATACATTGATAGAAAAATAAATTTGCAGATTTATTTTTCTCCCACTTTTGCATTTGTTAATTAAAGTTGATTCAATGTACTCTTTATAAAAAAATTTTAGCTGGCGAAAAAAGATCAATTCCAAATTGACATAGAAAGAGCTTTAATTATTTCTCTCTCCTTGATATTTCTTTTATTATCCGATGATCCTCCATGATATAGAACTTCTATCATTTCTTTCCCAGTTAATGATCGTCAGTAGACATTGAGAAGTCTTAATACCATTGAATCCTTGTTCCTACGTTGATCTCTATAAAGAGAATATTTTTCCGTACATCTTTACATTCCCATGAATATATTTTTAATAAACCATGACATACGTACACGTTATTTGTTCGGATAAATTCGTATAAAAAAAAAACTTAACCCAGTATTGCAGTTCTAATGATCATAGTGTGGAACAGACTTGAGAGACTTTTCTTTCTAGCTCACTCATCGACTTTTTTTTCTCTATATTGAGATTCGTTCCTGTGATTTTTGATTCTTAAATCAAGAAATACTTATATTCCCATGACTAGATTAATGATAAACCATGACTCACGAATCTCAATAATTTTGATATATTTATCGCAGTATTATATTTCTATCGCCTAAGAGATACATAACTTTTTGTGGAGACTCAAACTTAAAACCTACTCTTCTTTTTCATTGTGAGAATTTTCAAAAATTGTCATTTAAACTTCATAACATGCTCTTCAAAATCCTAAGATAAATATCACGGAATTACCGATCGCTAATAAACACTTTTTTCCTCTTCTTTAAAGCATTTTTTTCCGACTTATTATCCTCTGGGATAAGAATGCAATACTGTGGTAAATGTATACAAACAATTGATGTTTGATCCAAAATCTACTTTGGAACTTATGCGTTTAAAAGTAGATATTAATTCTGGGAAGATTTTCATTTGGAATTCGAGAACTGGAGTAGATACGCTCCTCTTCCTTAGACTCCTCTTTCTCATGGTGAGATGGTGCAATTATCATTGAGAAAGAGAATTAACTTTATAATATGCTCTCTCAAATCCTGTGGCAAATATCGCGAAACCGATCGCAGATAAACATTTTTCGTCAAAACAGCTTATTCACCGACTTACTCAATATCAATTCATTTATAAAATTGTAAATTTAAAATTAGATCATGGACAATGACTTAAAAGCAGGAAAAAAAAGCGCCCATAGCACTCCGGAGCCGAGTGTTTTCGGCATTTTCACATACACAACACGAATATTAACGAAGCTAAACAACTG
Organism: Protophormia terraenovae; assembly: GCA_951394005.1. NCBI lineage: Eukaryota > Metazoa > Arthropoda > Insecta > Diptera > Calliphoridae > Protophormia > Protophormia terraenovae. The sequence goes on from OX596076.1 coordinate 96,689,241, forward strand.
AGTATGAATATAAAACAAAAAATCATTTAATCATTTAAACAAAAACAAAACACATTTTTTTGTGTGCAAGATATGACAAACACATTCGCAACACAGAGCGTTAACATATAAAATACACAAACACATTAAAATATGTATGTCGCGCATTCTGCCTTTCGCTGCTTGAAAGCCTCAAGCCTAAATTACAATAGCGCGTAGTCAGCAACAGTATCAGCAAAAATTATCAGATGATCACTGTCAGCACAACATGTTGCTGCCGTTATAATTACAATTCAGCGTAGGCAGCCACAATTTACAACCACCATCTAGCTTTGTTCTACTTGTGTATTTTCGCCTCTCATTTATTTGCTTACTCTCTTTGTCTCGCTCTCAATCTGAATGCAGCGCAGTGAATTTAGAAACAGGGCTAAATGAAACAGCACTGCAAACTGCTGCTGACCAAATGTAATCAACACCATAACAAACAGTGCATTCTAAATAATCAGCTGATTATGGCAGCACACACTACAGCTGACTACGCGCTATTGTAATTTGGGCTTCAGTTGTTTAAATACCTTTATATCAGTATTACATGTTTATCACCCCAGAGAACAAGACTTAACACACTCCTCTTTCCTCTCACTCATTGACTTCGGTAACAGACACCCAGAGATACAAGCCGATCGGATCCAAACCGATTTTGCGCCGCCGCCGTGTAATTTTCTACTTCATGTGCTGCCGCCTTTTTCATCGGCACACATCGGCTCAAAATCAGCCAATTTTTATTCAAATTCAACAAAAAACATATTTTTCTATCTTATTCGAAGAAGTGAATGTAGTGGCTCCATCTATTATTATCATTTTACTTACATACGATAAATTTATTAGAATTAAGGATAATAGAACGTATAAAAGTGAATTAATAATTAATAAATGATGAAATCCTCACTTCTATTTCAACTACTTTAAGTTTTTTGTAGATGGGGAGCACCTGGTCGGCACAATGTAATATTTACTTAATCCAAGCCTAAAATTTAGCCGTCGAATTAGTTTAATTTGCGCCGCCGATTAAAAAGTGCAGCGGCGTCGCCGACGAAAATTTTGCCTCGGCTTGTTTCTCTCCGGAACACCTTCTCATTGTAAGAACCTTTTTAATTATCGTTGAAAAAGAGAATTCTCTTTATAACATGCTCTTCTTGATCCTGAGACAAATATAGCTGATAAACATGTTCTTCCTCTTCATTAAAAAAATTAAAATTTGTAAACTTATTTATCATATTCTCTTCTTTCTACTCATCATTAACAATTCATTGAAATATTGAGGAGAGTGTGTGTCGGAAATTATAACGTATCCATTCTATTTTTACAAAGACTGTAGAAACTTTAATATGTCAATTAAAAAAGGAGAGTAAGAACTAATAAACATTAAATAAACCTACTTATTTATTAATAAAAATCTTATGAAAATTCCATTTTTAAAATTTTGAATTTCTACCCCTGGCCTGAACCCCCCTAAGAAATTGATAAAACTCGAATACTGTTAAGAAAGAAATAAAACAAATTTAAGAAAAAAACCTAGAGAGACTGCCATAATTTTTATAAAAAATAATAGAAACAAATACATTAAACTAAAAGAAATTTCATAAATATATAAAAAACATTTTAAAAATATGCTATCCCCTCTTTACAGTACCCCCCACCCCCCCATATACAAACATATAAGTCCCTTAATCAAGCTTTTACACCTTAAATTCTTATAATAAAAAAAAATAAAAGATAAATTTAAGCAGAGGAAAAAATAAACCTTCCACTTAGCCACAAAAATCAGGAATAATAAAAACTTAAAAATCATTTAAAAATTAATTAAATTAGAAAAAACAAATGCCTACAACAACACCATTAATTATTAAAAAAAAAAAACATAATATTAGATTTTAAAAATTTCTTTTGGATTTTAAGCTAAATGAAGAAATAAAATTAATGTAAAATTAAAATAGTTTTCTAGAAATTTTTAAATAAAAAACAAGAAAATCCTTAAAACATTTTCTTAGGAAATTAAGTAGTAATATTAAAGTAAAGAAGAAAAAAAAGGTATTTTTGCACGAAGAATAAATTAATTAAAATTAATAAATTAATTAAAAAAAGAATATGAATAGAAAAAAAAAGAATTCTTTAGAATGCTAAAAATTAATATTAACCTTTTTATTAATTAAAATGTGGCCACTTATTTTTCTAATAAATGCAACCCTAATTTTAAAGAGTGTTGCCACTCTAAACAGGGTTGCTGCTTATGATTATAAAATATTCTTTTTAGTTTTCATTATTTTTTTTTTTTTTTAATTCATTTTATATTGAATGCTGCCTAGAGAAGATGAAATTTGAAAAGAATATCTAATTGAAAATATTTTCAAGGATAGAAGAATATAAAAAAGGCTTTAAATAACATGTTTTTAAATGATTTATAAATAATTAAAAAAAAAGGGATTAAATCGCAAAATTAGTTAGATTATTTTTTATGGCTTACATTTAAGTTTAAAACTATCTTAGATTAAACAAAAGAATTTTTTTATTCAAATGAAGAACAGACTTCTTTCATTTTTTTAATAATTTTTTTTTCTTTTGTTTTACAAAATTATTTTTTGTCTAACATTTATCATTGATTTTTTTTTTTTATAATTATATTTTTTTTTAATAAAACTAGTTAGGGTTGTGAATAAGAAAATTTATCTGAAGTTGTAGATGAAGAAGCCAGAAGAAAATCCTTTTAGTTACTATGACTTGAATAAAATTTGTATCACTTGTTTAGTTAATCTAATTAAAAGTTCTTAAGAATTATAAAGACACTTATTTTTTAAGCACTTGTCTCAAGACATTTCTTTTTTTTATATACGAGTATAATTTTTTTATAACTTTTTTTAAAATAGTTTTTAAGTTTTTTTATAATTTTATAATGATAAAAAATCAAATATAGATTAATAAATAATTTGTAGGTCTGTTGTGAGGTTTTGAAAAGGGATGGTAAAAACTAGATTATAATATAGGCTATAGACTAGGTTGTAAACTAGGCTATATATTGGACTATAGAACATACTACTTATAAACTATAAGACTATGGAGTAATTTATAGTGTAGACTATGGACTTTTTTATAAACTATTTTATAATCTGGACTACAGACTATTTTATTTACTATAGATTATTTTATACCTTAGGCTACAGACTATGTTATAGACTAAACTATAGCGTATTTTATAGCCTACACTTTAGACTATATTATAGTGTAGACTGTTTTATATCCTACACTACAATTATTTTATAGTCTAGACTATATAATATTTTATAGTCTAGACTGTATATTATTTTATAGTCCTGACTATAAACTATTTTATAATCTAGACTGTAGACTATTTTATAATCTACACTATAGACTATTTTATAGTCCAAACTATAGACTATTTTATAGCATAACCATAGACTATTTTATTTATAATCCAGACTATAGACTATTTTATAGTTCAGACTATAGACTATTTTATAGTCTAGACTATAGACTATAAAATAGTCTAGACTATAGACTATAAAATAGTCTAGACTATAGACTATAAAATAGTCTAGACTATAGACTATAAAATAGTCTAGACTATAGACTATAAAATAGTCTAGACTATAGACTACAAAATAGTCTAGACTATAGACTATTTCATAGCCTAGGCTATAGACTATTTTATAGTTTATATTATAGACTATTTTATAGTCTATACTATAGACTATTTTATAGTCTATACTAAAGACTATTTTATAGTCTATACTATAGACTATTTTATAGTCTATACTATAGACTATTTTATAGTCTATACTATAGACTATTTTATAGTCTATACTATAGATTATTTTATAGTCTATACTATAGACTATTTTATAGTCTATGCTATAGACTATTTTATAGTCTGTACTATAGACTATTTTATAGTCTATACTATAGACTATATTATAGTCTGTACTATAGACTATTTTATAGTCTATACTATAGACTATTTTATAGTCTATACTATAGACTATTTTATAGTCTATACTATAGACTATTTTATAGTCTATACTATAGACTATTTTATAGTTTATACTATAGACTATTTTATAGTCTATACTATAGACTATTTTATAGTCTATACTATAGACTATTTTATAGTCTATAATATAGACTATTTTATAGTCTATACTATAGACTATTTTATAGTCTATACTATAGACTATTTTATAGTCTATACTATAGACTATTTTATAGTCTATACTATAGACTATTTTATAGTCTATACTATAGACTATTTTATAGTCTATACTATAGACTATTTTATAGTCTATGCTATAGACTATTTTATAGTCTGTACTATAGACTATTTTATAGTCTATACTATAGACTATATTATAGTCTGTACTATAGACTATTTTATAGTCTATACTATAGACTATTTTATAGTCTATACTATAGACTATTTTATAGTTTATACTATAGACTATTTTATAGTCTATACTATAGACTATTTTATAGTCTATACTATAGACTATTTTATAGTCTATACTATAGACTATTTTATAGTCTATAATATAGACTATTTTATAGTCTATAATATAGACTATTTTATAGTCTATACTATAGACTATTTTATAGTCTATACTATAGACTATTTTATAGTCTATACTACAGATTATTTTATAGTCTATACTATAGACTATTTTATAGTCTATACTATAGACCATTTTATAGTCTATACTATAGACTATTTTATAGTTTATACTATAGACTATTTTATAGTCTATACTATAGACTATTTTATAGTCTATACTATAGACTACTTTATAGTCCACACTATAGACTATTTTATGATCTATGGACTATTTTAAAGTTTGGCCTATAGACTATTTAATAGTCTACACAATATACTATTTTATGGTCTATAATATGGACTATTTTATAATCTAAAGTCTAGACTATGGTCTATTTTATAGTCTTGCCCATAAACTATTTAGATATATTTCGTTTATATTCTTCACCCTGGAACAGACCTTATTATTTGGTGCTTAATTTAACAATAACATTTTTAAAGTAAAACTTTTTGATTTATAAAAGGAAAGGAATGAAAAGAAATATAAACAAAATCTAAAGAAAATATATACTCAATTTTATACAACTATAAGCCCATATAACCTCTTTTTTCCTCTATATACTCCACTTATACTCAAATTTAATAAAAACCAGAAATCCTTAAACTTTTAATAAAGAAAAAACTATATAAAATCTTTTAAAAAAAAAAACAATGTATTAAACATGTCACAATATAAACAGAAAAAAAAACTTTTTAAACAAAATATTAATAATAAAAAAAACTCTAACTGAGCACAACTTAAAAATCTAAAGAAAGAAAAAAATAAACTGAATTTCTAAAACTAAAAAATTAAAATAATAATATTGAAATTTTAATAATAAAAATTTTAAAACTAAAAATCCTAAATAAGATAAAAATTTTAAATTACATATAAAGAAATTCAGCCTATTTTTTATATGAATCAAAAATAATAAAAAATAAATTAAAAACAATTTTTAAAAACAAAAACCACAATATATATAAAAATATAGAAAAAAAGCTTTTTAACACATACATAAGCCAAATATAAATTGAAAAGGAATATAATTAAATTGATAAAAAAAATATAAAATTTTTTTAAATATAATTTTTAAAGCAATTTAATTCAATTTAACTAAATCATAAACAAAAACAAAGTATAACTTTATTTTCAAAATAAATAAAAAAAAAATAAAACAAAATTTAATTTAAAATATTAAAAAAAAAAAAAAATAAAACAAAACTAAACAAACACAAATCTTAATTATTGTAAAAAAAATAAAACAAAATATATCAACAATTTAATTGTTATTAAAAACAAAATAAATGCAAAATGATTATGTTAATATATATCAAACACAACAAACAATTATTGTTTTTAATTTTTAAGATTTTTATTTTTTTATACATATAAATAATTTTAATTCTTTTTTTATTCAATAAAACAACACTATTGTAAAATATGTTTTTTATTTTTTCTATTTTAATTATTATGATTTTGCCTTGTTATTAAGTAAATTAAATATTAATTAAAAAATTTATGTTTGCAAAGCATGTATTAAAAATACATTAAAAAGAAAAATTAATTAAAATTAAATTATCATTATTAATTATACTTATTATACATACTGCTAATAAAGAAAGGAAAAGGAACGTTTAAGTAAAATATGACAAAACGACTTTTGATTAAAAGATAGAATTATGGTCATTATTGCAGTTTATTATTCGTCTAAAAGGATTAAAATTATGAATAAAAATAAAACTATTGTGCGACACAATTTCAACAAAAAAAATCAAAAAATAATAAAAACTAAATAAAAAAATTAATAAAAAAAAAAAAAAAATACTGTGTGTTTTTATTTGTAAATTTAAAAAAGTTATTCTTATCAGGATAAAAAAAAAAATAAATACTATTTTAAAGGACAAAACTAACACCGCACGTTGAGGTAAAATATGTCAAAAATGGCAATTATTTGAATTTTGAAAAGTAAATTTTCGTAATAAAGTTGGGTAGCGAATAAAAATCAACAATAACAGTCAATATCAGATATTTTAGTGTACTTTTTTTTAAGAATTTGTAAATTATATTTTGTCTAAATATCTTTGTAATTTTGATCCATAACTCTGAAATTCTTGAGCGAATGACATATGTTGACGTATGCATCTTTTTGGGGTTTTAACCCCAAATTTGAGGATTTTTTAATGCAGAAAAGGATGAAAATTTTGATTTGGGGTTTGGGTAATTTGTTGGGGTTATTAAAATTACAGTGGGGAATTTTTCGGGGAAACTTTGATATAATTGAAGTTAATAGAATTGGAAAAATTCTGTGTAATTTTAGCAATAGTTTTAATTGTTTTAATCTGGCATCGATAAATACCTGATTCATTTTATGATATCATTCATATATTTGCACTTTTTAAATTTTTTTAAAGTTTTGCTTTAACCAATTGAAGAAGCTCCCGTCTCCTAAAAGTTAGCAAATTTTTCAAAAAATACTTCTTTGTGTTTTATATGAAAAGTGACCATATTATCAAATAAAAAAGATTTAGGACGACAATCAATGCAATTGATTTTGGCTCAGAGTTTGAGAACGAGCTGCTAAAATGACTGATTTTTGAAATGGTGAATCGATTAACTGAAAATTTCAAAATGTTTAAACTTTATAAGAATTTTGATAAAGAGAAATATATTAACGCAATAGCGCAGCCAAAATTCTGTGTGATACAAAATGTGTTGATTAAATTTATAGACCAAAATATTCCAATTGATGTTTATGAGACTCAATGGAAAAAACTTCCTTTTACTAAATGGTACGAATATTTTGATAATGATTTTTCATCTAATTTACTAGAATTTTAGCTAACGATCTAATGATATTATGTATTTTTGAAGTATATATGAATGTACTTATGTATAAATACTCCTAAACAATGATCCCTTTTAATACAAAATACAAATATTTTGTTAAAAACAATAAAATTGAATTGTTTTGAATTAAAAATCATGTTTTTTTCTTTTTGGGTTTTTTTGGGGAAATTTTTTAAAAAATTTGGGGTTGACCAAAAAAAGTATCTGCAGCCCTGTTTTGATGAATAAGGTGATGATATTAGTCATGCACATAAAAAAAATCAGTACCCGATTGAAAAAAAGTGAATGCAGATTCTTGTTTAACTCGTCAAAATCCACCTAGTAAAACCATTTTTGTTTCAAAAAAAATAAAAAAAAAATTTTTTTTATTTTAGCCACCACTGTATTTCTACTCAATTGTATGTAACATGGGTATTTTTTACTTAACTGTGAATAAAATTTAGATTTGTACATTAATTTTGAAGATACATGCCTTATTTTATTCACAACATTACCAGCTTTAGGATAAAGATGATAAACTATAACATTTTAGATGTTTTCATTTATTAAAAGAAATTTTAGTAACAAAAAAATCTAAAATTTTGCATGAAAATGTTTTTTTCGGACACTAATTTCATAATAACTCCGAAACTATTGAGCACATAAAAAAATATGTTAGGGGAATTTTAAGATATTTTTAGTATGCATCTTTTGGTGTATCACTTTGATCAATCGTACACACCGTTCTTGAGTTATGAGGAAATATACTAGAGTAATGGCCTTACTATGGGCGAAATATTAGTCACTCCCATAAAAAAAATCCAGACCTGATGGAAAAAAAATGAAAGCAGATTCGTATTTAGCACATCAAAATACATCAAGTCCAACTATTTGTTTATGGGGGAGGATTTTTTTGTTGACCAGTGTAATTAAGAGCTCAAGCTTACAAATAAAGTCAATCAATCTTAAAAACTCATTTATGTGTAAATAATTTTATATAAAATATTCTCGCAAACTACCAGTACATATTTTATTTAATACCTTTTTTTTATTATTTAATGACTTAATCATAATTAATAGAAAATAAATTGGAAACCAAGAAAAAAATAACAAAAAAAAAACACATTTTTCAAGAAATTAACTTTAAATGCGATTAATTCAAGTTGACAAGGTTGTTTATCTCCTCATGAATTTATTATTTTATTTAATAATTTGCGAGAGTGGGTTAGTAAAGAATCTATTTATCTATAAAAGATATTACACTGATCTAAACTGATCAACTTGAAACCACAACGGCGGACACCCAGACAGAATGCTCAGCTTAGCAGTCTAACTTTGTATCTTATTTTTTATTTTCAGTAGATTACAAGAGATCATTCATGGTATTAAAAAAAATAAAATTAAAAAGATTTTTTATCTTCTAACAACAATTAAGACTTATGACATGTTAACAACTAAAACAAAATCCCTATACACAACTTAAGGTCAAATTTTTAATTTTGAAATAATAAAAGAACAAAACCATCACATACAATGAATGTTTTGAAAGAAACTTAAATAGAGTTTTGACAAATTGGTCTTTTGCATGGTTACGAAATTGAGTATAATTTACAAAATGATGTAATAAATCAAATTTACACTTAAAAGAAGAAGTTGTTATTTTTTATTTTTGATGTAAACACTTTAAAACGGAAAGCTTTTTTCAGGGGATTTATAACAAAAATATGTTATTATATTGTTTATAGTTTATAGCTTAAGTGTGAGTTTAAAACATAAATTACCAGTTTAAATATATTGTGTACTTTTATTTTGCCCCCAACAAAAAAAAGGGCTCAAGTGCACAACAGGTGGAATTAATGTTACAAAAATCTGTCATGTTTTCATGTACGTTCGCATGCGCGAGAAATATAAATTTTTATTTTCGTTTTCTTTTCATTTAAGAATTGATTGAGATTTTTGTTTTTTTGTTGAAGTAGAAAACTTAAGTAATATTGAGATTAAGATTAACAAATTTATTAAAAATTGACATGCTACAAATTAAGAAATTAAAATTTCTGATACCCGGAAGTTTTTGTTTTAACATATAGGTACTTATACTCGTATTTATGAAAAATTGAAGTTGTAAATTCATCAAGGAAAAAATCGAATCATCTTTATATGAATGTTATTATTTAACATTAATATTATAGACATATTAATATAAAATGCTGTACTATTAAAAAATTGTAAAACCTAAGAATAGTATTTACGCAAATTTATGGGAAATATTTAAAAAAAAAATTGTTAAAAAAAAATAAAGAACATTACTTACATATTTTCCAGTAAATTATATTTAAGGTACATATCTGGTTACTTACCTGAAAACAAAAAAAGAAAAAAAAATAAATAAATAATTATTGAAATATGTTTTAGTAATTTGTTGTGTTAAAAATTTTGAAAACTACTTGGGCCCATTAACAATAAAATAACAACTGGAAGTTAAATGCTAACTCTCAGTTTAAGCAAAAAGTTAAAATAAATTCATTAACACCAAGTTTTAGTTAGCACTAACTTTAAGTTAATTTTAATCGAAAAAATTCTTCCAGTTATTTTTTTTTTAACTTTCAGTTTAAGAATAAGATACAAAAATAAAATGCAAAATGTTTTCAATCTAAAACAATCGCTTATATGGTTTCAGTTATTTATTAAAATGACGATACGAAAATATTCGTGTTAACCTTGAGATCAAAGCTCGGGTCAAAAAATCTTTTTAAAATGATACACCGTACAAATGTTATTTTGGAATGGGTCTTACATATGTCGCATTTATGTACATACAATTCATTGACGGGATTTATATCTCGAAGATTAATCCATATTGACCATGTCTCTTATATTTGTTCCATTCTAAAAAATTATGTTAAAATATCTCCAATAAATTGTAACATTCTGATAAAATTAAGCACAAATAAATTTCGACTGCCCAGTCCAGAACAGTCCAGATTCTTTAGCAAGCACTCTTATTCCCAGCAAGTTGACCTATCAAAACGAAATTGTATCGTATTTATTGAACACTACTATTTATAATTTTAATAGTCGGACCTATTCGTGGATATCTTTATATGTATCTGTTTACTTACATATATATGTAGAGTGTCCCGAGAATAGCATTTTTCGAGATTTCGATGTAGAAACACCCCTCAAACCATGCTTAAAAATTAGCTGAATATGAGAAAAATATTAAAATTTTTTTTAAATTGGTCTTCAGTTCCCTACCAGCGATTTTAAAATCATGGGTCCCATACATTTTGGTCAAAAAAAAGTTTATATTTTTTAATCGCAATGGGTATCAAAAAATTCGTAATTTTATGCTGGTTATGGAAAAAATATTTTAAAAATTTTTTCTAATGTAATTTTCGTTCGCTAGAAGACTTTTTAATTTGATGAAAAATTTTTTTAAAAAATCTGGAAAATTACATACTATCAACAGTTCTTACTACAATGCAATTTTTTAAAATTTTTGCCTTAAAAGGAACAAAATTATAAAATTCTTATCTATTTTTTTTTGCATGATGTACTAAAATGACAGTTTATGGACCCAAATTTTTGCGAAAATTTTTTAAAATATTTGTTCTATAATTGGCTTAAAATTACGAATTTTTTGATACCCATTTCAAGATTAAACTCAATACTATTTTTTGGACGAAATGTTCTAGACCTGTGATATTCAATCGCTGGTAGGGAACTGAAGATCAATATAAACAATTTTTTTAATATTTTTCCCATATTCAGCTAATTTTTACGCATCGATTGAGAGGTGTTCCTACAAAATTTTTGTCTACGGGACACTCTATGTACAGCTATGGAATTTAAGGATTTTTGAACAATGTCTGCCTGTTCGTGTAAACTTTATAAATAAAATTTCAGACGCACAGAAAGTCCGAAATCCCTTTAAAGATAATGAATTCCATGTAAACATTTGTTATAAACGTATAAATGTTTATTTTAATTTAGAATTTAAAAAATAAATAAAATTGTTTTAAATATTTTGAATTTTAGGTAGAAAATTCACAATAATGCTAACTAAAACTTATCTAACTTTTTATTACTGTTAATAAAAAAATTACGTTTTAGTTTAATATTAGCCGGAAGTTAGAAAACTTATTTTTAAATTTAACTAAACCGAACTTTGTGTTAACGGGCATTCATCTATATTCGAAGGAGTGAAATCGAAAAAATTTGTCTAGTTGTTTTTGAAATACAAAAACAATTGTCCCCCTACCGGACTGCTCCGGTAGGGGGACAATTTTTTAGGTCCCATGGTTTAGGTGGCATTTTTAGAATAAAATAATCTCCGCTAGGCGGACGTTCTCTTGGACGGACGCGGACACCTGTTTTTAAAGAAAAAATCTCTCATATACAGACAAAAATCATAAACGGTAAAAGAATTGTGCCGAATATTGTATAATTTTTTTTTTTTTATCAGTAATTTTTTTTATTTATTGAATCTTCACAAAACTTAAGTGAACTAAAAATAATTAATCAAATCTTAAATCTAAATCTTAATATCTATTTAGTCCAACCAACGTCGGACTAAAAGCGATTTTAAAGCATAAGGTTTAACTTCGGCTCAGTTCTGCGGTGTTTCTTCTTCTCAATCGGATGTGTCCATTACTTCTTAGTATATTTCATGCTAGTGGGTTAGGGTGTATTTCCAATCTTTTCAAGTATGCTCCTGCATGTTCTTTTATTACATCTTTAACCAAAGGAACGTTTAGATCCTTATGTATGTTAGTATTTCTTATATACCAAAGGGCTGCGGTTATAGTTCGCAATATTTTGTTTTGGCGTCTTTGTATTTTCTCAATATTTGATGCATAACTGGATCCCATAGCTCCATATTGGCTTTAAAACTGAGTTATAGAGGAGTAGTTTACAACCTAGACTGACCATAGAATTTCTGCCAATTAGCTGAAAGTGTACAAAAAAGTCACCCTCTTTAAGAATAAATTTCCGACCAGTTATATAGCTTTTTAATAATTTATGTATATTATAAGCCGTCATGCCGCACTTTGTAGATGACTTTAATGTCAAACTTGTCCTCAATATACTTTTTATTTTTCGTGGAAAAATCGTTAGTAAAAATGCTGTTGAAAGAAGTCTGACCCTTATCCAGTTAAGAGATTTTTTTTTAGAAAAATGGAATGAAAACGGAGAGAAGCGAACTGTAGCCATAAATTCGATAAAATAAATTTCATAAAATCATAATTTATTGTAAATAATGTCTAAATGAAAATGCATAACGTCGTTTGCAGCTGAAGCAAAAGAAAAAAGAAAACTCATTTTTTTTTTTTTTTTTTTGCTTTAAAATTTTCCTTAATGCAAAAATAGATAAATCATAAAACACTTTTCAAATAATATTTTTCTTAAACGGAAGAAATTTTACGACTGTTTCGTTTATAAAGTTAATGTTACGATCTTTTTACTTTTGTCACTATTGATGTAATTTTTGAAGATATGAACATAAAATTGTTTGTATTAATGTAGTTTGGTTCAGTACATTATAATCCATTAAATAAAACCAACATTTGATTTTAAGGTGGTTACTGCATTTTGAATTTTAGTTGACCGTATATATGTTTAAATAAGAATATGTCTATCTATAAGTTAATTCATTACAATCAATCTTGAATGTTGAAATAAAAAGATATAGTAATGAATTACCTCCCATAGTCAGACATCTTCCGATAACGGACAAAATCAGCGTAACGATCGCTGTCCGCCTATGGGAGCTCTCATGGTATATGTTAGTTATTATTTTTAATGAGTGACAAAAAAGAAGTTCGTGCTATAATTATCAAAAATTTTCTAAAAAAAAGTTCAAATTGGTCCTACAACAAATTAGTCAAGGAATTAAAGATCTGGCGTCAAACTATTTTCAATGTTATTAAACAGTATCAGGATAATTTGACCATTGATCGGAAACCTGGTTCTGGTGGTATATGACATTTTTTACGTTTAAACCATAAACTATTTTTTAGCGAATTTAAAAAAAAAATTACATATCCTAGGTAACAATTGTGGATAACTTATGAAAACATTTAACAGAGTCAAAGAATTAAGGATCTCTAAAATCGAAGGTCAGCATTTAAAAAAATCAAATTTCTTTATTAAACTTGTAGCTATGTTGACCTTGATCATAACAATAAAAATTCTTAATCAAAGATATTTATAAATCTACTGTCAAAAAAAAATTATTTATCGATTTTACAATAATCTTTTGAAAATATCAAAATAACTCTCTTTTGTAAAGACCTATTTTAAAATCTTTATACTGAAAACGAAAAAGAAACAATAAATAAATGAATAAATAAAAACAACTGCCCAGATTTAAAAAAACATCATAAAAGACCAAAATACCAATAAGAAAATAAACTTGTTTAATAATTCGTACTTTAAAATCATAAATTAAATATTTATATAAATAATAAACGATATTAAAATCATATAATTATTAATTTATAGTTTGTTAAGTGTGTCAATAACAATTATGAAAGATATTCGATACAAATAAACAAATAAATGCAACGAACGGATTGCAGCAAAAACATAAAAAAAAAAAACAAAATAAAATAAAACCTCCCACTAAATTGTATCCTACGAAAGATTGTTATGACGCCCATTTAAATGAAAATTAAGGCGCCAATTTGTTTTAAAAGTGTTTTTTAAAAAAAAATGCAATCAAAGTCAAAGAAATCGAAAGCAACAACAAACAGCAAGTGAACAAATTTGTTTTAGCAACATTTATAAGCGGAACAAAATTATAGTTGCTACAATATACTTAGCAATAACTGCCATAAAAATAAATGTTCAAATGTTGATATTGAAATTGCTGCTGCTGCAGCTATTGCTGGTGGTGAGAACGATGATGATGATGGTAGTGCTTGGTGCTGATGTTGCTGATTATGACAAATACTTGGTGTACATTGATGATGACTTCATCAACATCATCGTTAGTTGAAATGGTAGCCAAGTAGTCAGAGCATTAGCACAAGTTCAACTAAAATTACAAGTAAAAATCCTTGGCTTTTAATTTACTTCATCATCATCTATGATGTTTCATTTTCTTTCTATTATTTTTATTACCATTGGCCGAACTGCAGCCAACCAATGTTTGGGTGAAGGCTGGCCGACAGACAGACTGGCTGACTTATTGTCGGCTTTAATGTTAATGTTTTGCTTATTGTTGCTGTTTTGAAAAAACTACTTGTATTGATGATTATGATGATGATGTTGGTGATGACGACAAAGTATTCGTCGAAATGAGTAGTTTAACTGATGGTACTTTTTTTAAACTAAAGAGTAGTTGTTGTTACCATCATATCAACAACATCATCAAAACTACAGGCAACATAAAGTGCATTAGTAATACAACAAAATCATTAATGATAAAATGCCGGCAACATTAATTAAATGAACAACGACAAGAAATAAAAAAAAAAAACGATCGATTGTTCTGTGATAAAGTTGAGTTTATAACGATGCAAGTTGCATGAGTGTGAGATGGGAAATATTCAGTAATCAGAGATTATTAAGAAAGAATTACAAATTAAACTTAATTTTTCTCTCAGAGGAATGGAAGAGAAAAAAGTAACATTATTCCGGAAGACGATCTATCGATAACTTACTGTTTGTTTTTTATACCCACCATCAAAAAGATGGGGGGTATATTGATTTTGTCATTCCGTGTGTAACATATCGAAAAAATCATTTAAGACCCCATAAAGTATATATTTTCTGGGTCCTGGTTAAATACTAAGTCCATCTAGCCATGTCCGTCTGTCCGTCGGTCCGTCTGTCTGTCTGTTGAAAGCAAGATAGGGCTCGAACGGAACAACCTAGGGGGACGAAATTTGGCTCAAATATTTATCTTATATAAGGTTTGTTTGGTATTGAAAATGGGCAAAATCGGTTAATAAACAAAAAAGTTATGGTCCCACTTTACCGCCCACCTCCCAAATAACGAAAAATTTTAAAAAGTTGATGGTGGGTATATAGATTCGGCCAAGCCGAATATAAAACTCTCGCTTGTTTTTTTTTTTTTTTTTTTCAAAAATTTAATTCTTCGAATAAAAATTAGTTTTTTTTAAACACAATTATTTTATTTTTATACCCACCATCAAAAAGATGGGAAGGTATATTAAATTTGTCATTCCGTGTGTAACATGTCGAAAACATCATTTAAGACCCCATAAAGTAAATATTTTCTGGGTCTTGGTTGGATTCTGAATCGATCTAGCTATGTCCGTCAGTCTGTCTATTGAAAGCAGGATAGGGCTTGAACGGGACAAGCTAGAGATGAAATGCAGCCCAAATATTTATTTTATATAAAGTTTGTTTGGCATTGAAAATGTGCAAATTCGGTTGATAAACAAAAAAGTCAAAATACTAGAAACACAGGGTGTCCTATGTAGCTTCATTTCATACATTTCTGCTGATATCTCTTAAACAAAAGCATGTATGATAACGAAATTTTGTACAAATAGTTCGAGGGTCGATATAAATTTGGAAACCAAAAATGGTCATGGTCCGCCCACTTTACCGCCCACCTCCCATATAAGGAGAAAATCAACGAAATATTGTACAAGTAGTTCAAGGACCAATGTAAACTCGGAAGCAAAAAGCGGGCGTGGTCCGACCACTTTACGGCCCACCTCCCATATAACGTAAAATATGAAAAAGTTGATGGTGGGTATATAGATTTAGCCGTGCCGAATATAACATTCGCGCTTGTTTTAACTTCATTTTAATAGGTAATTTTAACATGTACTTTTTCAAGAGCTTTTGAAATGTTTAAAATAATAAGAAAATATATATTTAATAATATTTTTGAAAACATATTTATTTATTTAATTAATTTTTTTTTTTTAATTATAGCTTTTAGAAAAAAACTTCTTAATAATAGCTTTTAAAATTTTTTTACATCTAGCATTAAAATTTTCGATAAATTCGTAGCATAGATTAGATTGAATTTGAAGCCATAGCCTGGGTTATGTTGACTTTAAGCATATCAGTCAGCTACTTTATCTTTTCAAACTCTGTTGCGTAGATTAGCCTGAATTTGTAATGTGACCTGGGTTATGTTAATTTTAGACCTGTGCATTGTTTTCTGACACAAATAATATCGAATGGAGTATGCATGAAATCATATACATCGGTGATATCGTTACTTATGTTATATTTCTTTCTTATATATTTCTTTTAAAAATCGGGAATAGTTCCACGTTTTCTGCCAACTATGTAAATGCAAACCTTGAATCAACTGAACTGAATGCTCAAACCTTGAGTTGTTGTGGTAATAGCTAGAACTTCTTAACAATTTTTAATCTAGGGGTTCTTCATGGAGGTCAAGTCCAAGAAATTATGTTTCTTCCACTGGTTATGTCCATTAATCCATTGGACAAAGAGAAGTAGAATTCGCTGGACAGTTGAGTATGTGGGTGTATCATGGGAATCCTCACCACATGCTGGGCATAAGTTGGGGACTGTTCGGACGGCACCTTCAAGTGATAAACTGAAACGGCGGAATCGATGGCGTCTCTGTGAATGTCAAAGTATCGTATACGAGATATTTTCCAAGGGATCCTGAACATATGTATCTTTGAATATTCTCCTCGAACTTACAAAGGGCATGCCTCGGAGGAGAATCCAACTATGTGATGTTGAAATTTGGATGACATCCGAAGAGAAACTGTAGACTACATTTTGACAGCTTTGTAAATTTCTCTATTGGTTATCACTTAATGAAAGAGACCACCTTGAGCAGCGTAACTGACTATATTATACCTCCTTGGTCCACTCACTCAGATAGTTCACAATCCATCTCTTCATGTTGTTAGTGACAGAAGGGATATCAGCCTGTACGATGATCCCTTGCACGCGATCTTCCCATGTTTTAAAATTGGGATCACTCGACCAATTTTCCAATCATCGGGTACATTTAAGCTCCTGAGCGACAGGTTAAAGACCAAACTCAGGTATTCGACTCCCCGCTCACCAAGGTGTTCTAACATCAACGTGAATATGGTCTGCAACTTCCGCTGGTGTAAAGATCTGCGGTGTGTCCGTGGCTAGAAGATTGTGGAGTTTGCAAACAATGCTTTTTTTCACCTTGTATCTCTCAGGTTGCTTAATAAATTGCCAGCAAAAAGTGCGTGGGCATCCCTTAGGGGATGCGTTCGTCCGCTAATACTTCCGCTGGGACGAACGATGGGTTTTCTACCTGTTGTGATGAAGTGAGTTGCTGCTGTTGTGATGGTTTCGCGGAATTTCGTATCTGCGTCATAAACTTTGGAGGCAACCCAGCTGTGCCAGTCTGTTTTTTTGTTTTTGATTTATGTATGTACATTCCCACGACAGCCGGTTCTTCGTTTCGGAATGACCCGAGATATCTCGGCCAAGGCTGTTAACTCAGCCCAAAACATCTCTACAATTTTTAACATCGGAGCATCACCTTCCGATAGTACTTCGCATTATTTTGTTCGTGCCGGGAAAAAAACCTGCTTTTAACCAAAAATTGACACGAATTTTTATAAACTTTTATTATTATGGATATAAATAGTGCAACCATTTTGGAAGCTTTGATTCGGCCCCAATTAGCAGAACCTTAGCATCTGTTATCTTCTATAAGATACTTTTCGCCATTATGAAATGATCCGTTAGTTCTTTCTTGTAAAGCAAATAAGCTTCATTTTATACAAATACACCGACTCAGGTGTAGATCTTTTGTTACTATTATTATGATGTTATCATTACTACTGAAGTAGTGAACCTTAGCTGATCGTTATTACAAATGGATCCATATTAAGCATTAAGATAACAAAAATTCTTTTACAATATGCAATTAGTTTTAAACTAAATATGTATGTTTTGCGCTCTTAGCGTTTCAGTTTGGCTGATATTTCCACTTCCGTCATGATTTTAATGAAACCAAATGCGAAAATTGTTTCGATCATATTGGTTAAAAGTTACAGGCTGAGCATTTCATCAATATACGTTTAAGCGATATATAATCAATTACTTCTTTATCGATTTCTACAACGAATTCCCCTACTTCGACTTTTTCTTTATTGTGGATCTTAGTATCATTCCCAAAGTGCTGCTATTATAGGTTTAATTCTAGTTACAAAATGTCCTTTAAGACACATATTCCTCCTTTATTACCGGAAAAAAATCAATTGATACAATAAAACCACTCAATTGTCATCACAAATTTATCTTCCCTTTTGTAATACTCATTCAAACGATCGTTACATATTACATTTTCTTATAACTCCTATAAACTTTTATTACTCCTTTTTATCACAATCTTCTCATTCACAGCATTATGGCTGCTGATATTGATGACTTTGTGGTGGTATTTCATTTTCGTAAATGGATCTTTATGTTTGTCGGCCAGTATTCATCTGTGCACTCGTTGACGTTTACAAATTAAGACATTTTAGTATTCTCGTGGTCACACCAGAAAAATTGAGATGGAAGGAAGCTCACAGGCTATAGCGGCCGACAACCAAAAAACATAAAAAAATTTCAACAAAAAGGAGAAACAAAATAATCAAGCAAAAGCAGCAACAACCAATTAAAACGCCACTGTTGTTGTTGCTGTTGTCATCGTAAAGGTAATGATGTTAATTAAAATGTACAACTGTTTGGCTGAATATTGCCGCTGCTGATTATTGCTGCTGCTTCTATTTACTGCTTGCTGACTATTTGTTGGTTACTGTTGAAACCCGATACTTCTGTGTTAACGGGCACTCATCGTAGTCGTCGTCATCATCATCTTAGTCGTTGCTATATTAAATTGTTGCTATTTGTTGTTATTGCTGGTTGTACTGATTTTACAACACGGATAACAAGACCGCAACTTAAAACTTTTGTCAGCTAGCCTGCCTGCCTGCTTGCCTGCATGATTGGGGCTGGTTGCTTGCCTCGCCTGGGCTAATGGTTGCTGTCACACCGAAAAACGATAAAACAAGACACACACACACAGCAATACTGCAAAAACTTATTTAGTATGAAATGAAACGAAATGTTGCACAAAACGAAGGAAAATAATTCTTCCAATAATGACGTTACATGTTCATACGTAATTGTAATTTATTGTTATGCAAGTGTGTAATTAATTCGATTATAAAAATGCAACAGCAACAACACAAACAAATAACAACAAAAGGTTACCGATACACACATACATATAACAACAACTTTTATTGTCCTTTTATTAACAACACAACAATGTCCAACCATTTAGTTACATTTTATGACTGACATTACAAATGTAACAATCATAATAAATATATTCACAGTTTTTTTGAAATGATAATTATAATTTTTATGAAAAGGAAAGGAAATTAGATTTACTCTTTAAAAAATTTCATCACCGCAGGGGGACTAGAGGTCACCTTTTTTTAAAAAACTGATACAGAACTTGTCTCTAGTATCCCTTTTCACTTTATTAGCTCCTGTAAAAGTTGTTATGCATATTTTGTCATAAAGACTACATAGAAGAAATTATTCCAATTACTTTAGCGTTAGTAACGGAAATTTTTCTTTACTGCACGACTAAATTATTTATCCTTGTTGTTTGTTTTCTGGGGTCTTTTTCTCTCACTGCATATTCTGTTGGCGTTCATATCCTCTCTGTAGTCGGGTTAACTTTTCCTCCCACATTAGAGCTTTGAATTGGCTTAAGCGGGATCAATAACAGACGGGAAGCTGCATTTACAAATTTTCCGAGAGTTTTGGAATATCCGAATCGCTCCCAATCCTCATACGAGTTGGAAAGAAAATCTAATTATTCTTTGAAAATATCCTGGACCTTACTTAAAAAGTTTTTTCACGTCTCCTTCGCTATTTATCATGCCAGCACTGATCTCCCTTTGAGCCTTTGAAGGCAGGATTAACTAGGGGTTTCCTTTCCTTTTTCCTTAACATTTCCTACGATAAATCACGATCGTGGGAATACAACGACACAAGATTCAGAAGTAGATCACCAATTTTTAGTTATCTTTGTTTATTATTAATTATTAATTAATAATTAATAATTAATAATTAATAATTAATAATTAATAATTAATAATTAATAATTAATAATTAATAATTAATAATTAATAATTAATAATTAATAATTAATAATTAATAATTAATAATTAATAATTAATAATTAATAATTAATAATTAATAATTAATAATTAATAATTAATAATTAATAATTAATAATTAATAATTAATAATTAATAATTAATAATTAATAATTAATAATTAATAATTAATAATTAATAATTAATAATTAATAATTAATAATTAATAATTAATAATTAATAATTAATAATTAATAATTAATAATTAATAATTAATAATTAATAATTAATAATTAATAATTAATAATTAATAATTAATAATTAATAATTAATAATTAATAATTAATAATTAATAATTAATAATTAATAATTAATAATTAATAATTAATAATTAATAATTAATAATTAATAATTAATAATTAATAATTAATAATTAATAATTAATAATTAATAATTAATAATTAATAATTAATAATTAATAATTAATAATTAATAATTAATAATTAATAATTAATAATTAATAATTAATAATTAATAATTAATAATTAATAATTAATAATTAATAATTAATAATTAATAATTAATAATTAATAATTAATAATTAATAATTAATAATTAATAATTAATAATTAATAATTAATAATTAATAATTAATAATTAATAATTAATAATTAATAATTAATAATTAATAATTAATAATTAATAATTAATAATTAATAATTAATAATTAATAATTAATAATTAATAATTAATAATTAATAATTAATAATTAATAATTAATAATTAATAATTAATAATTAATAATTAATAATTAATAATTAATAATTAATAATTAATAATTAATAATTAATAATTAATAATTAATAATTAATAATTAATAATTAATAATTAATAATTAATAATTAATAATTAATAATTAATAATTAATAATTAATAATTAATAATTAATAATTAATAATTAATAATTAATAATTAATAATTAATAATTAATAATTAATAATTAATAATTAATAATTAATAATTAATAATTAATAATTAATAATTAATAATTAATAATTAATAATTAATAATTAATAATTAATAATTAATAATTAATAATTAATAATTAATAATTAATAATTAATAATTAATAATTAATAATTAATAATTAATAATTAATAATTAATAATTAATAATTAATAATTAATAATTAATAATTAATAATTAATAATTAATAATTAATAATTAATAATTAATAATTAATAATTAATAATTAATAATTAATAATTAATAATTAATAATTAATAATTAATAATTAATAATTAATAATTAATAATTAATAATTAATAATTAATAATTAATAATTAATAATTAATAATTAATAATTAATAATTAATAATTAATAATTAATAATTAATAATTAATAATTAATAATTAATAATTAATAATTAATAATTAATAATTAATAATTAATAATTAATAATTAATTATTAATTATTAAGTATTAGGGAGCGGAAGTAATCAGATTTATGTGTCTTTCTCTAAGCATTTTTCTCTTTACAGAGCTTTTTGAAACTCCCAGACGTGTTAAAAAATAAAAATCGGCTTACTTATAAATCTGTTTATCCTACAATTAGTAATTCAGCCAGATTTTTCTACCAAAGAGCGGAGATACGCGATTTTTCAAAATTTGTTATGTCTGTTTTTCGTTTTAAGAAATTGTGGTTTTCTATACTCATTGTTTGCTCTCCAAATCATATCGAAAACTGATTTTACATTTCGGTCAGGGAGAGCATTTACATCGATTTTTTTAGTTTTAAAAGTTTACTAATTTAATACTTTAATCACTATTATCCCATCGGATTCTAACAGCTTCAAATCTTTAACTTCGATAAGGAAAAGGAAAATCGTTAAAATGTTGTTCATATATTTTTTAAAAGATCTTCGGATTTGTTTGTGCATAAAATATTATATTTTCTGGCATTGGCTGGCTTACACGCTCGTAAATTATATTTTAATGAATTACTTCTAAAGAGAAAATGAACAAATTGTTGAATTATTAAGAAATTGTACTTTGCAATACAAATACTTTGTATATTTAGATTTGAATTTTTTATAAAAAAAAAACATAGTTTGTTTGGTTTCATACTTTAATATAAAATAAAATATTTGTCATTCTCTGAAAATTATTCGTTTAATAAAGAACCCAGTTTTTGTATAAAATCTAGAAAATAGATTGTGAATTATTATTTGGCCATATACAAGACAAATTTACAACAGGTTATGGGCTTTTGAGTCAACGTACATGGTCAAATTGTGAAAGCAGATAAATAGTATCCAAAATGAGTTCCGGATTTCAAATAGAAAAGTTAGATTCAAACAATTATGAATCTTGGTGTCTTCAAATGAAGAGCATTTTAATTCATGCCGAATTATGGAAGATTGCAAATGGCGAATTGGTAAAGCCGCAAGATGCTAATGAGTTGGAGCAATGGTTATCAAAGGACGAAAAGGCTTTAGCAACTATAATTCTGTGTATTAAACCAACGCAAATAAATCATATCAAGCAATATCAACCGCAGTTTACATTCGTAACAGATCTTTAACAAAAATACATCAATACAAAACTCCTCAAGAAATTTGGTCTGGAAAAAAGCCAACTGTAGCACATTTCAAAGTTTTTGGTTCAACAGTAATAGCTCTAGATAAAACTGTCAGGAAAAAATTTCAACCGAAAGGCAAGGAATATATTATGGTAGGGTATTCCGAAGAATCTAAAGCGTATAGATTATATGACGCAGAAAATAAAAAGGTAGTCGTAAAAAGAGATGTTATTTTTATTGAAAATGAATTTCTAAGAAAGCAAGATAACAATGAACCTGAAAACATTTTAATAGAAATAAATCCGAAAATTGACGAAGGTATTATAAATTCAAATGACAGTCCATCGACTTCACAACTAATCGATACAAATGTTGATGAAAATCCCGATGAAGATTCTGAAATTGAAGAAATTGACAGAATAGCAGATTTGAAAAATCGTAGAGGTAGGCCAAAGTTAATAAAAACAGGAAAACCTGGTAGGCCGAAAAAGCAGTTTAGTAATTCCCTTAACATGATGACTAAAGAAGAAATTGATATTCCTCAAACTGTAGAAGAAGCAGTAAGTAGTCGTTATGCAGATAAATGGATAGAAGCCATGAAGACTGAGTATATATAATTCATTAATTGAAAATGATACATGGTCAGTAGTTCAGTTGCCAGAAAACCAAAAGGCTATTGGTTGCAAATGGGTTTTTTCTTTAAAGAAAGATAAAGATGGCAATGTTGAAAGGTTTAAAGCAAGGCTTGTAGCGAAGGGATGTAGTCAAAAGTATGGCATCAATTATGAAGAAACGTTTTCACCGGTAATTCGATACGCAAATCTTAGATTGTTATTCGCAATTGCAGTAGAACATGAACTTCATATGCATCAAATGGACGTTAAAACCGCATATCTTAATGGAGATCTGCATGATGATGTTTTTATGAAAATGCCAACATATTTTGAAAGCGAAAATCAGAATAATACAGTTTTAAAACTCAAAAAATCAATATATGGACTCAAACAGTCTGGCCGTGAGTGGAATTTCAAATTAAATTCAGTTTTAAAGGACTTAGGATTTGTTGCCTGTCCAAGTGAACCTTGCTTGTATACAAGACATCGAAATGGGAAACTAAATTATATCGCAGTATATGTCGATGACAAAAGCGAGTTAAATGTAATCAAGAAGCAAATTTCAAGTAAGTTGAAAATCGTTGATAAAGGTCCTTTAAGTTATTTTTTAGGAATGGAAATCGAAAGGGATGGATATACTGGTTCGATTACCTTATGTCAGAAAAATTACATTAAGGAACTTCTAAATGAGTACAATATGGATGAATGCAAACCGATGTCTACACCACTAAATGAAGGTTTTCAGCTGAAATGTTCCAGTGATGATAATTGTGAAAAGGTAAATGAAACCGAGTATCAATCGTTAATAGGTACCCTAATGTACCTGGCCTTTACAACTAGAGCGGATATATTGCATTCAGTTTGCAAGCTTTCGCAAAGGAATAAAAATCCGCACACCGAACACGTAGCAGCAGCAAAACACATACTTCGATATTTATCGAAAACTCAAGATTTTAAACTACACTACCACAAAACTAGTAAACCAATCGAAGGTTACGTTGATGCAGACTGGGGTGGTGATCCTTTAGAACGCAAATCATATACAGGATATGTATTTATATATGCTGGATGTATATTTTCCTGGGAATCCAAAAAGCAAGCAACAGTAGCACTCAGTAGTACCGAAGCTGAGTACATAGCTTTCTGTGCCGCAGCGAAAGAAGCCGTTTATTTGAGAAAAATATGCTTGGAACTTGGATTAAATATTTCAAAAGATCCAATTGTTATAAATGGTGACAATTTAAGTGCACAACAATTAATCAAGAATCCAGTATATCATGCGCGAAGCAAACACATTGATATCAAATATCATTATGTTCGAGATGTTTACAATAACAACGATATTGTATTAAAGTATGTACCATCTAACGAAATGATAGCTGATCTTTTAACTAAGAATTTAGGAAAAATTAAACACTACAAATTTACAGATTTAATGGGTTTATATTAATGATTTAAAAGTATTTTGTATTGAGGAGAAGTGTTAAATTATTAAGAAATTGTACTTTGCAATACAAATACTTTGTATATTTAGATTTGAATTTTTTATAAAAAAAAAACATAGTTTGTTTGGTTTCATACTTTAATATAAAATAAAATATTTGTCATTCTCTGAAAATTATTCGTTTAATAAAGAACCCAGTTTTTGTATAAAATCTAGAAAATAGATTGTGAATTATTATTTGGCCATATACAAGACAAATTTACAACACAAATATGAGTCATCTATTAAACTTTGAAACAAAAAAGACTTCTTAAAAAAATTCAATTATTTGGCAAATTGCTGCTACCCATATTTGTGATACTAAAAAATAAATTAGAATTAAAACTTTCCCAAAGAACTAGAAAAAGAAAAAAACTGAAATTAAAATACAAAACATGACTGATAGATGGCAATTTCTTAAGGGTTTATTCCACTTCAATTTTTTTCGTCTTTTGCATTAAATCATGATACCACGATCCAGTAATTTAATGCAACAAAATCAACACCAAATAACCAAAAAAAGAAGAAATAAATAACTTTTTTTCAAATTAATGTTCAATTTCCAGCATGTTTTTGTAGCACCTCCAAACATCATTAAGAAACAAAAAAAACGATTATTTGCAAAAACATTAAAAAACTAAAGACAAATGTTACAGAAATTTGCAAATTTTCAATTGATTGCAGGCATAAAAGAGGACCACAGTTGAAAAACCGAAATAAAAAGTGGACTACAAGTCACGTGCTCCTTTTTTTTTGGAAGTTTAGATTGTTGTTCTTGTTGTTGTGATTTTTTTACATACATAAGTAAATATATTTTTAAGGACCAAAAAAATACTAAAGATTTTTAAACAAAACAATTTATACGAGCATGATCAATCTCAAAATATGCTACAACCCAAAGAACCATAAAAAATTGTATTTTTTATTTTACTACAAGGATATTATGGTAGAAATTCTTTAAATTCAATTTGCCTTATACCTTATATAAGCAGTCAGACAGAGGAGAAATCCTTTTGGATGGGTTCAGTAAAATGGAAACAGTCTCAAACGAAACGAAATAACTTCCAATTGTAATACGACTTTAGTCAACTCCCAACAAAATTTCTTTAGAAATTATTTTATTATGAATTAACATTTTGACAGCTTTGTAAACTTCTCTACTGGGTATCACTCAACGAAGGGGACCACACTGAGGCAGCATAATTGACTACTGACCCACCAAACGTTTTGTATATAGATGACAAGATTTATTTGTCCATAAGCCAAGTACTGCCGGCTAGCGCTTTAAGGACCTTGTTTCTACTCAGCAATTTGTGCGAGATTGCAGTAGCAAGAGCTGAGGAGATAAGCGGGTTCACTGTTGGAATTTGAACTCCATGGACAAAGACGACAAGCTAGAGTTTTATCTCCTTGGTGGTGAAGAGTGTTGATGAGTGTTGCTGAAGACTACGTTGGTGATAACTACGGGTCATACGCAGTGAAGAAATTATGGACCTGGTTGAGATAACCATTCATCGTATCACATAAAAGCGCGCTAACATCCCTTAGGGTCGGGTATAGTGGTATCTACAAACTTAATCCTTCTTCGTAGATTTGGAGACCGTACTATTGACCACAATTTAACTAATCCTGTACTTAAGTTGCAATTTTTCAGGTGATCTTACCATCTCTCCTAATTTACCAACTTGAAACGTCAGGGTTGGTGTTGCGGATCTGCGGAAAATGTGGACACATGACAAATATTATACCTGCTGCTGTTGTAATAGTCTCTGCGTCGTAAACGTTGGAGGGAACCGGCAGATCACTGAAGTGGTAGTCGGTGAATTCTCTGTAACCGTGCCAGTCTGCTTGCTTTTGGTTTATGTTTGTATGTATGTATTCACAGACGATGAAATCGTTGAGTCGATCCTTAGTGATTATTAAGGGCGATCTGTTCCAAGAGAAACTACTGGACGCCAGGTTGCGCAGTTGATCAGTGCAAGAATCACTATTGCAATGTCGGACGATCTAGCGCAATTACTGAAGATCACTGAAGTGGTAGTCGGTGAATTCTCTGTAACCGTGCCAGTCTGCTTGCTTTTGGTTTATGTTTGTATGTATGTATTCACAGACGATGAAATCGTTGAGTCGATCCTTAGTGATTATTAAGGGCGATCTGTTCCAAGAGAAACTACTGGACGCCAGGTTGCGCAGTTGATCAGTGCAAGAATCACTATTGCAATGTCGGACGATCTAGCGCAATTACCCATAACCCTTGTGAGGCATCGTTGTTAAGTGTGGAGAAGTTGGATTCGACAATTTATTTCGCCATTGCTCTACCTCTCTGATCTTCCCCCGCTACATATTTAAATTTTTTATATAACTTTTTCTTGTTACAATAGCATGAAGGTGAAATTCAAGAAATTGGGCTACTTCCACAGAATGAGTTCACAAATCAATTTAACAGGGTAGTATCATAATGACCTTGACCAAATTGTGAGCATAAATTTTGAGCTTTGCTCAGTAGTGCCTAACATTGAAAGATCCTTGATCTCATAACTCCGTTATTCGCAGCACTAACGTATAATATCCCCCAACAAGAAGTAGCACAACAACAAATTGGCAAAAAAAAATCCTAAAACACCGCTATTCCAAAAAATTAAATTACCAAAATAAACAACAAAACTTTTTTACTCATACAGTCAGTCAGACGGACAGTCAGACAGACAGTTTTAGTCAAAGAGACAAGCAACCAAACAGAATTTTAAATAAAAACAAAAGTCGTGATGATGAGGTCGTTGTCGGTCGTTCGTTAGATTTTTTTTCAACATTTAACTTTGACTTAAACGACTTATGTGGTGTGGTTGTTGTAGTTTACTGACAATGTCTGTAACTTTGACTGGATGTTTTTTTTTTTTTTGGCTGCCGGCAGCGATTTGTGTTTTAAACTTCAAACTTTTCTTACTGTCAACTACTTAAAAAAACAAAAAAAAATAAAAACTTTAGTATCAACAACAATAACAAATGCTTAAAACTTCTTATTTTATTATTTTTTTTTTTGTATTTCTTGTAAATGTTTAAATCTAATTTGTTTAAACATTGGAGAATATATACTTTATATACATACATATAAAAGTGTAAGTGTGTGCAAAAAAGTGTAGTCAACAGTCAACAACAATCATGACAATTTGTAGCGACAATTCAACACGGATACGATCAGTTTAACTACCAACAACTACAACAATAACAACAGCAATAAAAGCAATAGCCACAACAACCAAACCAACTGTAGCTGTCAACTAAACAACATTTGTTGATTGCAACATTAACCACCTATTTGTTGTCCTTATAAAGAAACAACTGCAACAAAAACTTTACAACAATACACTTTTTTTTTTTTGCATCTTAAATTACAACAACCACAATTCGTTTAATCTGATTAATCAAAATGTTTTCAATTAATTTTTATTGAAAACGCTTCATGTCTTTTTACACCAACAAAAAAATACAACAAACAAAATCAAGAAAATCACATTTTTGACCACTAAAAGGCCAAAATGTTAAATGATCATGCGCCATTTGTTTGTATAACAAAAAAAACACTCGATTATTAACTAATACTTAGACAAAAACATTTAGGTACATTTGTGTGTTAAGAAGAGTGGTTGAGTATTAAATCCACATAAAAAATTCAAAATACACAACTTATTAAATTGCTTCTAATAATATTTTTGGAGATCATCAACCAACTCTAAATGAGTTAAGACTATGGATGGTTATGTTACGCTTATCACATCAACATAAAGTATCCTACATCGAAACTTCTAAATACATAAAATCGATTTTTGGTATAAAACACTTATAACTGATCAGTGATCAATGATTGAGCTTATTTTCTAAAAAACGCACTATTTACCGAGTTATAAAGGATCTTAGTTTAAACCGAAATTTCGATATAAAAATCGATTTTTGAAATGAAATATAAGTGATCACAGATTGAGCTTATTTTCTCAAAAAACGCAGTATTTACCGAGATATAAAGAATTTTAATTTAAATCGAAATTTCGATATAAAAATCGATTTTTGGGTTGAAACATAAGTGATCACAGATTGAGCTTATTTTCTCAAAAAACGCAGTATTTACCGAGTTATAAAGGATTTTAATTTAAATCGAAATTCCGATATAAAAATCGATTTTTGGGTTGA
This sequence comes from Protophormia terraenovae, assembly GCA_951394005.1. Classification (NCBI taxonomy): domain Eukaryota; kingdom Metazoa; phylum Arthropoda; class Insecta; order Diptera; family Calliphoridae; genus Protophormia; species Protophormia terraenovae. The sequence goes on from OX596076.1 coordinate 96,718,668, forward strand.
AACGTAAGTGATCACAGAATGAGCTTATTTTCTCAAAAAACGAAGTATTTTCCGAGATATAAAGGATTTTAATTTAAATCGAAATTTCGATATAAAGATCGATTTTTGGGTTGAAGCATAAGTGATCACAGATTGAGCTTATTTTCTCAAAAAACGCAGTATTTTCCGAGATATAAAGGATTTTAATTTAAATCGAAATTTCGATATAAAAATCGATTTTTAGTATGAAACATAAGTGATCACAAATTGAGCTTATTTTCTCAAAAAACGCAGTATTTACCGAGATATAAAGGATTTTAATTTAAATCGAAATTCTGATATAAAGATCGATTTTTGGGTTGAAGCATAAGTGATCACAGATTGAGCTTATTTTCTCAAAAAACGCAGTATTTACCGAGATATAAAGGATTTTAATTTAAATCGAAATTTCGATATAAAAATCGATTTTTGGGTTGAAACATAAGTGATCACAGATTGAGCTTATTTTCTCAAAAAACGCAGTATTTACCGAGTTATAAAGGATTTTAATTTAAATCGAAATTCCGATATAAAAATCGATTTTTGGGTTGAAACATAAGTGATCACAAATTGAGGTTATTTTCTCAAAAAACGCAGTATTAACCGAGTTATAAAGGATTTTAGTTTTTATCGAAATTCCGATATAAAAATCGATTTTTGAGTTGAAATATAAGTGATCACAGATTGAGCTTATTTTCTCAAAAAACGCATTATTTACCGAGTTATAAAGGATTTTAATTTAAATCGAAATTCTGATATAAAGATCGATTTTTGGGTTGAAGCATAAGTGATCACAGATTAAGCTTATTTTCTCAAAAAACGCAGTATTTACCGAGTTATAAAGGATTTTAATTTAAATCGAAATTTCGATATAAAAATCGATTTTTGAGTTGAAATATAAGTGATCACAGATTGAGCTTATTTTCTCAAAAAACGCATTATTTACCGAGATATAAAGAATTTTAATTTAAATCGAAATTTCGATATAAAAATCGATTTTTGGGTTGAAACATAAGTGATCACAGATTGAGCTTATTTTCTCAAAAAACGCAGTATTTACCGAGATATAAAGGATTTTAATTTAAATCGAAATTTCGATATAAAAATCGATTTTTGGGTTGAAGCATAAGTGATCACAGATTGAGCTTATTTTCTCAAAAAACGCAGTATTTACCGAGTTATAAAGGATTTTAATTTAAATCGAAATTTCGATATAAAGATCGATTTTTGGGTTGAAGCATAACTGATCACAGATTGAGCTTATTTTCTCAAAAAACGCAGTATTTACCGAGATATAAAGGATTTTAATTTAAATCGAAATTTCGATATAAAAATCGATTTTTGGGTTGAAACATAAGTGATCACAAATTGAGGTTATTTTCTCAAAAAACGCAGTATTAACCGAGTTATAAAGGATTTTAGTTTTTATCGAAATTCCGATATAAAAATCGATTTTTGAGTTGAAATATAAGTGATCACAGATTGAGCTTATTTTCTCAAAAAACGCATTATTTACCGAGTTATAAAGGATTTTAATTTAAATCGAAATTCTGATATAAAGATCGATTTTTGGGTTGAAGCATAAGTGATCACAGATTGAGCTTATTTTCTCAAAAAACGCAGTATTTACCGAGATATAAAGGATTTTAATTTAAATCGAAATTTCGATATAAAAACAGATTTTTGGGTTGAAACATAAGTGATCACAGATTGAGCTTATTTTCTCAAAAAACGCAGTATTTACCGAGACATTAAGGATATTAATTTAAATCGAAATTTCGATATAAAAATCGATTTTTGGGTTGAAGCATAAGTGATCACAGATTGAGCTTATTTTCTCAAAAAACGCAGTATTTACCGAGTTATAAAGGATTTTAATTTAAATCGAAATTCCGATATAAAGATCGATTTTTGGGTTGAAGCATAAGTGATCACAGATTGAGCTTATTTTCTTAAAAAAACGCAGTATTTACCGAGACATTAAGGATATTAATTTAAATCGAAATTTCGATATAAAAATCGATTTTTGGGTTGAAGCATAAGTGATCACAGATTGAGCTTATTTTCTCAAAAAACGCAGTATTTACCGAGACATTAAGGATATTAATTTAAATCGAAATTTCGATATAAAAATCGATTTTTGGGTTGAAGCATAAGTGATCACAGATTGAGCTTATTTTCTCAAAAAACGCAGTATTTACCGAGTTATAAAGGATTTTAATTTAAATCGAAATTTCGATATAAAAATCGATTTTTGGTTTGAAACATAAGTGATCACAGATTCAGCTTATTTTCTCAAAAAACGCAGTATTAACCGAGTTATAAAGGATTTTAATTTAAATCGAAGTTTCCATTTTTGGGTTAAAACATAAGTGATCACAGATTGAGCTTATTTTCTCAAAAAACGCATTATTTACCGAGTTATAAAGGATTTTAGTTTAAATCGAAATTTCGATATAAAAATCGATTCTTGGGTTGAAACATAAGTGATGATCACAAAACGCAGTATTTACCGAGACATTAAGGATATTAATTTAAATCGAAATTTCGATATAAAAATCGATTTTTGGGTTGAAGCATAAGTGATCACAGATTGAGCTTATTTTCTCAAAAAACGCAGTATTTACCGAGACATTAAGGATATTAATTTAAATCGAAATTTCGATATAAAAATCGATTTTTGGGTTGAAACATAAGTGATCACAGATTGAGCTTATTTTCTCAAAAAACGCAGTATTTACCGAGACATTAAGGATATTAATTTAAATCGAAATTTCGATATAAAAATCGATTTTTGGGTTGAAACATAAGTGATCACTGATTGAGCTTATTTTCTCAAAAAACGCAGTATTTACCGAGATATTAAGGATTTTAATTTAAATCGAAATTTCGATATAAAAATCGATTTTTGGGTTGAAGCATAAGTGATCACAGATTGAGCTTATTTTCTCAAAAAACGCAGTGTTTACCGCGTTATAAAGGATTTTAATTTAAATCGAAATTTCGATATAAAAATCGATTTTTGGTTTGAAACATAAGTGATCACAGATTCAGCTTATTTTCTCAAAAAACGCAGTATTAACCGAGTTATAAAGGATTTTAATTTAAATCGAAGTTTCCATTTTTGGGTTAAAACATAAGTGATCACAGATTGAGCTTATTTTCTAAAAAACGCACTATTTACCGAGTTATAAAGGATTTTAGTTTAAACCCAAATTTCGATATAAAAATCGATTTTTAGTATGAAACATAAGTGATCACAAATTGAGCTTATTTTCTCAAAAAACGCATTATTTACCGAGATATAAAGGATTTTAATTTAAATCGAAATTTCGATATAAAAATCGATTTTTGGGTTGAAGCATAAGTGATCACAGATTGAGCTTATTTTCTCAAAAAACGCAGTATTTACCGAGTTATAAAGGATTTTAATTTAAATCGAAATTTCGATATAAAAATCGATTTTTGGTTTGAAACATAAGTGATCACAAATTAAGCTTATTTTCTCAAAAAACGCAGTATAACCGAGTTATAAAAGATTTTAGTTTTTATCGAAATTTCGATATAAAAATCGATTTTTGGGTTGAAACATAAGTGATCACAGATTCAGCTTATTTTCTCAAAAAACCGAGATATTAAGGATTTTAATTTAAATCGAAATTTCGATATAAAAATCGATTTTTGGGTTGAAGCATAAGTGATCACAGATTGAGCTTATTTTCTCAAAAAACGCAGTGTTTACCGCGTTATAAAGGATTTTAATTTAAATCGAAATTTCGATATAAAAATCGATTTTTGGTTTGAAACATAAGTGATCACAGATTCAGCTTATTTTCTCAAAAAACGCAGTATTAACCGAGTTATAAAGGATTTTAATTTAAATCGAAGTTTCCATTTTTGGGTTAAAACATAAGTGATCACAGATTGAGCTTATTTTCTAAAAAACGCACTATTTACCGAGTTATAAAGGATTTTAGTTTAAACCCAAATTTCGATATAAAAATCGATTTTTAGTATGAAACATAAGTGATCACAAATTGAGCTTATTTTCTCAAAAAACGCATTATTTACCGAGATATAAAGGATTTTAATTTAAATCGAAATTTCGATATAAAAATCGATTTTTGGGTTGAAGCATAAGTGATCACAGATTGAGCTTATTTTCTCAAAAAACGCAGTATTTACCGAGTTATAAAGGATTTTAATTTTAATCGAAATTTCGATATAAAAATCGATTTTTGGTTTGAAACATAAGTGATCACAAATTAAGCTTATTTTCTCAAAAAACGCAGTATAACCGAGTTATAAAAGATTTTAGTTTTTATCGAAATTTCGATATAAAAATCGATTTTTAGTATGAAACATAAGTGATCACAAATTAAGCTTATTTTCTCAAAAAACTCATTATTTACCGAGTTATAAAGGATTTTAATTTAAATCGAAATTTCAATATAAAGATCGATTTTTGGGTTGAAACATAAGTGATCACAGATTCAGCTTATTTTCTCAAAAAACGCAGTATTAACCGAGATATAAAGAATTTAAATTTAAATCGAAATTTCGATATAAAAATCGATTTTTGGGTTGAAACATAAGTGATCACAGATTGAGCTTATTTTCTCAAAAAACGCAGTATTTACCGAGATATATAGAGGATTTTAATTTAAATCGAAATTTCGATATAAAAATCGATTTTTGGGTTGAAGCATAAGTGATCACAGATTGAGCTTATTTTCTCAAAAAACGCAGTATTTACCGAGTTATAAAGGATTTTAATTTAAATCGAAATTTCGATATAAAGATCGATTTTTGGGTTGAAGCATAAGTGATCACAGATTGAGCTTATTTTCTCAAAAAACGCAGTATTTACCGAGATATAAAGGATTTTAATTTAAATCGAAATTTCGATATAAAAGTCGATTTTTGGGTTGAAACATAAGTGATCACAGATTGAGCTTATTTTCTCAAAAAAACGCAGTATTAACCGAGTTATAAAGGATTTTAATTTAAATCGAAGTTTCCATTTTTGGGTTAAAACATAAGTGATCACAGATTGAGCTTATTTTCTAAAAAACGCACTATTTACAGAGTTATAAAGGATTTTAGTTTAAACCCAAATTTCGATATAAAAATCGATTTTTAGTATGAAACATAAGTGATCACAAATTGAGCTTATTTTCTCAAAAAACGCAGTATTTACCGAGATATAAAGGATTTTAGTTTTTATCGAAATTTCGATATAAAAATCGATTTTTGAGTTGAAATATAAGTGATCACAGATTGAGCTTATTTTCTCAAAAAACGCATTATTTACCGAGTTATAAAGGATTTTAATTTAAATCGAAATTCTGATATAAAGATCGATTTTTGGGTTGAAGCATAAGTGATCACAGATTAAGCTTATTTTCTCAAAAAACGCAGTATTTACCGAGTTATAAAGGATTTTAATTTAAATCGAAATTTCGATATAAAAATCGATTTTTGAGTTGAAATATAAGTGATCACAGATTGAGCTTATTTTCTCAAAAAACGCATTATTTACCGAGATATAAAGAATTTTAATTTAAATCGAAATTTCGATATAAAAATCGATTTTTGGGTTGAAACATAAGTGATCACAGATTGAGCTTATTTTCTCAAAAAACGCAGTATTTACCGAGATATAAAGGATTTTAATTTAAATCGAAATTTCGATATAAAAATCGATTTTTGGGTTGAAGCATAAGTGATCACAGATTGAGCTTATTTTCTCAAAAAACGCAGTATTTACCGAGTTATAAAGGATTTTAATTTAAATCGAAATTTCGATATAAAGATCGATTTTTGGGTTGAAGCATAACTGATCACAGATTGAGCTTATTTTCTCAAAAAACGCAGTATTTACCGAGATATAAAGGATTTTAATTTAAATCGAAATTTCGATATAAAAATCGATTTTTGGGTTGAAACATAAGTGATCACAGATTGAGCTTATTTTCTCAAAAAACGCAGTATTTACCGAGATATAAAGGATTTTAATTTAAATCGAAATTTCGATATAAAAATCGATTTTTAGTATGAAACATAAGTGATCACAAATTGAGCTTATTTTCTCAAAAAACGCAGTATTTACCGAGATATAAAGGATTTTAATTTAAATCGAAATTCTGATATAAAGATCGATTTTTGGGTTGAAGCATAAGTGATCACAGATTGAGATTATTTTCTCAAAAAACGCAGTATTTACCGAGATATAAAGGATTTTAATTTAAATCGAAATTTCGATATAAAAATCGATTTTTGGGTTGAAACATAAGTGATCACAGATTGAGCTTATTTTCTCAAAAAACGCAGTATTTACCGAGTTATAAAGGATTTTAATTTAAATCGAAATTTCGATATAAAGATCGATTTTTGGGTTGAAGCATAAGTGATCACAGATTGAGCTTATTTTCTCAAAAAACGCAGTATTTACCGAGATATAAAGGATTTTAATTTAAATCGAAATTTCGATATAAAAATCGATTTTTAGTATGAAACATAAGTGATCACAAATTGAGCTTATTTTCTCAAAAAACGCAGTATTTACCGAGATATAAAGGATTTTAATTTAAATCGAAATTCTGATATAAAGATCGATTTTTGGGTTGAAGCATAAGTGATCACAGATTGAGCTTATTTTCTCAAAAAACGCAGTATTTACCGAGATATAAAGGATTTTAATTTAAATCGAAATTTCGATATAAAAATCGATTTTTGGGTTGAAACATAAGTGATCACAGATTGAGCTTATTTTCTCAAAAAACGCAGTATTTACCGAGTTATAAAGGATTTTAATTTAAATCGAAATTCTGATATAAAGATCGATTTTTGGGTTGAAGCATAAGTGATCACAGATTGAGCTTATTTTCTCAAAAAACGCAGTATTTACCGAGATATAAAGGATTTTAATTTAAATCGAAATTTCGATATAAAAATCGATTTTTGGGTTGAAACATAAGTGATCACAGATTGAGCTTATTTTCTCAAAAAACGCAGTATTTACCGAGTTATAAAGGATTTTAATTTAAATCGAAATTCCGATATAAAGATCGATTTTTGAGTTGAAATATAAGTGATCACAGATTGAGCTTATTTTCTCAAAAAACGCAGTATTTACCGAGATATAAAGGATTTTAATTTAAATCGAAATTTCGATATAAAAATCGATTTTTGGGTTGAAACATAAGTGATCACAGATTGAGCTTATTTTCTCAAAAAACGCAGTATTTACCGAGTTATAAAGGATTTTAATTTAAATCGAAATTCCGATATAAAGATCGATTTTTGGGTTGAAATATAAGTGATCACAGATTGAGCTTATTTTCTCAAAAAACGCATTATTTACCGAGTTATAAAGGATTTTAATTTAAATCGAAATTCTGATATAAAGATCGATTTTTGGGTTGAAGCATAAGTGATCACAGATTGAGCTTATTTTCTAAAAAAACGCAGTATTTACCGAGATATAAAGGATTTTAATTTAAATCGAAATTTCGATATAAAAATCGATTTTTGGGTTGAAACATAAGTGATCACAGATTGAGCTTATTTTCTCAAAAAACGCAGTATTTACCGAGTTATAAAGGATTTTAACTTAAATCGAAATTCCGATATAAAGATCGATTTTTGGGTTGAAGCATAAGTGATCACAGATTGAGCTTATTTTCTCAAAAAACGCAGTATTTTCCGAGATATAAAGGATTTTAATTTAAATCGAAATTTCGATATAAAAACCGATTTTTGGGTTGAAACATAAGTGATCACAGATTGAGCTTATTTTCTCAAAAAACGAAGTATTTACCGAGATATAAAGGATTTTAATTTAAATCGAAATTTCGATATAAAGATCGATTTTTGGGTTGAAGCATAAGTGATCACAGATTGAGCTTATTTTCTCAAAAAACGCAGTATTTACCGAGATATAAAGGATTTTAATTTAAATCGAAATTTCGATATAAAAGTCGATTTTTGGGTTGAAACATAAGTGATCACAGATTGAGCTTATTTTCTCAAAAAAACGCAGTATTAACCGAGTTATAAAGGATTTTAATTTAAATCGAAGTTTCCATTTTTGGGTTAAAACATAAGTGATCACAGATTGAGCTTATTTTCTAAAAAACGCACTATTTACAGAGTTATAAAGGATTTTAGTTTAAACCCAAATTTCGATATAAAAATCGATTTTTAGTATGAAACATAAGTGATCACAAATTGAGCTTATTTTCTCAAAAAACGCAGTATTTACCGAGATATAAAGGATTTTAGTTTTTATCGAAATTTCGATATAAAAATCGATTTTTGAGTTGAAATATAAGTGATCACAGATTGAGCTTATTTTCTCAAAAAACGCATTATTTACCGAGTTATAAAGGATTTTAATTTAAATCGAAATTCTGATATAAAGATCGATTTTTGGGTTGAAGCATAAGTGATCACAGATTAAGCTTATTTTCTCAAAAAACGCAGTATTTACCGAGTTATAAAGGATTTTAATTTAAATCGAAATTTCGATATAAAAATCGATTTTTGAGTTGAAATATAAGTGATCACAGATTGAGCTTATTTTCTCAAAAAACGCATTATTTACCGAGATATAAAGAATTTTAATTTAAATCGAAATTTCGATATAAAAATCGATTTTTGGGTTGAAACATAAGTGATCACAGATTGAGCTTATTTTCTCAAAAAACGCAGTATTTACCGAGATATAAAGGATTTTAATTTAAATCGAAATTTCGATATAAAAATCGATTTTTGGGTTGAAGCATAAGTGATCACAGATTGAGCTTATTTTCTCAAAAAACGCAGTATTTACCGAGTTATAAAGGATTTTAATTTAAATCGAAATTTCGATATAAAGATCGATTTTTGGGTTGAAGCATAACTGATCACAGATTGAGCTTATTTTCTCAAAAAACGCAGTATTTACCGAGATATAAAGGATTTTAATTTAAATCGAAATTTCGATATAAAAATCGATTTTTGGGTTGAAACATAAGTGATCACAGATTGAGCTTATTTTCTCAAAAAACGCAGTATTTACCGAGATATAAAGGATTTTAATTTAAATCGAAATTTCGATATAAAAATCGATTTTTAGTATGAAACATAAGTGATCACAAATTGAGCTTATTTTCTCAAAAAACGCAGTATTTACCGAGATATAAAGGATTTTAATTTAAATCGAAATTCTGATATAAAGATCGATTTTTGGGTTGAAGCATAAGTGATCACAGATTGAGATTATTTTCTCAAAAAACGCAGTATTTACCGAGATATAAAGGATTTTAATTTAAATCGAAATTTCGATATAAAAATCGATTTTTGGGTTGAAACATAAGTGATCACAGATTGAGCTTATTTTCTCAAAAAACGCAGTATTTACCGAGTTATAAAGGATTTTAATTTAAATCGAAATTTCGATATAAAGATCGATTTTTGGGTTGAAGCATAAGTGATCACAGATTGAGCTTATTTTCTCAAAAAACGCAGTATTTACCGAGATATAAAGGATTTTAATTTAAATCGAAATTTCGATATAAAAATCGATTTTTAGTATGAAACATAAGTGATCACAAATTGAGCTTATTTTCTCAAAAAACGCAGTATTTACCGAGATATAAAGGATTTTAATTTAAATCGAAATTCTGATATAAAGATCGATTTTTGGGTTGAAGCATAAGTGATCACAGATTGAGCTTATTTTCTCAAAAAACGCAGTATTTACCGAGATATAAAGGATTTTAATTTAAATCGAAATTTCGATATAAAAATCGATTTTTGGGTTGAAACATAAGTGATCACAGATTGAGCTTATTTTCTCAAAAAACGCAGTATTTACCGAGTTATAAAGGATTTTAATTTAAATCGAAATTCTGATATAAAGATCGATTTTTGGGTTGAAGCATAAGTGATCACAGATTGAGCTTATTTTCTCAAAAAACGCAGTATTTACCGAGATATAAAGGATTTTAATTTAAATCGAAATTTCGATATAAAAATCGATTTTTGGGTTGAAACATAAGTGATCACAGATTGAGCTTATTTTCTCAAAAAACGCAGTATTTACCGAGTTATAAAGGATTTTAATTTAAATCGAAATTCCGATATAAAGATCGATTTTTGAGTTGAAATATAAGTGATCACAGATTGAGCTTATTTTCTCAAAAAACGCAGTATTTACCGAGATATAAAGGATTTTAATTTAAATCGAAATTTCGATATAAAAATCGATTTTTGGGTTGAAACATAAGTGATCACAGATTGAGCTTATTTTCTCAAAAAACGCAGTATTTACCGAGTTATAAAGGATTTTAATTTAAATCGAAATTCCGATATAAAGATCGATTTTTGGGTTGAAATATAAGTGATCACAGATTGAGCTTATTTTCTCAAAAAACGCATTATTTACCGAGTTATAAAGGATTTTAATTTAAATCGAAATTCTGATATAAAGATCGATTTTTGGGTTGAAGCATAAGTGATCACAGATTGAGCTTATTTTCTAAAAAAACGCAGTATTTACCGAGATATAAAGGATTTTAATTTAAATCGAAATTTCGATATAAAAATCGATTTTTGGGTTGAAACATAAGTGATCACAGATTGAGCTTATTTTCTCAAAAAACGCAGTATTTACCGAGTTATAAAGGATTTTAACTTAAATCGAAATTCCGATATAAAGATCGATTTTTGGGTTGAAGCATAAGTGATCACAGATTGAGCTTATTTTCTCAAAAAACGCAGTATTTTCCGAGATATAAAGGATTTTAATTTAAATCGAAATTTCGATATAAAAACCGATTTTTGGGTTGAAACATAAGTGATCACAGATTGAGCTTATTTTCTCAAAAAACGAAGTATTTACCGAGATATAAAGGATTTTAATTTAAATCGAAATTTCGATATAAAAATCGATTTTTAGTATGAAACATAAGTGATCACAAATTGAGCTTATTTTCTCAAAAAACGCAGTATTTACCGAGATATAAAGGATTTTAATTTAAATCGAAATTCTGATATAAAGATCGATTTTTGGGTTGAAGCATAAGTGATCACAGATTGAGCTTATTTTCTCAAAAAACGCAGTATTTACCGAGATATAAAGGATTTTAATTTAAATCGAAATTTCGATATAAAAATCGATTTTTGGGTTGAAACATAAGTGATCACAGATTGAGCTTATTTTCTCAAAAAACGCAGTATTTACCGAGTTATAAAGGATTTTAATTTAAATCGAAATTCTGATATAAAGATCGATTTTTGGGTTGAAGCATAAGTGATCACAGATTGAGCTTATTTTCTCAAAAAACGCAGTATTTACCGAGATATAAAGGATTTTAATTTAAATCAAAATTTCGATATAAAAATCGATTTTTGGGTTGAAACATAAGTGATCACAGATTGAGCTTATTTTCTCAAAAAACGCAGTATTTACCGAGTTATAAATCGAAATTCCGATATAAAGATCGATTTTTGAGTTGAAATATAAGTGATCACAGATTGAGCTTATTTTCTCAAAAAACGCAGTATTTACCGAGATATAAAGGATTTTAATTTAAATCGAAATTTCGATATAAAAATCGATTTTTGGGTTGAAACATAAGTGATCACAGATTGAGCTTATTTTCTCAAAAAACGCAGTATTTACCGAGTTATAAAGGATTTTAATTTAAATCGAAATTCCGATATAAAGATCGATTTTTGGGTTGAAATATAAGTGATCACAGATTGAGCTTATTTTCTCAAAAAACGCATTATTTACCGAGTTATAAAGGATTTTAATTTAAATCGAAATTCTGATATAAAGATCGATTTTTGGGTTGAAGCATAAGTGATCACAGATTGAGCTTATTTTCTAAAAAAACGCAGTATTTACCGAGATATAAAGGATTTTAATTTAAATCGAAATTTCGATATAAAAATCGATTTTTGGGTTGAAACATAAGTGATCACAGATTGAGCTTATTTTCTCAAAAAACGCAGTATTTACCGAGTTATAAAGGATTTTAACTTAAATCGAAATTCCGATATAAAGATCGATTTTTGGGTTGAAGCATAAGTGATCACAGATTGAGCTTATTTTCTCAAAAAACGCAGTATTTTCCGAGATATAAAGGATTTTAATTTAAATCGAAATTTCGATATAAAAACCGATTTTTGGGTTGAAACATAAGTGATCACAGATTGAGCTTATTTTCTCAAAAAACGAAGTATTTACCGAGATATAGAGGATTTTAATTTAAATCGAAATTTCGATATAAAGATCGATTTTTGGGTTGAAGCATAAGTGATCACAGATTGAGCTTATTTTCTCAAAAAACGAAGTATTTACCGAGATATAAAGGATTTTAATTTAAATCGAAATTTCGATATAAAAATCGATTTTTGGGTTGAAACATAAGTGATCACAAATTGAGCTTATTTTCTCAAAAAACGAAGTATTTACCGAGATATAGAGGATTTTAATTTAAATCGAAATTTCGATATAAAGATCGATTTTTGGGTTGAAGCATAAGTGATCACAGATTGAGCTTATTTTCTCAAAAAACGAAGTATTTACCGAGATATAAAGGATTTTAATTTAAATCGAAATTTCGATATAAAAATCGATTTTTGGGTTGAAACATAAGTGATCACAAATTGAGCTTATTTTCTCAAACCGAGATATAGAGGATTTTAATTTAAATCGAAATTTCGAACCAAAATTTTGATCTTATTTGAATCTGGTCCTAAATTTTTCTTATGTCATTAAATGCTCGCTCTAAAGTCCTTTCTTACGATACCAAATTTGTATATTGTTATTGAAAAAAGAACCTATTTCCATTTTGATCTTGCTCACGAAAGGATAATTTCAGGACCAAAATTTTGAGAAACGGTAACTTAGAATAAATCAAATTTTTATTTAAGATAGGAACATCTATACTTTTCATTTCGCGGCCACCCTAATGTATACCATTTAAAACGTTGCTTTTTTTCGATAATCCGCAGCGACTTTGGTCATTTATTATATTCAAAGTTCAATATGATTACTAAGCAACTACCAAATTTCCAGTTGTTTAAAATGAATTCATTTCTAAATTGATATTTTTAAATTATACAAAGAAAAAGTTTTTTCGTACATAAAAAAACTTTTTTTAAAACATTTTTTAAAGAACAAAATTATTTTGTACTTTACTTAAAATGTTTGTTTTGATAATTTTATTATTTTGTTTTTGAACAGTTAAGAAAAATATTCTATTTTGAACTTAAGTGTTTTTTATTTTTTCAATGAAAACTTAAAATTTTATGTTTTTTGTTCGTAATTTCTGGTCTCTGGTTTTAATACATATTTTGTTGTTGTGTTCCTATAATTTTTTTTGTTTGCATTTTTTTTTTTTTTTTTTTTTTTTTTTTTTCTTGATTTTTTCAGTTTCATGTCATTTTTCTAGTGATGACACTAAAATAATCGAAAGATGTTAGGTGGAACAAAATGAGATAGGAACATCTTTTAAAGATGTTGAAAGATGTTGAGTTCTAAGCCCTATAAAATTCATATGGGAAGATGTTAACATCTTGTGAAATTGATGGTAGATGTTAGATGTGAGCAAGTGTGAATACCACATAAGATGTACGCAATAAACATCTGCATCAATTCATTTGTAACTCATTTTAAATGATTCCCTTTCTTTTCAATTGTTGACTGTATGGAAAAGACAAAGAAAACAAAACAAAAACAAACAAAATCATTTGTGCAGGGAGTCATAAAAACAATTTAGCAACAAATCATTTGCAACTGAATTGAATTAAATATAAAATGCAATACTGTCATTTGTTTGTTTTTTGCTTACAAAATTTGAAGTGAAGGAAATATTAAATGAAAAAATTTAAATAATATAGATTTTTAATTAAAAGTAAATAAAAATATCATAAATAAAATAAATTTTATTTCATTTAAGATATAATTAATTATAATTGAAATAAAAAATAATTAAATTTTCTGAGCAAAAAAATTTAAAACAAACGTAATCATAATCTATTTTTTTATTTAAAAATAAATAATTGTTACTTTCCATGCATTTTTTCATATTAAAGTAAGGGAATGACAGTAATTCACAGTTTTGATTTTATGTTTTTTATTAAACATTACTGTTTTTGAAAAAAATTTCTTATGACAAACAATTTCTCAAAGAGAACATAACATGATTTGTTTTTGTTTTATCATTTCAATTCAACTCAATTCAAATAATATTTTCTTGCGTGGTTTGTTTTGTATTGTTTTGTTTTTTATTTTAGCAGTAATGTGAGAGCATGTATTAAAAAACATTACTGTGAGTTGAAAAGCAAATGATTTGATGCAGATGTTTAGTACGCAAGTGTGAAAACGGCATTACACCAAATATATTCTTTCAGTAAAAATAGTTTTTAAAATACAACCCTAAAGCAGCTGTTTTAATTTCGTTGCCATCTCGTTCCTCAAACAAACATCAACATTCGAAAGTGTCTCAAATGCGCCAAAAACAATCGCTTTTTATTGCAATTTTTACTAAACAAAATCCTGCTGTCAATCCAAAAAGTTGAAGATTCCGCTTTAAATAAATAAATATTTGTTAATTAATAATAATAAAATCACAAAAAACACAATGGTTGAACGCATTGAAGATTTAAATTTACCCAACGCTGTCATCACTCGTCTCATCAAAGAAGGTCTACCTGATAGTGCCAATGTTTCCAAAGAGGCTAGGGCTGCCATAGCACGGGCTGCCTCAGTATTTGTTATATTTCTAACGTCCACTTCAACAGCTTTGGCACGTAAACAAAATCACAAAACAATAACGGCCACAAATATTTTGGATGCCTTAAAGCAGCTAGAGTTTGAAAGTTTTGTAGAGCCATTGACAAAAGATTTGGAAACATATCGTAAAGTGGTAAAAGATAAAAAGGATAAGGGCAAAAAAGATACAAGCACTACAGAGAATGGTGAAAAGGAGAAGGAAACTGAAGCGGAAGCAACGTAGAGGTTTAGGAATGATTGGAAGAATTGATATTTCGTTAGTATTTTAAGTTGTAGTATTTTTCGTGTATGAAAAACGTATTTTTTAAGATAAAGTTTTTTAAATAAAAGAAAAATATTGTGAAGTAAGTTATTGGTCGAGTAACGGACACATGTTAAGTTTGAAGAATATTTATAATTTATTTCGATTTCCCTTATGCATTACAGCATTCCGGCGGTATAAATAGACCACCCTAATTCAGCTCCGATTTATTTGATTTTTTTTTTTTGCCATTGATAGTACTTTTAATGGTGAATATAATGATGTAAAAATGTTTGGCCGCAAATAAATATTTTGGAAGTTATAGGGCTTTGAAATTCGAATTTTCCTAAGAAACTCGTATCAAAAAATTTTCGTTATAAAAAAAGTTGGGTAAAAAGAAAGAATTTCGTTAGCGAAGCCGCTTTTGGACATACCACAGAGTTAAGAACCCTTCTGCCTGGCCGAAGGCCGACTATTAAGAAAAATTATTTCTACAAAAAAAAAAAATTTTTTTTTCCACAAGAAATTATAAAATACTTCAAAAGTTGTGTTTATGAAACTTTTATATTATTTTTATTTTATTTTTGTAAATGTAGCCTTAAGAGCTTTTAATTGACACCTTAATCTTTGCAATCGGATAAATAGTATAGGAAATATTTACGATTTTAAGTGAATTAGGGATGTAAATGAGTACCATTCCTGCAAATGTCACACAATCTATGATGATTGATGTATTGAATACTGCAAAAAAAAAAATATATTTAAAATAAACGACTTTATTTCCCCACCAGGGATCATGTATATAGTATATTTTGTTTTTAAAAAGTTTTAAATAATTTTTTCCGAAATAGGTCTCAAACGTTTTTTAAAGGTCTACATGGGTAATTTCTCTAGTTTTTTTAACACATTTTCATGAAATCTAAAATATGGTTTATTATATGAAAACTCACATTTGAAGGAAGAATTTTACAATTTTTTATCTTGAAGCACCCAAACAAACGTTGATTTATAATTTTAAACAAATTAAATTAATATTGTTTTATTTATTTAATTTATTAATAATTTCTTTCAATACAACTTAAATAAATTTAAAACTAAAAATAAGAATAAACATACAAATAAATTCGAAATATGAATGAGGGGTATAAATAAAGTTGTTCACAATGTGACCTGGAAAAAATTTCCAAAAACAACAATGAAATAATGAAAATCAAAACGCTCATGGAAAAGAAAACAAATTAATGAATGAATTTTAAAAAATTAGTTGGTTAACTCAGCATCTACATCTTGCCAAAATGGATCAGAAAATGTATCCGATTCATTGTCATCATTTGCCACAGCAGGCGATGAAAATTCCACAGCCTCTATAGAAGGTTCATCACATTCAATGGGCCATTCTTCATCTTGATTTGCTGATGATGCCATCGATGTATCCTGTTCATTTTTATTACTTGCCCAATTGGCTTTGCCTAGGGCATTTACACCATCCAATGCACGCTGATATGTAGGTTCCATGCTCAAAGCAATTGTATAATATTCCAAGGCACCATTAAGATCTTTTTCAGCCGCTAAAATATCACCCAACATTGTAAAGAGTTTAAAGTGGGGATAATTGACCACTTGTTTTTTAAGCAAGGCAATGGCCTCTTGGGTTTCACCCTCTGAGTGACAGAGTTCAGCCATGAGAGCTACAGCGGGTGCATAATGTTCATCGATTTCTAATGCTTTGCTTACAACTTTTTTGGCACCTTTTTTCACAGTCGGATGGGTGGAATGAATGAGAGTGCGAGCAAACATCTGGTGGCAGGAAAAGTAATTAGAATAAGAGTTTTAGGGCGGAAAAGATCTGACAAACCAATTTAACTTACCACTAAACTCCTGGGAGATTCTCTAAAGAAACGCACTGCCATGGCACACATGGTCTGTGCCTCCTTGGCTCTCTTAGTGCCCACATAGCAATGAAACAGGCCCTTGTACACTTCAAAACGATAATTTGCAATACACTGTGCAGTTCTAAAGAATTTTATGGCATCACTGTGACGTTTGATTTGCAGACATATTTTACCTCTCAGCAATTGGGCCTCAACATTGCGCGGATTAACAGAAATTGCTTTATTGGCAAAAGAGGCAGCTTTTTCTAGTTTGCCATTGGCATAGAAATTTTGAGCCAAAACAAACCAATGAGCCGAAGTAAATTCATGAATATTAGTCAGCTGGGCGGTTAACTTATCCAGTTCTTGTAATTTTTGATTGTATTCAAAGACCACGGAGAGAGGCATTATAGCATCCCAGTTATAGGGATTCAACATATAGGCTGTTTCTAAATAATGTTGAGCTTGTGTGGAATTACCATAGTAATAGAAACATTTGCCAATTAAAGTAATCAAATGTTCATTCTGATGAAATTTAGTTTTCTCATTAATGCTTTGGAATGTTTTGGAGGCTTCTAAATGTTTGCGGGTATACATTTGGGCATGACCTTTAATCCAAGTACTAAGCCATTCAATATTTTTGGGCACTGCGCTGGCTGTAGGAAATCATATATTTAATTTTTTTGAAATCTTTAAATATTCTCTACCTACCATTCACCACCAAAGAATTAACTTCTATACCATCTACTCCCAACTCCAGAAGAGCATCTATGGCCTCTAAAGCCATGGGACATTCACGCAATACTTCTTTGTAATTCAAAATAGCTTCAGCTCCATTGGTGCCACCAAAAATTTGTATTAATTTGGCCAAAAATAAATTAACTTTAGGTGTACGTGCTTTGGCCGGCAAAGCCTGTAAAACACTAATCGCCTGTGAAGTTTCGGCCAGATCCTGATGACATTTGGCCAAACGATAACGTGTTTCAGTTTCATTAAAATGTTCATAAGCCGATTCTATGGCTGTCAAATGGGAACTTTTATAGCGACTCATAAATTTTCGCATTAAAAGTGCTGCATTTAATTGTTTGATGGCCATACGTAATTGACGTTCCTGATAGCAGGCGTTGGCATGGAACAGCAAAACTTGATATTCCAATTCCGGTGTAGCCAAAGAGCGATCATTTTGTAAAAGAGTATTTAGTAAGCTGGCCTAGTGATAAAAATACAATTAAAATCAAAACCTAAATATGTTTCACCAGTCTTCCGTAGAAATTGTTGCTTTCACTTTTTACTTACTGCTGTTATAACACTACTATATAATTCATTATCATATAATTTTTTAATATTTGTTAATAACACAGTTTCCATATTATTTATTTTATTTGTTTATTTTTGTAAAATAACAATTTTTTCTTTCTATTTTGTTTTCACTGGAATATGCAATAATATGCAGATTTTGTTTAACAAAACATTGTTGCTTTAAATAGTAGTAGAATTTTACTACTTTTTACCTATAGAAAAAAACGCATTCATCCACAAAAATAATAATCTAAATTAGATTTATTTAAAATTTAATTATGTATTTTTTAAATTATACATTTTTTTTAATATTGAAAACCAAAAAAAAAACTGCACTTGTTGCATTAAAAAGATCCTTTCTTTCTTTAATATTAAATATTATTACCTTCATTTTCTATAGTTAAATTTATTAAATATCGTATAAAATAATGTTTTTTTTATGTGTACACGGTTTTTAAACAAATGTCAAAGATATTTTATTTAAATTTTTAGATAAAAAAAAAATATAACACCAAAAACAACCTCTCCGCCAATACAATAATAATAATTTGCGGTGATTGCCGAGAATTTTATGAATTCTTCGGCAATTATGTCCACGGCGAACAAAAATTTGGTTCGCGACGGAAAAAAAAATACACAAACTAATGTTTTTCTTACTTTGAGTCTACATTAGAGAAATTTTTATCAAGACAAACGTCAAAATCGGTGCGAATCTATACAAGGTGGCCTCAGTTAAACAGCTGGTTATTATTTTTGGTTGTTACAGCTGTCAAACTGCATACATAAAAAACATTAATGAATTCGCCATATTGTTGATTTTGCACAATTGTTGCCACCTTCCATAAATTCGAGTTCATTTTGACGTTTGTCTTGATAAAAATTTGTCTAATGTAGACTCAAAGTTATGGACGCCATGTTGGTTCGCCGCGAACCAAATAGTTGGTACTTAAACCGCGAACCAGCTTCATAAGAATCTCCGTGAAGAAATCAAACCGACAAGTGGCAACACCAACAAACTTTTTGCACGTGTATGTTTGTTTACACAAAAAAAAAAATGTAAACAAAAAATGATAAAATTTTAATATAATTAAATTAAAAGAAAAAACTATCTTTCTGCATGAACATTAAAACTAAAAATGAATATCAATAGAGGATAACCCCAGGAATCAAAAAATTTGACTGTCACCCCCGAAAATTTAAGATGTTAAGAGACATCCCATAGCAAACTTTGGAAAATGGTGAAATCAAAAATTTTAATAAAATCTAAAGTTTTCGGTGAGCGTTAAAACCGAAAACAGGGTTCGATAGAGGGCAATCATAGGAATCAGGAAATGTGACTGTCACCCCCCAAAAAACTAGGGGTTAAGTGCTACCCCCTAACAAACTTTAAAAAATTAAAAATTTTTGGTGAATTTAAAAATTTTAATAAAATCTAAAGTTTTCGGTGAGCGTTAAAACCGAAAACGGGGTTCGATAGAGGACAATCATAGGAATCAGGAAATATAACTGTCACCCCCGAAAAAACTAGGGGTAAAACGCTACCCCCTAACAAACTTTAAAAAATTAAAAATTTTTGGTGAATTCAAAAATTTTAATAAAATCTAAAGTTTTCGGTGAGCGTTAAAACCGAAAACGGGGTTCGATAGAGGACAATCATAGGAATCAGGAAATATAACTGTCACCCCCGAAAAAACTAGGGGTAAAACGCTACCCCCTAACAAACTTTAAAAAATTAAAAATTTTTGGTGAATTCAAAAATTTTAATAAAATCTAAAGTTTTTGGTGAGCGTTAACACCGAAAACGGGGTTCAATAGAGAACCATCATAGGAATCAGGAAATATAACTGTCACCCCCGAAAAAACTAGGGGTAAAACGCTACCCCCTAACAAACTTTAAAAAATTAAAAATTTTTGGTGAATTCAAAAATTTTAATAAAATCTAAAGTTTTCGGTGAGCGTTAAAACCGAAAACAGGGTTCGATAGAGGGCAATCATAGGAATCAGGAAATGTGACTGTCACCCCCCAAAAAACTAGGGGTTAAGTGCTACCCCCTAACAAACTTTAAAAAATTAAAAATTTTTGGTGAATTCAAAAATTTTAATAAAATCTAAAGTTTTCGGTGAGCGTTAAAACCGAAAACAGGGTTCGATAGAGGGCAATCATAGGAATCAGGAAATGTGACTGTCACCCCCCAAAAAACTAGGGGTTAAGTGCTACCCCCTAACAAACTTTAAAAAATTAAAAATTTTTGGTGAATTCAAAAATTTTAATAAAATCTAAAGTTTTCGGTGAGCGTTAAAACCGAAAACTTTTTTTTCGGGGGTGACAGTCATATTTCCTGATTCGTATGATTGTCCTCTATCGAACCCCGTTTTCGGTTTTAACGCTCACCGAAAACTTTAGATTTTATTAAAATTTTTGAATTCACCAAAAATTTTTAATTTTTTAAAGTTTGTTAGGGGGTAGCGTTTTACCCCTAGTTTTTTGGGGGGTGACAGTCACATTTCCTGATTCCTATGATTGCCCTCTATCGAACCCCGTTTTCGGTTTTAACGCTCACCGAAAACTTTAGATTTTATTAAAATTTTTGAATTCACCAAAAATTTTTAATTTTTTAAAGTTTGTTAGGGGGTAGCGTTTTACCCCTAGTTTTTTCGGGGGTGACAGTCATATTTCCTGATTCCTATGATTGTCCTCTATCGAACCCCGTTTTCGGTTTTAACGCTCACCGAAAACTTTAGATTTTATTAAAATTTTTGAATTCACCAAAAATTTTTAATTTTTTAAAGTTTGTTAGGGGGTAGCACTTAACCCCTAGTTTTTTGGGGGGTGACAGTCATATTTCCTGATTCGTATGATTGTCCTCTATCGAACCCCGTTTTCGGTTTTAACGCTCACCGAAAACTTTAGATTTTATTAAAATTTTTGAATTCACCAAAAATTTTTAATTTTTTAAAGTTTGTTAGGGGGTAGCGTTTTACCCCTAGTTTTTTGGGGGGTGACAGTCACATTTCCTGATTCCTATGATTGTCCTCTATCGAACCCTGTTTTCGGTTTTAACGCTCACCGAAAACTTTAGATTTTATTAAAATTTTTGAATTCACCAAAAATTTTTAATTTTTTAAAGTTTGTTAGGGGGTAGCACTTAACCCCTAGTTTTTTGGGGGGTGACAGTCACATTTCCTGATTCCTATGATTGCCCTCTATCGAACCCTGTTTTCGGTTTTAACGCTCACCGAAAACTTTAGATTTTATTAAAATTTTTGAATTCACCAAAAATTTTTAATTTTTTAAAGTTTGTTAGGGGTAGCGTTTTACCCCTAGTTTTTTCGGGGGTGACAGTTATATTTCCTGATTCCTATGATGGTTCTCTATTGAACCCCGTTTTCGGTGTTAACGCTCACCAAAAACTTTAGATTTTATTAAAATTTTTGAATTCACCAAAAATTTTTAATTTTTTAAAGTTTGTTAGGGGGTAGCACTTAACCCCTAGTTTTTTGGGGGGTGACAGTCATATTTCCTGATTCGTATGATTGTCCTCTATCGAACCCCGTTTTCGGTTTTAACGCTCACCGAAAACTTTAGATTTTATTAAAATTTTTGAATTCACCAAAAATTTTTAATTTTTTAAAGTTTGTTAGGGGGTAGCGTTTTACCCCTAGTTTTTTCGGGGGTGACAGTCACATTTCCTGATTCCTATGATTGCCCTCTATCGAACCCTGTTTTCGGTTTTAACGCTCACCGAAAACTTTAGATTTTATTAAAATTTTTGAATTCACCAAAAATTTTTAATTTTTTAAAGTTTGTTAGGGGGTAGCGTTTTACCCCTAGTTTTTTCGGGGGTGACAGTTATATTTCCTGATTCCTATGATGGTTCTCTATTGAACCCCGTTTTCGGTGTTAACGCTCACCAAAAACTTTAGATTTTATTAAAATTTTTGAATTCACCAAAAATTTTTAATTTTTTAAAGTTTGTTAGGGGGTAGCGTTTTACCCCTAGTTTTTTGGGGGGTGACAGTCACATTTCCTGATTCCTATGACTGCCCTCTATCGAACCCTGTTTTCGGTTTTAACGCTCACCGAAAACTTTAGATTTTATTAAAATTTTTGAATTCACCAAAAATTTTTAATTTTTTAAAGTTTGTTAGGGGGTAGCACTTAACCCCTAGTTTTTTGGGGGGTGACAGTCACATTTCCTGATTCCTATGATTGCCCTCTATCGAACCCTGTTTTCGGTTTTAACGCTCACCGAAAACTTTAGATTTTATTAAAATTTTTGAATTCACCAAAAATTTTTAATTTTTTAAAGTTTGTTAGGGGGTAGCGTTTTACCCCTAGTTTTTTCGGGGGTGACAGTCACATTTCCTGATTCCTATGATTGCCCTCTATCGAACCCTGTTTTCGGTTTTAACGCTCACCGAAAACTTTAGATTTTATTAAAATTTTTGAATTCACCAAAAATTTTTAATTTTTTAAAGTTTGTTAGGGGGTAGCGTTTTACCCCTAGTTTTTTCGGGGGTGACAGTTATATTTCCTGATTCCTATGATGGTTCTCTATTGAACCCCGTTTTCGGTGTTAACGCTCACCAAAAACTTTAGATTTTATTAAAATTTTTGAATTCACCAAAAATTTTTAATTTTTTAAAGTTTGTTAGGGGGTAGCGTTTTACCCCTAGTTTTTTGGGGGGTGACAGTCACATTTCCTGATTCCTATGATTGCCCTCTATCGAACCCTGTTTTCGGTTTTAACGCTCACCGAAAACTTTAGATTTTATTAAAATTTTTGAATTCACCAAAAATTTTTAATTTTTTAAAGTTTGTTAGGGGGTAGCACTTAACCCCTAGTTTTTTGGG
Source organism: Protophormia terraenovae (assembly GCA_951394005.1). NCBI lineage: Eukaryota > Metazoa > Arthropoda > Insecta > Diptera > Calliphoridae > Protophormia > Protophormia terraenovae. The sequence goes on from OX596076.1 coordinate 96,741,746, forward strand.
GGGTGACAGTCACATTTCCTGATTCCTATGATTGCCCTCTATCGAACCCTGTTTTCGGTTTTAACGCTCACCAAAAACTTTAGATTTTATTAAAATTTTTGAATTCACCAAAAATTTTTAATTTTTTAAAGTTTGTTAGGGGGTAGCGTTTTACCCCTAGTTTTTTCGGGGGTGACAGTCATATTTCCTGATTCGTATGATTGTCCTCTATCGAACCCCGTTTTCGGTTTTAACGCTCACCGAAAACTTTAGATTTTATTAAAATTTTTGAATTCACCAAAAATTTTTAATTTTTTAAAGTTTGTTAGGGGGTAGCACTTAACCCCTAGTTTTTTGGGGGTGACAGTCACATTTCCTGATTCCTATGATTGCCCTCTATCGAACCCTGTTTTCGGTTTTAACGCTCACCGAAAACTTTAGATTTTATTAAAATTTTTGAAAGAAATTAAATTATTACAAGTTTGTTCATCTTTGTTTACATTTTTAATGTTTTCTGTTTACATTTTTATGTATTTTTGTTTACATTTTTTATGTAAACAAACGCACGTGCAAAAAGTTTGCTGAAAGTTTGCTGGTGTTGCCACTTGTCGGTTTGATTTCTTCACACAGGTTTCATAAGAAATACATTAACCTGTGTGAAGAAATCAAACCGACAAGTGGCAACACCAGCAAACTTTCAGCAAACTTTTTGCACGTGCGTTTGTTTACATAAAAAATGTAAACAAAAATACATAAAAATGTAAACAGAAAACATTAAAAATGTAAACAAAGATGAACAAACTTGTAATAATTTTAATTTCTTTTAATAAAATCTAAAGTTTTCGGTGAGCGTTAAAACCGAAAACGGGGTTTGATAGAGGACAATCATAGGAATCAGGAAATATGACTGTCACCCCGAAAAAACTAGGGGTTAAGTGCTACCCCCTAACAAACTTTAAAAAATTAAAAATTTTTGGTGAATTCAAAAATTTTAATAAAATCTAAAGTTTTCGGTGACCGTTAAAACCGAAAACGAGGTTCGATAGAGGACAATCATAGGAATCAGGAAATATGACTGTCACCCCCGAAAAAACTAGGGGTAAAACGCTACCCCCTAACAAACTTTAAAAAATTAAAAATTTTTGGTGAATTCAAAAATTTTAATAAAATCTAAAGTTTTCGGTGACCGTTAAAACCGAAAACGGGGTTCGATAGAGGACAATCATACGAATCAGGAAATATGACTGTCACCCCCGAAAAAACTAGGGGTAAAACGCTACCCCCTAACAAACTTTAAAAAATTGAAAATTTTTGGTGAATTCAAAAATTTTAATAAAATCTAAAGTTTTCGGTGAGCGTTAAAACCGAAAACAGAGTTCGATAGAGCGCAATCATAGGAATCAGGAAATGTGACTGTCACCCCCCAAAAAACTATATTATATATATGAAACTCTATATTATATATATTTTTTAAAATTTGTAAAATTTATATTATGAAGTTTACGATTTCTTACATTTATAATGTAATGAATCGTTATTATTTTAAAATATAAATCAAATATATAAAATTAATAATAAAAAACTCGAGTTTTGTCACTTTAAAATATCTCACGGTCTATGCGTAAAATAACATATATTTGTTAGGGAGTGGCATCTAAGATCTGTTTTTTTCAGGGATGACAGTCATATTTCCCCATTCCTATGAATGTCCTCTATTGAACCCCGTTTTCGGTTTTAACGCTCACCGAAAACTTTAGATTTTATTAAAATTTTTGAATTCACCAAAAATTTTTAATTTTTTAAAGTTTGTTAGGGGTAGCACTTAACCCCTAGTTTTTTGGGGGGTGACAGTCATATTTCCTGATTCCTATGATTGCCCTCTATCGAACCCTGTTTTCGGTTTTAACGCTCACCGAAAACTTTAGATTTTATTAAAATTTTTGAATTCACAAAAAATTTTCAATTTTTTAAAGTTTATTAGGGGGTAGCGTTTTACCCCTAGTTTTTTCGGGGGTGACAGTCATATTTCCTGATTCCTATAATTGTCCTCTATCGAACCCTGTTTTTGGTTTTAACGCTCACCGAAAACTTTAGATTTTATTAAAATTTTTGAATTCACCAAAAATTTTTAATTTTTTAAAGTTTGTTAGGGGGTAGCACTTAACCCCTAGTTTTTTCGGGGGTGACAGTCATATTTCCTGATTCCTATAATTGTCCTCTATCGAACCCTGTTTTTGGTTTTAACGCTCACCGAAAACTTTAGATTTTATTAAAATTTTTGAATTCACCAAAAATTTTTAATTTTTTAAAGTTTGTTAGGGGGTAGCACTTAACCCCTAGTTTTTTCGGGGGTGACAGTCATATTTCCTGATTCCTATAATTGTCCTCTATCGAACCCCGTTTTTGGTTTTAACGCTCACCGAAAACTTTAGATTTTATTAAAATTTTTGAATTCACCAAAAATTTTTAATTTTTTAAAGTTTGTTAGGGGGTAGCACTTAACCCCTAGTTTTTTGGGGGGTGACAGTCACATTTCCTGATTCCTATGATTGCCCTCTATCGAACCCTGTTTTTGGTTTTAACGCTCACCGAAAACTTTAGATTTTATTAAAATTTTTGAATTCACCAAAAATTTTCAATTTTTTAAAGTTTGTTAGGGGGTAGCGTTTTACCCCTAGTTTTTTCGGGGGTGACAGTCATATTTCCTGATTCGTATGATTGTCCTCTATCGAACCCCGTTTTCGGTTTTAACGCTCACCGAAAACTTTAGATTTTATTAAAATTTTTGAATTCACCAAAAATTTTTAATTTTTTAAAGTTTGTTAGGGGGTAGCGTTTTACCCCTAGTTTTTTCGGGGGTGACAGTCATATTTCCTTATTCCTATGATTGTCCTCTATCGAACCCCGTTTTTGGTTTTAACGCTCACCGAAAACTTTAGATTTTATTAAAATTTTTGAATTCACCAAAAATTTTTAATATTTTAAAGTTTGTTAGGGGGTAGCACTTAACCCCTAGTTTTTTGGGGGGTGACAGTCACATTTCCTGATTCCTATGATTGCCCTCTATCGAACCCTGTTTTCGGTTTTAACGCTCACCGAAAACTTTAGATTTTATTAAAATTTTTGATTTCACCATTTTCCAAAGTTTGCTAATTTTCGGGGGTGACAGTCAAATTTTTTGATTCCTGGGGTTATCCTCTATTGATATTCATTTTTAGTTTTAATGTTCATGCAGAAAGATAGTTTTTTTTTTAATTTAATTATATTAAAATTTTATCATTTTTTGTTTACATTTTTTTTTGTGTAAACAAACATACACGTGCAAAAAGTTTGTTGGTGTTGCCACTTGTCGGTTTGATTTCTTCACGGAGATAATACATTAGTGTATTGCGTGTTCGCCGCGAACCAAATTGGTTCGTACACGAAAGCAGCTGGCAGTTCTCTATACAAAAGAACTGCCAGATATGTTTTTTTTAACTTAAAAGTGGTTGCCTTTACTAAACTTTGGTTTCGTGTCTTTGCTAAAAGAAACTTTGTCTTTGCTAAACGGGAAATTCATGTTGGACATGACTTGTGTATAAGTAGGCAATATTAATGATAAAATAGAAATATGAGAGAGAATCAAAGAGTAACGCAGAAATTACAAAAGAACATGTCTGCCACAGGATTTCCTTTTCCGTTATTAAAATCTACCAAGACAAAACCGGAAATTAATAAAAAGTTAGTAATAAAAACAGAAATTGAGTGATCAAAAGAGAAAAAATCGTTTCCCTTTTTCGTTATTTGCATGTATTATTACAATTAAAAAAATAATTTTTATTTTACAAAAACATTTAATTAAAAAAACGCAAGTTACACAGGTAGGCAAAAAAAAAAAAATGATTTCATTGCGGAATTCCATAATTACGAGATAAAATTGCTAAAAAATTAAGAATGTTTCACAAAAAATTAACATAACTCTTATATTATTCCTTCAAAAGATAAGTTTTTATATGACCAATATCTTGATCCCTTTTGTGCATTTTTAGAGCACTTCTGAAGGACTTTTTTTTATTATGTATGAACTTTCCGAACTTTTCGAACTTGTTATTCAGCTATTATAACCTAGTTTACGTTGGAATGTTGTCATAAGGATTCTACAAACTCTCCTCTGTTTAACTTGGTCCAAAATATATTAATCTATTAAAAATCTCCAAAATTAAAAAAAATGTGTTACACAACTTAATATATGTATGTATATATTAATCAGAAAATGCAGTCAAATCAGAATTTTGTAAAGTTAAAAATTCGCCACAAATTAACTTTGATCCATAAACATTTTTGTTTTGAAAAACAAAAAAAGATTTATATCTATAAAAAATATAAATTTTCTCTGATATTTATTGCAATCGATTTAAAATATAAAAAATTTTATGTGAGATAAATATAAAAATAATTAAAATTTTTTGTTCCAGGTAATTCCTTTTTTTGTTTTGTTTTGCACATTATAATGAGAACACATGTAGCGATCCAAAATGAATGATAAATATAGTCATCATAATTACACTGTTATTAAAAATGAAAGTCAAATTAGATTTTAGAATTGTTCCAAAAAAATTTTCGCCTCAAACTGAGTTTGACTCATACACATTGTTTTTAAAAATTTTGCGAAAAATGGGGATCGAATCTAAGTTACTGACTTTTTGAAAAATGTTCGCTCTTGTTTTCCAAACTTTGAGACTATCTACTACGTTGACTATTTCGGGCACATCAACGGGATATAGCGCAAAATACGCACAATTACAACAAGTATCAATCCCTATCCCAAATTTTGTATTCGGTTGAGGGGCGCACAGACCCCACCCAAAAAACTGAAAAATTTTAAAAACCTAAAATAGGTTGTCATCAAAACTCGACTACTCTGTATTTAACTGTTGAAATTCTGCACATCAACAAAGATCGTGCAGAATTTATCTGAAAAGTCCGATTAGTTTATTTATCATAGAATGACATCGAAAAGTATAAACGCGCGAACAAAAATTATAGAAGAATGGGAAAAAATTAAGTAATTTATAATTCTATGTTATTGAACTTTGAACAACAATCATGATTATAAAAAAAAAAACATATGGTGCTAAAATTTTGCACTCTATTAGTTTCAAGTCTTGTGAGTTAAAGATTTAAGTCAGTTTCAGCCAAGTTAAAATTTTTTGATAACTGCCTATATGTAGAAATAATCCAAAAAATACAAATATTTTTTTACAGAGATCATAACCGTAATAGACAGATTTAATTGCAAAACTTCACCAAATTATCTTCAAAATTGTGAACTGTTGTTTAATTACAAGATTATCATGGACGGACATACAGACAGTTAATTATTTTTAGCCGATTGGTATACATTAAGGTGATAAATTCTCCAAACGTTTTATCAGCTTTATTCAAAGATTTCTGGAAGACCTGTGAAACGGTGATTGGTTAATTTTTAAAAGTCATGCTTTCTTCTTTGACTAATGTTTATTGTATGATATTCTTTAAAACTCACTGCGTTAATGATAATTCAAAAATGTCTTATGTCAATATTTAAATTTTTATCGTCTCTTTTTACCTTGCAATTTTTATCAATGATATGTTTAAGTTCTTAAGGGTCTGGGGAGTTATTAAACTAATATGAAGGGAAGCCAAGAGCCATCCAACACAACTTTACAAAATTTTATAACATGGTACAACCAGAAATTATTTAAGTACTTAAATTCAATACTTTTTTGAAACTCATAAACTTAGCTAAATTTAAAACATTGTTTTTTTTTTTTTTAAAAAAAGAAGCTATTTCTTAAAAAATGTTAAGACAATCTAAAGACTTTAGATCAAATAATATTTCATGAAATATATAAAAAGAATATCTAAAAAAAAAAATATTTTCACTTACCTTTTTATCATACGATACTTTTTTTCTTGTTCTGTTTAACTTAAAGCTACATAATCACGAATACATTTTTTAATTACACTTTTTTTTTTTTTTTTGCATTTATTTAATAAAAAATAATTTTTTTACTTTTATATTTTAACTACTTTTTAACGCCCATTTTTTCTATTTAATTACTTTTTTCTTATTTGACCACACACATTTTTTCACTTTTTTATGAATAAGAGATATCTTATTCATGACATTTAATGCTTTATAAATTTTGGATTTTTCTTATTTTTAATTTCACTTTTTTTCATATTTTTACATAATTACACTTTAAATTTTTTGAAACCTTTTTGAACAAATTTTCAATTGAATTTGCTTAAAGTTTTTTTTTTTATAAATTTTAAAGCCTGTTGTTATTTAATTATTAAAAAATCTAAACAAAATTCTATAAAAATATCAATTCCAATTAAAATATCACACTTTTATTTATTTCTTAGATAAACATAAAATCTCTTAAGAAAATTACATTTTTACATACGGAAGGAAGACTCTCTCTGTTATGAAATTTAGTATATACTCTTGAAAAAGTTCAATTTCATTTCCTCTTAAATAAAACATAAACAACAAAGCTTAAAGAAATAAAAAACTAGCGCCACCTATATTTAACTTACTGCTTAAAAAAACACCTGTTACCAACACTAACAAAAACCCACAACAACTCACATACACTATCAAACATACGAATGACCGGCGCATTTTTTTGTATTATAAAAAAACCTTTTTTTAACACTACACAATTTTTTTTTTGGGAAAGAACATTAAAACACAACCGAACCATAAGAAAATGACGCGTTAAGTAAAACACAAAAGCATAGAGAGTATGCAATTGAATGCTGAGTTGGTTATTGTTTTTATAATTAGAATAAAAGAGTATATTAACTGGTAATTATATCAAAGAGATTAGATGAATGAAAAATATACTAAATGAGAAAAAATTGCTTTTAAACAGTAGTGAAATACATATACACAATTTGTGTTTTTTAGGTATTTTATAATGTTATTTATTTATATAAAGAATTTTTAATAAATTTTTTACTAAGTAGATAATTAATAAAAATTGTGTACATTGAACAGTGGGTTCGATTGCAAAAATGTTTGTTTTAAATCTGTATCTTCTAAACTTTGTTAAGGAGATACATTTTAAACCTCGTATTATCATTTCCTTATCCTATTTTTCCACCTCTACCACTTTTACCTTACTTTGTAGTAAGACCAAAAACAACAACAATATAACAAACACTTTCGAACATACGAACGACCAAGCAAAAGACAAATACCAACCGGCATACTTTCCTTCACATTTTTCACAATATTTACAAAATATGATTAAGCAACTAATTAATTTAAATTTTCTTTAATTTACAATGTTTAGAACTTGTTGATTTTTCTTTTTCACTTTACTAACACCAACAAACTTAATCTTATATTTAGTAAAAACAACAACAAAAAACTTCAACACCTGCATGTACAAACTACGAACGGCCCCAACAAAAGAAAATGCGCAACCGGCTAAAAATTGTATGTTATTGAAATACATTTTTTAGCACTTTGCTCATAACTTTTTAATAATATTTACTATTACTAATATGTATTTACATTACTATTTATTACTAAACTGTAATGAGACTAATAAGGAGAATTCATTAATAAAAAAGCTTTAGTGTAAAAGACAAAACTGAATGTCTAATGAAGTTAACAAAAACTATTGTTCTTGTTTTAAATGGATTAAAATCTATATAAAATTTTATTTTTTATTATTTCGAAATGAAGGATTTTTAATTAAATCCCTAAATTTATAAAACATTTTACTTGAATAAAATTTCATATCTTTCTCCGTATAAACTTTACACAAAATTGGAAAATGTTAATAAAACTTTAAACCAAGGTAGATTAAGAAGGTAACGACAACTCTACAACAACTACAACACCAAAAAAAAACATGTATTTTGTTCATATAGTAAAAAGAGAGGAGAAAGACGCAATAACACAAAAGTAAGCAAAAAAAAATGTAAACATAAACAAAAATTTGACACTTCAAATTAAAAACACAGGCAGCCATATTGATTTCAAAAAGAAAAAAAATTCTCAGCTGTTTTAATGTCGTTACCTTCTTAATCTACCTTGCTTTAAACCTCGTATTTTTTATTTCCTTATCCACTTTTTTCCACCACAATCACATTTCCCTTACAATAAATTAAAAAATAACAACAAGAACTCACACACTATCGAACATATGTATGTACATACGAACGTCCAAGCAAAAAAAAAAATACCCTCCAGCACAACATTTTTTTCCAATATTCCACTACGTATTTCACAATTTTAAAGCGATTTATATTTTCTTTAATTTACTTTCATAAAGTATTTATAATTCCTTATTCACTTTCAAGTTTAAAACTTAAGAATTTCAGTACTTAAATTTACTATTACCACCACTTCACCACCTACATATATGTATGCAAATAGTACGAACGGCCCCAACAAAAGAAAATGCGCAACCGGCTAAAAATTGTCTGTTATTTAAACACATTTTTTACCATTTTGCTCATAACTTTTTAATAATATTTTTACATATTATCATTAACTAACTATTAAATAATATCTTTCAGCAAAAATATTTTAACAAACTGCATTTTTTAATTATTTAATTTAATTTCAACAAGAATAGCATACTAAAACACAACCGAACCGTAAGAAAATGACGAGTTAACTAAAATGCAAAAACAAAGAGTAAAGTAATTGCATGGTGAGTTTGTTTTTGTTTTTTATTACTAAGCTGTAATGAGTCTAATAAGGAGAATATACATACATTAATAAAAGAGCTTTAGTGTAAAAAACAAAATGAGTTAATAAATACTATTTTTCTTGTCTTAAATCTTAAAATTAATTTCGAAATGAAGGATTTTTTTATTAAATCCACAAATTTATAAAACATTATCCTTCAATTGAATAAATTGTCATATATTTTTCGTTTAAACATGAAACCTCGTATTTATTATTTCCTTATCCTCTTTTTTTCAACACTATCACATTTAATTCTTAGTAAATCCAAAAATAACAAAAAGAACTCATATACTATAAAATATATGTACGTACGAACGTCCAAGCAAAAGAAAAATATAGACCAGGCGCGGATCCACGGGGAGGGAAATAGGGAAATTTCCCTCCCCAAAATGAAAACGTTTAATGAAAAATCTTCACTAAATCATACAATTTAAGAAAATCGTTAAGAAAATCATTCTATTTTCCTCCCCCAAAAGTTTGAGCTGGATCCGCGCCTGATAATAACCGACACAATTTTATAACATTCCATCAAGTTTTTAACAATTTTACAACAATTTTTACACAATAATATTATGCAACTAATTACTAAAATTTTTTTATTTAATTTAATAAACCATTTACAATTCCTTATTCATCTTCATGTTTGAAAGATGTGGAATTTTCTACTTAAATTTACCAACACCAACAAGCTTTATATACAATGCAGTAAAAATAAAAACAAATACTTCACAACCTGTATGCATATACGAACGGCCCCAACGAAAGAAAATGCGCGACCGGCTTTTTTTTTATTTTAAAACATTTTTCACTACTTTATTTAAAACTTTTTAATAATATTTTCAAATATTTTGATTAATTAACAATTAAATTATATTTTTCTGCCAAAATATTTTAATAAAGTTGATTTTTTAATTATTTAATTCAATTAAAAAAAAAAAAAACACAACCGAAGCGTAAGAAAATGACGCGTTAACTAAAATGCAAAAACAAAATGAGTAATTGCGTGGTGAGTTTGTTATTGTTTTTATTATGAGTCTATTAACTAGTTTGTTATAAAATTAAGGAGTTTAATGAAAGTTTTAATGTAAAGATAGTTAAGAAAATGGCGGTCTAAATGAACATTTATATATTTATATAAATTAAGATGGAAAATGTCCAAAATATTCGAATAATAAAATACTTTTTAAAATAAAATTATAGAAAATTTTAATTTCGTGAGAATGAAAACAAATTTTAAAATATTTTTAAAATGGTCCATCTCATGTGAGCGAAATAATTGAGCCATAATATTATAGGGATATATGTATTTAAAACATATCAATCTTTAAGTTTGGGGGGTTAATTGCAACTTTTTTTGTCCCCATACAAATCAAGACACTTTGTGCAAAATTATAGTAGCATTACCATATACTTTAGAATTTTTGTTGCTGCATAATTCCTAGACAAGGAATTTAAAAACAAATTGTTTATATGAAAGTCCTATGCATGAACAATAATTATAAACAAAATATTTGTCTGTTCTTATGCATCCTGTTAAGTTACCATTATTTTACTTAAGTCGCGTGCTTTTTGCCTGTGCAAAATCTTACAGTTAAAGTGTGCTATAAAAAATTTTATAATAGGTGACGGCAAACACTGTATTCCTAGTACCCATAATTTAATGGATAAAATTATTTCAGAAGGTAAAACATAACGATTTATGCAAAAATGATATGGAATATTCTACCACAATGATTACAAATTTCAAAAAATATAATTCAAACCAAAAGTCTTCCAAGTGACTCTACGCGTACGAAGCGAATGGTGAACTCAAACCTATTTGTAACGTCCACTAAGGTAAAACAGGACTTAGAGCTGAAAGTTGATGCGTCAACTATTCCTTGACATCTCCAAAAACAAAATCTGTAAGAAAAATGTCCAAGAAAAGTCCCATTACTAAACTACAAAAAGATTTCTTCACTCCGACTGGCCCCTTACGAAATGGCATAACATTCTCTGCATAAATGAGTCCAAAGTAGTTCTTTTTGGTACATATAGGATACATGGGACAAGAATATATGCGAGGGGACCATACAACAAATGATATTACCCAAAATTTGTTCTGAAGTCCGTCAAGCACGGTAGTGGGAAAATATAAAAAGTTTTTATTTATAAAATTTTTAATGATGTCCTAAATACCAAACGAAAATATTGTTTTTATAAATTACAATCAGGTATGTGATGGAAAACGATTTCGAAAACGAATCGATTTTAAATCGAAAAAATGTGTGATGTACATATATTTTCTTTTTCTATTAGATTTTATTACATAATTTTTTATTTTTCTCTAAAATTGTTATTTTTCACATGAGCTGTATATTCTTAACGGAAAGTAGGTCATTGTTAAAAAAATGATTTTTGAAATCGATCGAAATTCATCACAACTTTTCAAACCGATTCGTTTTGAAAACGATCGGTTTTCATCACATACCTGAATATTTTAAAAATAACCAATAGAATCTGAAAGTACATATTCACCCTTATTACGAGTGTCGTAGTCGTGACGAAAACCTGTCGTTTTCTCTAATTTCGTATTATGATTGTGGTAAACAACAAAAAAATACATGAAATTGACATTGATTTTGTCGTTTTAAACGATTACGACTCTGACTTCGATTACGACAACGACACTCGTAATTGTAAAGAGCGAATTTCATTATCTTGTGTTGAATTAAGCCTTTAATCTGAAAGTGAACTTTACTTAACTTTTTAACAAAAATTATCTTTATTAAGGCTTCTAACTAAATTATTTATTTAAATATCAGTTAACCGGTTTCTAAGTAGACGGTTAACCGAAAAACCGGTTTTTTGAAAAGTCGGTTTTTTATAAACACTAGTCATTATATATGATTTCCATTGGAAATCTTTGGGTAGATGTCAAATATGCTGTTTTTGAAAAGGAATTGGTAAAAGTGCGAGAATTTTGGACGCCATTGCAGTCAGCTTGGAAAAATATTCCGATAGAGAGGTCGAGGTCATTAGGGGGCTCGATGGCGCTACTATTATTATTAACAAAAAGGTATTTGCTGATGCACTGAACAAACTCAATAGGTTAGCACTGTTGAGTATCACGGGGGCGTTGAAAACCACGCCGACAGCAGCCTTAGAGGTTTTATTGAATGTTATACCTTTGGATTTACTTGTTAAGCAATCAGCAAGGATAACCTTTAACAAACTAAAGCCCTATCTAATAGGCGATTTAATATTTTTGGATCTTATTTATATCAGAGGAACAAATCCTTGGACTTTCCTTGAATATATCTAGGCAACGAAATGGAAGGCATAGAATGCACTACAACACGAAGAAGAGGAGTCATTTTTTTAAGGAATTATAATGGACCACTTTGGTCTCTATGGGCACTGAATTTGAATTAGTCGGCGTCATGCTTACAACCTAACCTTACCTGCTATTATATTGCACACAACTGTATGTTTGCTACCACACAAAATAAATATTTTATTAGTTACGCCACGGATAACTACAAGGTGACCTTAGTTAGTTTTTTGCGTCATGGTCTAAAGAAATTTTACCACATCAATGGACGAATCTGTTCTCCAATTCTCTTTTATAAATCAACAAATTCCTACAGTTTCTTTAACAATTCCCAGAAATTTTTCCTTAAAAATTTTGTTAAAATAAAAACACATTTTTTATTTTTTTTTTTTTAATATTTTTCATTTTGAATTTATTTTCTAATAATTTCTGTTTTTTTTTTTTATTTTTTTCTTTTGTTTCTTCTTCATTATTTTTATATGCAGATTTTGTTTTCATCTTAAGTTCTTCGTCTTCATAATGTTGTGGTTTTTTTATTATATTTTTTATATTTTATAACCATTATATTTTTATTTATTTAAATTTATATAATTTATTATGTATTTATTTTATTAATTATTTATGTTTTTTTTTTTTCTTTTGTATAGGGTTGATTTGTTTTATAGGTTTAAATTATGTTTTTTTTTTTTTTTTCGTTACCAATAAATTGTTTATGTGGTAATAAGTGTAATTTGTGAAGGGTTTTATTATTAATAATTATTAAGTTTTTATTAATATTTTTTTCATAATTATATTCATTTTTATATGTATATTGGTAGAATTTGAAAAATAAAAAAAAATAAAAAAATTATGAAGAATTAGAAATTAAATGAAAAAATAAAAGTTTTTAATGAATAGTGGTTGTTGTTTTTATTATTATTGATTTATTTATTAGGAAAAAAAACTTAAGAAAAATAACAATTTTTTTTTTTTTTTTGTAAGGGGGGAGAAAATTTAATTTTATATATTTATAAAGTTGTTTATAATTATATATATAAAAAAATAAACACAAATTGCTTGCTAAGGTAAAAAAAGATTTAATTTTTTAAATTTGTTTTCTTTTTTTTTATAAAAATAAAAATTATAAATTTTAATTTTTAAATTAAGAAATTATATTTAAAATAATTATTAACTTATAAAACAGAAAGAAAGAAATTTTAAATTTAATTTTTAAATTATTATTATATATATATATTTTTTTTAATTTTTGTGTGTTTTTTAATATTTATATTTAATTAAATATATATTTAGGGAGGAGTGTGATATTAATAATATAATTACAAAATTGTTTATTTTTATTTATTTATTATTATAGGTAATATTAAATATTTATAGATTTTTCTTTTTGTTTGTGGATGATTTTTTTTTTATTACAAAAAGTTATTGAAATTTTTGTTTTGTTAAAAAATAATATATTTAAATATATAATTTGTTTTTTGTTTAAAGTTACAAGAAATAATAATTATAATAAAAATTATATTAAGCTAAAAAGTTTATTATTTTTTTTATTATTATTTATAAACTAAATAACTATTCTTTTCTGTTTTTTTTTTTATTTTTTGTGGTATAATTTTTACAATGATCATATTAATATTGTTTATAACTATTTTATATATATATTTTTATTTTTTTTGTATTTTTTTTATTTTTTATTAATTTTATATTAAATTAAAGAATTTATTTTTTTAAGCTTAGAACTTAAGGCAAAATTACCAACTATTTATATTTATTATTTATATAATTTTTTTTTTTTGTATTTTTTATTTTTTTATATAATTAATTATCAATAATTTGTAGTATTTTTAATAATATATATAAAGAAAGTTTTAAATTAAGAATTATAAACTTAAAAAAGAAACTTAAAAATTTAAACCAGTTTATTTTTAATTTTATTTTCTTTTTTCCTTTAATTATTATAATATTTATAAAGTTTTTATTTTAGATTATTTAAAAAAAAAACATTATTTATTATATATGTTTATTATCATTTATAATGCAGTTTTAAATTGTTTGCAGCATAAAAACGTTTCTGAAATTTATTGTAAATTTTTACATCAGTATTTTTTTTTTTTTTTTTTTTTTGTAGAGTAATGAAAAGTTATAAATAATTAAATCAGTTTATTTTGTTTAAATATTTTAATAATTTTATAAATTATGTTTTTATATTTATATAAATAATTATTGAAATTATATTTTTGTTATGTTCTCATCATCATCATGTACATTTTATCAGATTTCTTGAATATTTTTAATTAGTCTTAGCGTTTTGTTTTTTTAATTAAATATTTTTATTTCGTTTTTTTTTTCTTTTATTCATATAAAATTCAAGTGTTTTAAACTTAAATCTTTTTTTTTTCTTTTGTTTAATTATTTTATATAAATAATTTATTTTGTTTTTATTCCATTGTAAAATTAGTTTATGTTTTGGTAAGTTTTTTCTTTTTTATCTAAGTTGAGAGTTAGTGTTATTTTTTTTTACAAGTTTTATAACTTAAATGTTTTATTTCCTTGTTATTTTTTATACATATCAATAATTTTTTATGTTATGTTTAAGGTTTATGTATGTCGTATAGGTTTAATAATAGAAAACAGCCAACAGTTGTTTATACATATAATATAAATTTTAGTTTTGGTATTTTTAACAAAAGAACTAATATGAACCTCACATTTTAATCCAAAGAACGCAAAAAATAAAGAATTAAATATTTATGGTAAATGAAACATTTACATATGAAAAATTAAAAAAAAAAAACTCCATTCACTTTAATAAATTTCACATTTCAATTTTTAATTTTAAAATATAAAAAAAATTCGTCATCGGCCTTTTGAAAAATGTTTTAAATCTTTACAAATTGATTTAATTTTTATTAAAATTAAAAAAGGAACTATTTCTGTCAAATTACTCTTTATCGAAAGAAAAGAAAATAAAAAGAATTTATATTTCAAATTATTTAAAAACAATATTCCTTTAATTTCAACTTATATATTCTTTCGCCATAAGAGCGAAAAATAATACAATTGAATGGGAATCTTTAATACTATTTAAATAAAAATGAGAGCAAAAAGAATACAATCTATATTTCTATTTAAATAAGAATGAGTAAACAGTTCTTTAAACAATTTAGAATAAATTTAAAAATATAAAAGAATGCTGATTTAAGGTTTTATTAGCATTCATAAAAAGGTATAGAACCGAAGAACCGACAAATTTCTTTAACATAACTATGTTTATTTTTGTACAAAATGATATTTTAATTTTATATTATGGAAAGATTTGATTTAGTTAAATGAACAAATTGTTTAGGATTTTTTTTTTCTGGAAACCATTCATGATCTTATAAACACAACTCAAAAGTAACACAATTGAAAACTAACTTCAATTTGGGGTATTAAATGCATCATTGTTATTGTTATTTTTTAATTATACATAATTTTATTTCACTTTGGAATTTAAAGAAATTCTTTTTTTAATTTTTCTTTAAATTCAAAGAAAGTTGAATTTTAAAAAATATATGTATATATATTGATTACTTTTTTTTCTCTCTAGAAATCCTCAATCTCAATTTAATCTTTAAAAAGGATATATACGGCTATGTGATGAGAATAAAATTGGCGATTACGATTTGAAATCACATAATAGTTTTGATGTGATTCACAATCGAAAAAAAATTGGCGATTTCAAATCGCATGCTTATACCAAAGTGAAGTTATCTATTTTGCTTAAACAACGTCTTCATAAACAAATAATATGGAGTATAAATAACATTTAATATGTTTTCTTTTCATTTTGATAAAAATTAGTAATATTTTCAAGCAATTCTAAGTAAAAATATTAAATTTAAAATTTGATCCGTTATTATCTTTCTTAATTGTTTTCTCATACATTAGTGAAATGATCAAATAGAGAGCAACCATAAAAATTTGAGAAAAGTTTGTCATTTTAAATCCGAAGGAAAATTTTCAATTTTAATTATCAATTAATTAGTAAAAAATCTTCATTTTTTGGATTTAATTACGGAAATATTATTTAAAAATTACTCCAAAGTATTTTTTCATACAATTATTCTAAACGATTTAATCATTCGGATCGCAAAAGCTTTTAATTCCCAGCAAAAATAATGTATTTTTTTAATTTTCTTTCAATTTATTATCTTCTATGTGTCCAAAAAACAACATTTTTTTAGAAACAAAGTTAAATTTAAGTCCATTTTTGTTTATCAGAAAAGATGTTAAAGAATAGCGCCTTAAACTTTAAACCATTTCCTTTGTATTTAGTGTTGCAAGTCCTATAAATCTTATAGAAATTTATAAAAATATTCTTAAACTTTTTACATCATTAAACAATTTAAATATTATTTTTTTAATTAGTTTCTTTTTTTTAACAAAGTGTTGTTTCTTTATTATTTATTAATAATTAACATGAAGAACATGAACATGAAGATTTTAAAATTAATTTTTAAAAGATTATTTTCACCCGCAAGATATTTTTATTTCAGAACTTTTAAAGTTTCCTTTAAACGTTTTTTTAATTTTGCAAAAATAAATGTTAAATTTTCTCATCAATGTTAATTGTTAATAAACCGAAGGACCAAAATAAAAAATCTTTTAAATTTCAATTGTCAATAAATCAAATTGTAAAACCAAAAGTATTACAGTTTTAAAGACTTTATTCATATTACAGTTTTAAATTAATTTTAAGTTTGAAAAATTAATTTTGTTTATACATTTTTTCTGAAAATGTATTTAATTTATTTAAACGTGTGTCCCCCATATAAAGACATTAATTTATTTTTATTATTTTAATACTCTAAGACGAAGATTTTTTTCCAAACAATCTGTTTAATAGAAGATAAACTAAACAAAAACAAACTTCTTTTCTTATTACAATAATTTCAAAAATATTTTGATTAATTGTCATGAGATCAGAAAAAAAGTAGCATTAAATTAATAAATCAATTAAAGAAACTAATAAGGAACTTAAATTTTGTTTATATAGCATAATTCAATAAATGAAATTAAAGTTTTTAAAATTATTTTTTTTTTTATATAAAAATGTTTTATATTTAAATTTCTTTTTGTTTATAATTTTTTACAATTAATAAATTACAAAATCAAGAGCAAACGATTTTAATAGTTTTTTATTAAATAAAGAACAACCGCAAACCGTTTTAGAAATAAAAAAAATTAACTTCAAAAAACTACTCCATAAAAAAATATAAATAAATTAGTTTTCGCTTTAGAAACCAAAAAAAGTAATAATTTTCTTTTTAAATTAAAAAAATAATCAATTTTCATTTAAAATTCTTAAAATTTCCATAAAAAAAATCTAAACAAAATTTTCGTTCATTTAACATAATCAGTTCCTTAAAAAAAATATAAAATTGAAATCTTTTTTCTTTTTATAGAAACAAAAAAAATGTGTTTTTTTTTGTGAAATATGTAGTTAAATATGTTTTTTTTTTTTTAGATGATTAGGTAGGTAGTTTGAATATAGGAAAGACAAACAGTTTTAGAGATTAAAAAACATGTTTTTTTTTTTTTTTCTTTTGTTTTTGTAATATATATAAATTGTTTGTTTTTTTGTTTATAAATATTATGTTTTATTTGTTAAATTATTTTATTATTATATGTATACGTTTTTTTAAATTTTCATTTCAAAATTTTATTATATTTTTTACATTTTCATTTTGTTTGTCTAAGAGTAAAGTTTGGATAGGCGAGTATGAGAACATTTAAGACTCTCTTCTCTCTTATTTCTAATATTTTTTCCCCATTTAAATTTAAACAAATAAATGCTCGCTATTTTTTTCTTAAATGATAGAGAAAGAGAGATATTAAAGAGAATAGACAATAATCAAGTTTGGGATTTAGGGGAAATGTAAATTTTGTTTTTGTCTTAAAAATACAATTGTTATTATTGTTCTATGGTTAAATCGTGAGTTTTATAAACATTACGTGCATAATTATATTGTTGTTGTTGTGGCGGCTGTTGTGGCTGATTTATTTGATAGTGCTGTTGTTGCTGTTGGCTATTAGAGTGTTTAAAACTTCGTATATTACGTGTTTGTTGTTCTTCTGCTGCAGTCGCAAAACGATTAACAGCAACTTGATGATATTGATGATATATTTGAGGATGTTGTTGCTGCTGCTGCTGTGTGTGTAGTGTATGCGTCTGGGTTGTTGTTTGATATCGATGTTGCACCCCAGACGCCTGAAGTCACAACTAATCTTCATCACTTAATGCCTCATATTGAGCCGACAGCAAAGGTTTAGGTTCACTAGCCGAAACTGTTTGACCTCCAGCTCCTCCACCCGATGTAGTACTTACTACCGAATTGGGACCACCATCATGTCCCACACCACCACCAACACCGCCACCATGCATTACATGCGAGGGCTGCTTGTGACCAGATGAACCTGATGTGGGTGGCATTTGATGGGCCACATTAAGGCTCATTTGAGGTGGTGGCGGTAGACCGGCCACAGAACTAGGGACATTCAAAGCGCTATAGGGATAAGCATAAGTGGTAGCGGCAAATGTTGTTACAGGGGTAGGCTGATATGAGCCACCACCCATGCTGGAGGGATGAGAATGTGAAGAATCTGAACTGGCCGAACGGCGGCCACCATCACGATCATCATATTGATTAGGTGTTTTACGCGGTTCATGAGGATCTTTCATGCGATGATCGTTATGATGATCATGATGATCATTGGCTGGGCCGGAGGCTGCTCGGTGATCATCCTCGGTGCGCATTACCTCAACAATACGATTTTGTACATATTTCATGGTATCGAATGTGTGATTTGGTACCACAGGTGGTCCTGTAGCACCGCCGCCACCTCCTCCTGCTGAACCAGAAGATCCTCCAGGTCCTGGATTAGAGTCATATGAAGAACTTCCTCTCATTATAGAACCACCAGCTTGTTGATGTTGTTGCTGCTGTTGCTGTTGTTGTTGTTGCTGTTGATAATGATAGTCCTGAGCTTGTATCATAAACTCTTGCATGTATTTACGTGGACTATGTGCCTGGGGCATACGTATTATATTGCGATCATCCCCCGGTGTAGTTGAACGTCCACCCTGATTGGTGGGTGTACCAGGATTGGAATTTGAATTTACACCCTGTTGCTGTGACGAAGGTGGTCCCCCCTTGGGACCCTGTGCAGCTGCAGCTGCTTCTGCTTCTTTTTGCACTCTTCTGCTCATTTTCCACACATCGGTGGCTATAATGGGATCTTGCATGTAGGGCATAAAGTTGGTGGCATGTGGAGGCGGTGGTCGTATATGTATGGGAGGATTATGATAATCATTTGTTATAATCTTATCGGTTAATTCACCAAATGTTATATTTTTCGTACGCATTTGTGATGATTGGGACGGTGGTGGTGGTGCAGCCTGTGAAGATGTTGGCATGCCACTTGGTCCACCGCGGGAATTACGTGCAGAGGGAGGCTCATGATGGCCACCACCTCCGCTGGACGAAGACGATGACGATGCCACCGTACTGCGATCATTGTCTAAATCTATATTTATAACATTGGGCGAAGAAGATTTACCATTATTTTCGGCCGCCTGCAATGAGGATATTGTGGCATTAGAGGGATGACGTGGTGGTCCAATATCTCGGGAATTATACTGTAACAAAAGAAAATAAAAATTAGAAATTAAATACTTGAAAATAAATCCTTCAATGCTCAAAAAAGAAAAAAGATAAAAAGCCACTTACATATCCTGTTCTCGATAAATCTCTATTGACACTCATGGCCGTGGGCTCTGTACTAGTTTGACTAATTTGATGTTTAATTATAGCATCGATAAGATTCTGTGCGGAAAATTTACCCTCTGTCAAAGGTTGGCCAGGATGAGCCCTATGATAGCTGTGGATAATTAGTACACAAGCAAATACAAAAATAAATACGAAAAAAATTAATTAACGATCACACAACAAACACGAAAGCGCAAAAGAGAAAGAAGCTCTCTCAAAATATTGTATGTATCAACAAAATAAATGTGTAAATAAAATCTTGTTTACCCCATTTAACCCCCCAAATATTATGTGAATTCTGAAATAAATTTAAATTTCCGAAGAAAAAGAAAACAAAATACTTACGGATCTCTTTCACGATCGGGTATCGTACGTGGTGGTCCGGTTTCTGGTGGTGGTAGTCCACGTATATAATGAGGTTGTCCTGCGGCCACTGCTGCCGCTGTAGCAGCATTATTTGCATAGAGCCTCTCCATACGTCTACCATCACGCTCTCGTTCCTCAGCGGCCCTTTCTTGTTCACGTCTCTCACGATCTCTTTCACGGTCTCGCTCGCGATCCCTATCACGCTGTTCCCTCTCACGATCTAAACGTTCGGCATGCATGCGTTCAATACGATCTCTCTCCTGACGTTTCTGTTGCATGTCACGATCTCTCTCCAAAGCTGCATTATGCATGCGCTGATCACGTTTCGCCTGTTCCAAACGTCTTTGCATATCGGCAGCTGCCGCGGCTGCATGCTGCTGGCGATACTGTTGTTGTTGGGCAGCAACAGCAGCCTGATGTTGTTGTTGTGCTGCGGCTGCGGCCGCTTGTTGGTGGTGATGTTGCATTTGCAAGGCGGCCATATGATCACGATTCATTTGATAGCGTATGGGATCGTGGTGAGAGGGTGGTGGCGGTTGTTGAGGTTGACCAGCGTTAGGTTGTGGTGGACCAGATGAGCTGCCGGGTCCTCCTGGAGGAGCGGATGATTTGTCATCTTTCTGGGAGGGCACTGGCAATTGGGGTTGCTGCACAGCTACATCAACGAATGATGAAAAGGCATCGTGGCCGGCTAAAGAAAGAAAAGGATCCAAATGAGCATTCCAACGACCAGCAGACTCTCTTTCTAAATTTTCTCCGGCTAGCTTACCTGGCGGATAATTGTGCGACAACACTACATGCATACGATTGGTTGGTGGTGCTGCCGGTGAAGGTGGTTTGGAACCAGTATTATGCCGCTGTATAACACCCTGGCGCGGCGGTGGTGGTGTGCGATGGGGACTGGGAGTACTTCACAAATGGAAAATATAATTGATATGTATATAGAGAAAATTCCAAAATAAAGAATATATGTATGTATAACTTACCTATTGGCATGTTCAGCAGGTGAGGCTCTACTCGAATATTCGGTACGTCCTCTTTCCTTGTCATAATACACTAGACCACTGGCTGGATTACGCGGTGAAGGCGATTCTTTTCCTGAGGCTGGCGTGCCCGCTGAATTAGCACTACCACTGCGGGGCACACTTCTTTGTTGTTGTCCCTGCATTTGTTGCGATGTTATATAATCGTGCATTACTATCTGACGTGTGCTCAAGACTGGTGACTGTTCCACTGCATAGGGAGCTCTAGAATAGGGTCCCACCGTGTAGGCATTTTGTGGAGGACCTTGAGGTGACGACTGTTGAGGTGGTGGTGGATGATGTTGCATTTGAGCTGGACTCTGACGTTGTGAAGATTTGTAGGCATATTCATAGGCTCGTTTGCTATCCATGTGGCTAGGCAGATGTATGGGTGTACCCTGGGTTATAGAACCCAATTTATTACTTTCAGCCCCTGAGGCACCTGAAGGTGGCGTTTGTCTTAAGATATTATCAAATTTAGGACTAAGTGTAGCTCCTGCTGGCGACGAGTGCACAATAATCTGTTGAGCCGCATTATTAACGGGAGTGCCATGTGTAATGGATCCCTTGGGTCCGACCATCAGCTGCTGTTGTTGTTGCTGCTGTTGTGAAGGTGAGGGAGCCTGATGTGAATGCGGCGGTGGTGGATGTATTAGTTGGGGACTTAATTTTGGTGGCATCTTATTGACACCACTAGATTTGCCGTGCTGACTCGACATTTGCATATGCGAAGGAGGAGGCTGAGTGGGCGGTGGAGGCTGTGAGGATTGTCCTCTTTGCGAGTTACTACCCACTGGCGGTCCTCCGGGTGGTTGTGTTATAGACATGGGAACAGGTACTTGTGACACATAAAGGGATCCCGGTGGTGGTACTTTACCCACTCCCACGCTGGCTGGATGAGGATGATAAAGGTAACCGTGATTAGGCGGAGCTGTAATAAGGGGAGATGGTTCTGAACCCCGATACATACTGGGAGCATTGCCCACATGTTTAACTCCTGAAGAGGGAGGTGGTTGTTGATGTCTAGATGAAACATTACTACCACTATCGCTACCAACTCCTGACGTTGACGAAGAAGAGGTATTCGATGTATTGTGAGGTGAAGGACCATCTCGTGAGGGCTTCTTAATAGACAAATCCAGAGTCTGGGGCTCAGGTTCGTTGTTACGTGTAGATCCATAGATCATGGTATCGGGTGAAGGTGCCACTACATGGGGTGGTGTAGAAGTTTTACCCACTTTCAAAACGGGCGTAATGGTAGCCTTAATATCATGTTGCTGATGATGCAGCATGCCATGTGAAGGTGGCGGCAAATGTTGTCCTGGTATATACGAATTAACCACCGATAGTGTGGCCAAGTTTTCAGGATGTCCTCCTGGACCCGATGAAGCGTTAGGTGGTGGCTGTTGGGCTGATTGTTGTGATTGTCGTACATTTAAGTTTTGTACGCTATTACCTGCAGCAGAGCTACCACCCACTATTAAGGGCTGACCATGGGCCTGAGGTTGATGTTTAATCGACCCATCATTGCGATATTCACGTACAATGGTTACATCATTATTGGAATTATTGTTGTTGTTACTATTGCCACTACTAACACCACTATTGCTGTTCGAAGAGGTAGTGCTACTACTAATCACTTCATTGCGTCTATTATTCTGGCCACTGCTGCTGCTACTGTTATTGGGCGAAGAGTCTATAGTCAATTGTATGGGCGGTTTGCCCATGCTTACCAAATGTTGATTGGAAAGTTGATTAGCCTGACTGGGTGGCTGGGCTGGTTTTGCAGGTGGTGGACCTTTTTGTTTAAGCGAACGTTCTATTACTTTGTAAAGATAATCTTGTAAATCACGTGACATGTCATGACCTTGTTTGGAATCTGGTCCTGCTGTAGGAGCAACCGATGACGAGGGTGGCATAGGACCATTGACGGATGAAGGTGGTGGTGGTCGTAGACCACTAGCAGCCGAAACAACAACAGAACTGCTGCTGCTGCTACAACTACCGGCCACATTTAAGCCACTATTCGCACTGTTCAATATAACTTTGGGACTCTGGCGATTGGCAGGAGAATTTTCATTCTCTTCATCGGCGGTTTCTGTAGCCGAGGAGTCATATTCCTCAGAAGTCTTTTGTTTTTTGGGTGCATGACCCAATGGCGGCAATAAACGTTCATCGGCTTTGCTTATAGGTACCGAATTATTGCCCGCATTATTACTGCTACTAGAAGCTGTAACGGATGTTGCAGATGCCGCTGCTGAAGTGGTATCGGGAGCCGTTGAACTATTAATTTCTACCGCTGTTATACCCATATTTTTATTTGTAGCCAATTGGCTAGCTGTGGGTTTTTGTACGAGATCCTTTGTTAGTGAATTGTGACGTTGACTTTCGGGACTTTCCACCGAGGCCGTATCACTGCCACCCGGTTCGCGTTCATCACACGAAGACGTACTAACATCTGACTCATCACCATCTGTACGTCGCTCCTCATCGGTTAGATTAACATGAGGATCTAATTTTCTTCGTATACGCATAAGACAAGCCGAACAACAACGTGTCGCTTGGGCAGGTATTTGAAATTCTTGCATAATAGGATCACGCACTTCAGGCGCCAATTCATATAGACGTGTTGGTATATTACGCAAACGTTTGTTACGATCTTTGGGATTAGGACATGTGGGTAGAGGACAATTGGGATAACGTGTACGTACCGATTTACATTGACACGTATTACAAACTCTAGCACCAGCTGGTATAGTATCATCGGATATGCCATATTGTTGACCACGTCCTTTTTTCAAAGGACGAGTACGTGGACAATTTTCTGCTTTGCAAACAAAACAAGTGGCAAGTTTATCTGAAAAGGAAGAAAATAAAATAAATGATTAATAATTTTATAAATATTATGAAAAAATCTTTTATTTATTTTTTTTTTTTAATACATTTTCATAAACAATTTCATTTTCTTCAACATTATTAGCCTTAACCAAAAACATCTGGGGAATTTAACTTTATGTTTAGATTTCTTTTGTTGTGTATTTGAAAAAAATAATAAAGATTCCATTACAATTTCTTTGTATTTATTATTATCCTTAGAGATTTTTTTTTTTTTTTATTTCTTTAGACTTTGATCTCTTTGGACAAAGCACAACTAACTACTTACATAAGAAGTTTTGGTTAAAAGCTATGAAAATCATATTTTTCCAAATTAAATTTGTTTTTGAAAAATAAAAAAAGAGAATTAAAAAAATTAAATTAATTAAAATAAAATACATTACAATGAAATGAATTTTTAAATATGTTTATTCTCGTAACTAAAAGAGTAGGATGGATGGATGGGTGGATGTTTGACTCAATCAAATCGTTAAATGTTTTTAAGGAGAATTGATGGTTAGGGTGGTGAGCTTTTAAAAAAGGTCCTGCATATTTAAATATATATAAGTATTTTTTATTTATGTCTGTATGTATAATGTATGTCGTCCTCTATGGCCAACAAATTCAAAATGAAAATTGCAAATAATTGTAAGTGGTTTATTAAAAATTAAACCGTACTAGAGGATGAGAGAAAAAAAAGAAAAATATGCATAAAAAAGGACTTAAAGTAGACAGCAATGGTCAGGCAGGCATAAAAAGCAAGCATAAGTAGATGTATTTATTTAGAAAGAGGAAGAGTATACGGATGAATTGATATTTAAAAGAATTTTTAAAATTTATATTAATATTGCATTAAAAATAAAATTAAGAAAATCAATCAGGGGTAGTTATAAAGAAGACATTTTTAAGCACTGAAAGGAATTAAAAAATTAGTATCTATATAAAGCTATTTTATCATAGATGTTAGGAATATATATTTTATTAAAATTTCTTTTAGTATTTTAGAAGTTAAAAGCTGTAAAAATTAGATCTCAAACACAGGAATAACTCAAATTATTAAGACTTATTATAAGTCATAGTATTATATTTTCAGTTTAATATTTTTTGGAGAAAAAAAAAAAAAAAACAGTTATTTGTTGATTTTTACTTTTTTCGAATATAAGTTATTTTCTGTTCTGTTTATTAATAGTATTGTAATACACAAGTAAATTGCCAAAATAAAAAATGTATAAAATAAAGGAAATCGCCCAAACGAACAAAAACGCTAAAAATAAAAGTCATAGAAAGAAAAACATGTCAATATAATAGAGTCAATAAAACAATAGAAAATAATAAAATAAAAAAAAATCTTCTAAATAATAAAAATTGCCACAACAAAAAATATTCTTCAAACTAAAAAAATAAAAACGATTCAGCAAAGAAAAAACGTCAAAATAAAAACAAAAATAAGAAAATGAAAAAAAAAAATCTAAAAAACTTAAAAAAAAACGCTCTAGTAAAAAAAAAAAAAATACAAAATCGACAAAATTATAAAAGTAAATTGAAAAAAATCGATAAAACTAAAAAAAATCACCAAAAAAAACTGTTCAAGCGAAAAAACGACAAAACTTTAACTAAAAAAGCACAAATAAAGAAGTCAATAAAAAACAAAAAAAAAAAAAAAACGTCGAAATAAAAAATCGCTTAAATAGAAAGTTGACAACAAAATAAATAAAAAAAATTTCCAAAACAAATTAAACGGCAAAATAAAAAAAAATTGCTTATATAAAAAAGTTGAAAAAAAAAAAAACAATAAACAAATAAAATTCCCAAAAATGAAAAAAAAAAAAAAATCGCTTAAATAAAAATTTGGCCAAAAATAAAAAAAAAAAATTGCCCAAAATTATGAAAAAGAATTTTATCCGCCCCTCTTATTTAAAAGAGTTGAATTGATTAAATCGAAAAAATCGCCAATAAAAAGGTTCCAAAAAAAAAAAAAAAAAAAAAAAAAAAAAAAAATTGCTTAAATAAAAAGTTAACAACATAAAAAATAAATAAAAAAAATCGCCCAAAACTAATTAAACAAGAAAATAAAAAAACTTGCTTATATAAAAAAAAGTTGAAAAAATAATAAACAATTAAAATTCCCAAAAACGTCAAAACAAAAAAAATGGAAAAAATTGCCAAGATAAAAATATTTTCTAAATGAAAAAAATCGCTAAAACGAAAAATACAAATAAGTTGAAAAAAATAATAATAAATAAAATCGCTACAATACAACATAAGCGACAAAAAATTGGCAAAATGAAAAAAAACGAAAAAAAAAAAATATTTCGGAGAATATATAATAAAATAAAAATAATAAAAAAAAAAAAAAAACGCTAAACGAAATAAAAAATGACAAAATCGTAAAAATTTAAAAACATTTGAAAAAAAATCTCCATAACGGAAGAGAGTTATTACGGTTACTCAGTTTTATTCGCCCACTCTTCTTAAAAGAATGCAGGAAACATAAAAAAGATTTGAACTGTTTAAGAAGGCTGAAAAGAATTAAATTATTAAGTTTTTTAACAAAATGTTTATTTAACATTTAGGTTTTAGAAATTAGGAAGAACTAATAGTCTTTATAATAAAGAGAGTCTTCAAAAGAGATGAACCTTTATTAGATTTTTTTTTAATATTTAATTTTAATTAAATAGATACAAAGTAAACAGGTACGCTTTATTCAAATATTACAAATATTCTTTTCTTTTTTAATTACCTCATATTTGTTTTGTCAAAAAATCATTTTTTAATTAAAATCTAAAAAATTCGTGCATTTTTTCAAGCTTGAAAAATCTCCCCACTTGAGAAATGTAAATAAAAACCAACATACGCAACAGTTTATTTAACAGCAACAATAAAAATTACCTCACCACCACCCCATTTTCTTTCTCTTGTGTTTAAACTCGTAATATAATGGTGGTAAGTTTACATTTTTTTTTTAATTCTCATTGAAATCACAGTATTTATTAAAATTTTAATGATATTCAAATAAAAAGTTGAGACAAGACAAGTAAAAAATTCTTGGTCAGAAAAAAAATAAAATAAAAAAGTTAACACAATACCGTTAAGTGCTAATGGAAAAGAAAATTAAAAAAATAATGATGAGGAATAGCTAATAAGAAGTAAAAGGAGACAAAGAGAGAAAAATGTGATTTTATTGTACTCTATTAAGAGAAATAAGCTGTATTTAAAATAACTTTTATTTTCATTAAAAAATATTTTACTACATACCCCTTGAAAATAAAAAATTATTTCAAAATTGTTTCTAATAATCTGACCATAACTGTAACTCCTAAAAATATCCCCTCTGAAATCTTTAATTTCCATAATCAATTATAGAAATTTATTTATTTTATGATTACTATAATGATAAAATTTTCAAAAAAATATAACATTAACACCCCTAATCAACTTTATATAATATAAAAGTGTCATGTAATTTAATAATATTTACAACAATTACACAAACATTTTTATTATTTATTAAAAAAATATATATACAGTTAGGGACAAAACTATTTGTACACCTCATATATTTCGTATACCTTCACGCACATTTTCAACAGATCCGCTGTTTTTATACTTGCTTACAATGTATTGTACTGTGGA
Source organism: Protophormia terraenovae (assembly GCA_951394005.1). NCBI lineage: Eukaryota > Metazoa > Arthropoda > Insecta > Diptera > Calliphoridae > Protophormia > Protophormia terraenovae. The sequence continues at coordinate 96,769,478 of OX596076.1, forward strand.
ATGTTGCAAATTTACTAAATTACTTATATTCCGGAGAGATTTTCCTTCTTTATGTTCATCAATAATTAAATTTTTAATATCCAAACTCAACTCTTTTCGCTTTCCCATTTTTGATGTGCTTATTATTCAAAACGTTAAAACCAACTTCTTATTTTGTAAAATAAAACTCGATTAACGAAGAAAATATAACGGTATTTAAAAAAATCATCATACAAGAGTCCAACGTACAAATAATTGTACAAAGTACTGATGTACAAATACTTTTGTCCCAAAGATTTTTACTTAAATTGTACTTTTTTTTAACAATGTGTTATATATTAATTTATTTTTTATAAAATAATTCAATAAAAATGGACCTGAATTAAAACTACATATAATAATTTTTTATTCTTTATAAATTATTGAAGATATACGAAATGCATGGGTGTACAAATAGTTTTGTCCCTAACTGTATATATATATATCGTCAATTCCACGAAAGATTTATAAAAAATACCAATTTTTTTACGGAGGGTCATTCGATTTTGTTCATATTTGTCATACGCATACCCTATGGAGCCATTTAAATATCTCCATTTTTATTTTTTTGAAATTTGAAAAATCCGCGGATTTATTCGCGATTTTAATTTTTCAAAAAGTGAAAAAAATGACAAAAGTGTCTAACTTTAAACACCAATATCTCAAAAAGTTGTTAACGGATTTTAATGATTTAAATTGCATATTTAAGAAGAATAAGTCCACTGTAAATGTAGTAATTTAAAAATAATATTTTCATTTAAAAATGCATTCATAATGCAAATGCAATTTTAGGATGCATTTTTGAAAATTTTTTACCCTTTTGATTTTAATTTTCTTTTAATATGTTAAAAAGCAATATCTTTACTATAAAATGCAAAAATAACTGTTCTGGGACAATAAAATCTACTATTTTTAATATTTTTTTAAAAAAATTTCAATCATATTTTTCATACGAAAATTTAAATTTTTTAAAAAATTTAGATTTTTAATTTTTTTGGTTATACTTTTTTAGTAATATGTAAGTTTAAATATTTATAACTCCTTAAGTATACGTGGGATTTTATTGATTTAAGAAGTAGTGTAAAGCTTATTACAATAAATATTGTAAATTATATTGTATAAATCAAAACTAATTTGTTTGCTAAAGATGCACTCAAGAAAATAATGCAATTTTCGGATGCATTTTTAAGAAATTTCTACCCTTTTGATTTTAAATATTTTTGCTTAATATTGAAGACAAATATGTTTATTATATAAAACATTACACTTAATTTGGGACAAATAGGTTTTCTATCACAAATAATAAATTATGAAATATTATGATTAAAATTAATTTTAAAATAAGCTCACAAAAATTAAAAAATTCAAAAATTCAAAAAAATAAAAAAATTTGTATGAAAAAATTTTAAGAAATATTTAAAAAAAATATTTTAAAATAGTGAACCTATTTGTCCTAGAACAATTTATATTGCAATTTGTAGCAAATATAATAATGTTTTTTATATCAGAAGAAGAAAAAAATTTAAAGGGTAGAAATTTTTCAAAAATGCATACAAAAATTGCATTTGCATTATGAATGCATTTTTAAATGATAATATTATTTTTAAACTACTACATTTATAGTGGACTTATTCTTCTTAAATATGCAATTTAAATCATTAAAATCCGTTAAAAGCTTTTAGAGATATTAGTGTTTAAAGTTAGACACTTTTGTCATTTTTTTCACTTTTTGAAAAACTAAAATCGCGAATAAATCCGCGAATTTTTCAAAATTTAAAAAAATAAAAATGGAGATATTTAAATGGCTCCATAGAGTATGCGTATGCCAAATATTATTAAAATCGGAAGACATACAAAATATTCTTGGGCGTTCTTTCGTGGAATGGACGATATACATATATAAAATAAAACTACAAAAATATCAATTGTATACAACAACAACACAACATAGTACATATTAAAAGTAAACCAATCTTAAATATGATGATGATTAAAATCTCTTGACAAATGGACAAATATACAAATTGAATTGACATTAACATGACACATACAAATAACCAAACATGAGTAGCAAAAGTAAGCAAGGCAAAAGCCAAAAGGCAGGAGCAAAAAACATGAATAAAATGCACACTATTTATATGTAAACATACATACATACTCCTTTATACATTTGTATGTAGGAATGTAAGTTTATATAAAATTTTTATCGTTGTTTTTCATTATTATTTACTCAACTGTCAAATAAACTGCCAATATAAAAATTGATTAACACAAAAAAACATAACCCAAACCCCAAAATAAATGAGAGTAAGAGCATTTTATAAAGAACCGTTAAAAAAAATATTATAATGTAATGGGAGGGAGGATAGAAGTGAAAGGAGAATTTTTTGTTTTTAAGGGAAATAAAAATGAGTATGTAATTGTAATTAATTAACAGTTTAATATCAGAAAAATATTATTGTGTGTGTATTTATGTAAATAAAGAATATTCTTTTTTATATTTTTTGTGGATTTATAAAAAAAAAAAAAAAAAAAAAACATAATTTTCAATTATTTTTGATTAAAAAAAATTTATGAAAAAATAACAAAAATGAAAATATAATTAAGAGATAAGAGAATAAATAATTTTCTATTTAAAGAAAATTTATCGAAAATTAAAATTTATTAAACATTTTCGACTACATTTATTTAAAATTTTCTAAAAGAAGAAAATTTATCAAAATTAAAAAAAAAAAAATTATTTAAATTTTATTTCTATAAAAATGTTTCCATATTCAGCTAGCTGAATTAAGCTTAAATTGGAATTATTATTACAAAACATTTTAAAATCTTATTTTTCCTAAATTCAGCCTATTGTATTTCCTTTGAAAAAAGTTATTAAGATGAAAAAATTATTAAACTGTTTTAAATTCAGCTGGCTATATTAAGATTTAATGACTTAAATAAAAAAATAAAATCAATAAATTAAAAAATAATTAAATTACCAGAAATTCAGCTAGCTGAATTAGTCTCAGATTTAATATTTAAGTAAAATTTTTAAGTAGTTCATTAAAAAATAATTAATTTCTATAAAAAGAAATTGAATCGAAAAAGGCTATAAAAAATGTAAGTATTTTTCCAATTCAGCCGGCTGAATTAATAAAAAATTGGAAATATTTTTGCAAAAAACATAAACAATAACAGTTTTCTCACATTCAGCAAGCTAAATTATTGTATTTCATAAAAAAATTTTACTAAATTTATAAAATTAATAAATTTTTTACAAATTCCTCCAGCATAGTAAGAATTAAATTCAGCTAACTAAATAAAATTTATATGCCCTGAACAAAAAGAAAATAATAATAATAATTTATAAAATTATAAAAGAATTCAATTAATGCAAATTTAGCTGATTGAATTAATTTAAAATTAAGTTTTTCTTTAATTATTGCTTAAATCAGGTAGCTGAATAAGGTTAAAATAAAAGAATTAAAGCAAAACCTTAATAATTTTGTAATTTGTTATCTTTAAATAAATTTAGCTAGCTGAATTAAGGTTAAATGCCTTAAATAAAAAATTAATCATAAAATATTCAATTACCAGAAATTATGTTAGCTGAATAAGGCTTAAAAGCAAGATAAAATGAAATATATATATTACTTTTCTTTAGATAGCAACAATTTTACAAATTCAGCTAGCTGAATTAAGCTTAAATTGGAAATAATATTACAAAACGTACTCAAAATTATAAAATTTTAATTTTTCTAAAAATTCAGCTAGCTGAATTAGACAATTTTTATATTCCCTTCGAGAAAAAAGTTATTAATATTATAAAATTGCTTAATTTTGGCGAATTCAACTGACCGAAAAAGACTAAAATTAAAGCTTGTATAATTTCAATAAGAAAAATTAATTAAATTATAAAATAATTTTGTTATCTTTAATTCAGCTAGCTGAATAAGTTATAAAATAAATATAAATAAAAATAATATATTTATTTTTATGAACAAAAAATTGCAAACATTTTATATATTTAACTAGTTGAATTGGTGTCAAATGTAGTATTTAATAAAAAAATTTATAATTAAAACAAAAACAATTAATTTATTAAAAATTTCCTATAATAAAGACAATTTTCTTTTTTATGAAATTTCTTTTTCTCCTTCACCATTTATATTTTTATTGAATTTCTGCTGTGGTTGTCATTTTAAATATCATTTAATTAACACGATTTTCCATTAATACACATTATTTACACATAAATGATTTTTTACTTTCTTTTTTTTATCATTTTATATTATGTATTTTAAATCCATCAGTGTAATATCACAGATATAGAGAAGCCTGATGCTGACTCTTTTTGAAACCACCTACAATTGATGGACATTTATAAACTCATAAAGAAAATATAAAATAAAAAAATATATAAATAAATATTGTCAATATCAGCAAATTTGTCATGATGCCATATAATCAAAACAATATAAGAGTAGGAGAGAAAGCGAACTAAAGGTTAAAGAGAATAGAGCAGGATATGCATACATATACAGGTGTTAAAAATGCCTGAGGTTATGAAATTGAAAAATATATGTATATTTTTTATTTTATTTAAAGGGTCATAACGGTAAATCTTAATAAAGGAAAAAAAGAGAAAAACTCATAAGAGATAAAATATAGAGTTATATTTATAAAGTATTATTTTTTTAAAGAATTTTCAAAAATTATAAAGAATTAGAATCTTTATTTTCGATAGAACTTTTTTGCGTTTTTATTTGTTTCCACATTTAATCTATTTTTCTATTTTGATTTTAGTTTATGGGTATCTATTTTTTCCATTATTACAATAAAATATTTTATTTTTTATTTTTTTTTTTTTTTTAAATAAATATGGAGCTATCATTGGTTATAGTTTTTATTTGTTTAAAAAATATTTATTTAGTCTCTAAATACAAATGACCTCAAAAATATTTCTAATTAAATTTATAGTTTCAAAAAAGTTTTATTGTTTTTAATCAAATAAAAACCGAGACAAATATTAGCAAATAAATAGAAAATAATTTGCTTGAAATAAAATAAGGTACATAGATAGATAAAACTATTAAAAAATTAAATTTTCCTTTATTTGAAAAAAAAAAAATATATATATATATATATATATATATATATATATATATATATATATATATATATATATATATATATATATATATATATATATATATATATAGAATCTCGAAATATTTGTATTTTGGGTGACAATTAATTAAATTTATGTACAAAATTAAAAAGAATTTTCTTTAAGCAATAAATTTGAAGTAAATTAAAAAATAAGTAATAAGGACTAAGAAAGAGATTTATAGAGAAAACTAAAACAACAATAAACACAAACCTAAAAGTAGTCTAAAACTGTAAAACTTTACTGTCCTAGACCAGAGATCAGCATAAAGAGAGCATATAAAAATTTAAATTTATTGTTGTGTCTGTTTAAAATTCAAATTTTTATTTTCCTAATACCTTTAAATGTTTAGGAAATTGTATAAAAATGCCGATCTTTTGCCTAATATTAATACATAAAATCTATCCCCGTTTTTTTTTTTTTTTTTTTTTTTTTTCAATGACAAAAATATAATTATAATTTATTAATACATATTAATTTTAATTTACATACTTTCAATTATACAAATATTATGATTATAATTAATTAATTTTTCACATTATAATAACTGACCTTTGCTGGCATAAAAAAATGTTTTCCAACAAATTCATATTGACCGACCATTCACTGTGAAATATATTTTTTATGTCAACATCATCATTGTCAATTTATTATATTTTTTCTGAGTATGATGATGAAGAACAGATAGATAAGCCTCATATACAATTTTCTCTGCATTTATATATGTACATATATTTATATATGTATATTTATGTTTGCATATAAATTTATAACATTTAATTCAATTTTGTATCTCCAATCTGCTGATTACATTGTATTGTTATTTGTTTTATTGATGAATTACATTTTAATTTGATATTAAATACAAACATATATGAATAATGTTTCAACCCTACACCCCCCACTATATCTACTACTTAAATTTCTTGTTTATATTTAAAGGAGTAGGTGAGCAAAATATTGGATATAATTAAAAATTTTTGATGTAAAGATAAAGGAATAAAAAAATACACAAAAATTACAGAAACATTAATTTTTGAACTTTTAAATTTATTTCCTCCAAAATTGTTTAAAACTCATTAAATATTAATAATATCGACATTTGGTAAAAAAATCGTGTCGCTTTTATTGTGTTTAGCTTCTTAAGCCTCCATTTGTAAATCATCTCAAAAGAGTAGGTAGACAAAACGGGAGAGTATTTGTAATACAAATAATCTCTATTTACCTCTAATATTTAACATAAATATGTAAAATTTAATTGTAATTGCAAATTTATATAATTATAAATTTTGTTATTATTATTTGTAAACAATAGATTGATAATGATACACACCATACACATAAACATAGTAAATATATTTATTTTTAATTTAATTTTAAATTGATTTAGTTATTATTATTTAACAAAACAAAAAACTATAAATTTTTTTCTATCTCTCTATTAAATAATTTAATTTAATATTAAATATTTTAATATAATTTTTTTTTAAAAAATAACCACTTAATAAAAGTAGGGGAAATAAAATAAATATTAATGTATTTTTTATTATAATTAATTAAAATGAAGCAATCTTCATTATATTATAAAAATTTTTTTATAAAAAAAAGTAAAGAAAAAAAAAAATAAACAAAAAAAACAACATAAATGAAATGAAGAGGAATATTGTGATGTGATGCTACTCTTAATGATGAAGAGCATAATAATGATGAAAATGAAATTATAATATGAAGGCCTTAACATTTCACACAAAAAATATAAAATGAAAAAATATTAAAGTACTTTTTCTCTATATATTTATAATGAACCCTTTTTAAAGAAGCAACAACTACAGGGTGAAACTCATTAAAAATTTAAATACGCGTTACTAAATTAACCAAATTAAATTAAGTGAAATATAAACTCAAACATAGAGAGGAGAGAGTAGTTAAAGTAAATAACAAAAAACAACTCAAATGAAAAAAATATATAAAAAAAAGCTTTTAAAATTTATATTTTTATTTATTTAATAAAGAAAAAACAAAACACAGTTATTTTTACTAAGAATACTTTTGTTAATTAATTACCCACAAAAAATAAAAATAAACAATTAATAAGTGTATGAATTACTCTCTCCTTACTCTTATTTATTAAACTAATTAAGCAACATTTTTACTACTTTTTTCTTAGCAAAAGGAAGAGTTGTATTTTTGCGGGTCATTATTATATTACTTTTTTTTCAATTTTATTAAAACAATTTGTTTTTAGTTATTTTGTATTTTTTAATGTATTTTCTTTCTTAAGTAGACTTTTAAAAAGCATTGGTTTTTTATTTGTGGTTTTTTGATATTCTATAAATTTTTCGTTTTATTTCTTTTTTATTAATAATTCAATCAAGAAAATTTGTTTGATTTTTTTGTGGGTTGTTTTGGTGGGGTATGGCGGCTTATTAAATCATCATCTCTGTAGAAAAAAATCAAAAGACAAATTTGAAATTTTTCTTTATTTAACTTTGATTTTTTGTTCTTTTTTTTTTTTTTTTTTTTTTTTTCTTTTGCCGGCCTTGTGCAAAGAGAACGTCTGAAAGGACCAACCATAGAATAAATAATAAAATAGAATATGGAGTAAACTATAGACTAAACTATGGGCTATAACATAAGCTAAACTATAGTCTAGACTATAAACTAAACTGTAGTTCAGACTATAGACTAAACTGAAGTCTAAGCTAAAAATTTTTCATACTTATTAACTAGAAATATCCACACTATAACTTAAATAAAAATTAAACCAATGTTGACCACACCTGCAAAACGCTTTATAGTCGACCTTCCATCCCCCCCTTCCCCCTAAAATAAACATCGAACTGTCTTAAAAAAAAACTCAGCTGTTGAAGATGATTGAAAAAAAAAAAAAAAAAAAACATTAAATAATTCCATTAGCTCTAAATTTCTTTTACAAGAACAAAGAGTAAATAAAGGCAAAGAAAATCCCGAAAAAAAAATCAAGCAAAAAAAATATATTTTTAATAAAATTAAACGTTAAAAAAGAAAAAATATAAATATAAACGAAAACTACTTAAGGCAAAAGTTTTGCTTTAAAACAAATATTACTAAAAAGCAAACAAACAAGAAAAAAATCACAAATAAATAAGAAAATATTAAATAAAAAAAATTAAACTAAAAAAAAATAACCAACTAAAATGTCAAAGTCAACAAAAGTTATAAAAAAATCCTTATACACACAAGAGATCATACGGTAAAATCAACCAAGTAAGAGTAATAAGTAACTAACTACATATTTAAGCAACTGTGAGCTATTCTTACTATTTGTTTACATTTTACTGCAACAGCTGATCTTAAAAAAAGAAAAATAAAAATAAACTACGTATGCTAATTAGTACCTTGGGGAAATTCCAAAAAAAAAAAGTAAGCAAAAAGTCTTGATAAACATAAAAATCTGTAGAAAATAATCTCTGTTTTATATGTATCATAAGGAAAAAGTAACAAAAAGAAAAAAAAAAAAAACTAAACAAGAAGAAAAGAAAACTCCCTAAACACAACACAAGTAAGTGTTTAGAGAATTTTATTTAATTTAGTAAATGGTGTTGATTTTTCATCAAGTATTTTTTTAAAATTTAGTAAAGAAGAAATTAAAAGCAAAAAAAAAATATATAAATAATGATTAAACCAAGAAGAAATTTTGTTTAAAAATCATAATTTATTAACTAAATGTAAGAAAAAAAATAAAAAAGATAAAACCACAAGCAATGAAGTTATCAGGATAATTGCTAAAAACAAATGTTGATATAAGCAGAATTACTAAAAAAAAAAGCTATAACTGATTTGCTGCTGCCAATGTTGTTGATGTTGTTGTTGTTTTTGTGATAATCAAAAGAGTGTGCAATTTTAATTGGTAACAATTTAATTACAAATGTAAGCAAAACTCAATACAAAAAACCCCAACAACAATATTAACTCAAAAAAAAAAAAAAAAAAAAAAAAAAACTTTATCATATAAACACAAGAATAAAGCGAGAATTAGAGAACTGAGTTCGTTTCTGCCATAGACAGCAAAAAATTTTTTTGAACAGACAGAAACATAAACGTTTTAACTAAACGTAGTTAAAAGCCAAACAGTTTTAAATGTATGTACGTAGTAGTAGCAGGAGTAGTAGTCATAGTATAGTGTACTACATCATATCAACAACATTACCAATGAAAAGTAAACACATAAGAATAACCAGACAGCAGGAAATACAGATTTCAGCAGTACAACACTTGTTAATAGAGAAGGAGTAGTTAGTGTATAACTTTGAAATGGATTTTCCTAATGCATGTTGTTTTATTTGATTTTATAGTGATGTTTTACAGGCGAGTATATATGAGGAGTATAATTGTTAAGAGTTTGCAAGTTCTCAGGCTGATATATTAGCACATTGTTTAAACAGTCTTACACACACACACACACACACATAAAGACGGAGCAGAGAGTTTTTAAATCCAGAAATTTAAAAGGATTAAAACGGTAGGTTAACGGTCTTTTTATTTATGGTAAAGCTACGTTCCACAGTGGACCAATTTTTTTAAACTTTTTCATACTCTCGTATTATTACAGGGTGACTACAAGAATATTTAGGTCAGGCTCTACAACTCTGCCATACATTTTAATTCGATCTGATCAGTAGTTTAGTAGATACAAATTTATTATCAACAGTTATTCGAGGTCGTTTGTATCAGTCCGATCACAAACAACATTATGAAAAGTCAGAAGACAAATGTAAAATTGAGGTCAATAAAACTATAAGAACGACCTGAGACCTAAAAAGATATAGCTAGCTTCTTATTAAATTAAATACCATCCATATCATTCAAACAACTTTGGGGCAAGTTAGACAATAAGAACAGTGTCAGAGAAAAATAAAAGTAAATGCTAGATCGATTCTCTCTAAAAGCTCTAAGATTCCGTAGGATCGGTTTAAAGGATGGAACCAATTACTTGCTGACGCTAATCATAAGGCAAACTAAGAGTCTAAGGATAATAAAAATCATAGAAACAGAACTTAAAAACTTTAAAACTACACAGGGAGAGCATTAAACTACAACAATCTGATGTAAAATAAATACAACAAGCTCCTCGGTGGCACAAAACGCTAAGACAGAAATTGGCGCACATATGTGAATGTTCTCACACTTTTTCACACCGACATGGTCTTACAGATTAACAAAATCACACAGTCCCGCTTGAGCTTAAAATTGACTTTTTCTAAATTCAAAAACATTAATTTATTGAAATTAAATATTTTTTTCTGTGTACAATATGAGAGCGGGAAATTAATATAAAACATATACAAATAGAAAATGTGAAAAAAATGCGTTTTCAAAGCGCCGAGCGTTAGTATAAGTTTATAGTCGGAAATCCAAAAGGCATTTCTTAACAAGAAATTAATATGTGACCGAATTTTTGCGGACTACAAAGCACTAATTTTAGATAATCAATAGTCTAGTCTACAATATACTCTACAGTATAATGTGTAATCTAGTATATAGCCTAAAATATAGTCTGAACTATAGTTTGTCTAAACTCTAATCTAGTTAACAGTTAAGTAAATATTCTAAGCTTTAGTACTAAATATAGAATAGTTTATATTTCAATCTATAGTCTAAACTATAGTCTAGTTTACAGTCTAAACTGAATTATAGAATTTAATAGAATAAACTATAGACTAAACTACAGTCTTCATATTATATAAAATAAACTAATTTCTTTTCTATATTCGAAACTATTATCTAGTATATAGTCAAAACTATAATATAGTCTATAGTCTAAACGTTAGTATGCAGCACAAAATATCGTCTAGTCTATAGCGTTATATATAGTCTAATTTATAGCATAAAATGTAGAATTGTCTATATCATAAACTATAGTCTATAGTCGCAACTATAGTCTAGTCGTTGGCCTAAACTATAGTCCAGTTGTTAGTCTAAACTATCTATATGGACTATAAGATAAAATACGTTTAGTCTAAAGCCTAAACTATAGTCTAGTTCTTAGCATAAAATCTAGTCTAGTCTGTACATAAAATATAAATCCAACGCTCTTTGGATTAAGAACAAGGGACATTACCGAGGACAGAGAAATCAGTTGTTGTTAAACAAGTACCTAAATATTAAATCTATTCATATCAAGCAGAAATACTGAAAAAAGGAAGCTGTCAGATTAAACAAAGTTTAACGTCAACCGTTTTTAGGCAAATATTGTCATGACAAAGAGTAATTTTTTTATTCTCTCATCAACTGTGAGAAAGAATGATAAAGTAGTCTCTCTTTCAAAAATAAATTACTCTTTCAAACTACTGCTTCTCAAATTTAGTAGAAATTATAAAACAGACAAAAAAATCCATTTTATAATTAGTTAAATGGTTTAGTTTATGCATATGACTCTACATATATGCAGATATTTACTTTTTGGGTTGAAACAAAATTTTCACTACCAACACCACCACCAACAAACGGCAGTAGCACTAACAGCATCACTAGTAGTAGTTTAAATATCATTTATTAACCATATTTTAGTTTAGCTTAAATTGTGCAATTTTAACATGTAAATATAGTTCTTCCAACTGAAATAGTAAAGGATAATCATAATAAATATTTTAGTGATAATTTTTAAACAAACGTTTATGTAAATGCTGATGCTAAGGCAAGTTACGAAGAGGGAGGAAGATGCAACACAAATATTAAGAGGTTATGTTTTCTATAACAAAATAGTTTTTACTCTATTATGAATAATAAATGTATGAGAGATATAATTTGAATAATTGCTTGTTATATTGAGCATAAGAAAATAAAAACTAATATTTGAAAGAAATGAATAAAACAAATAAATGTTTAAGTTAAATATATAGAAAAATAAATATTTGGTAAATTAAGGCAAGAAATAAAATATGAAATATATTTTAATTATGGTAATTAACATTTAAGAGAAAGGGTTAAGAAAATTAATTGGTTGCAATAATTCAATATTAAACAATTAAATACAATATATACTAGACTATAAACTAGACTGTAGTTTAGTCTATATACTAAAACGCAGTTTAATATATAATAGTTTCTATTGTCTAGTTTACAACCTGGACTATATAGTATATGCAATAGCCCAATATCTAAATTCCTATAGAATTCATTAGTTTAAAAATAATGTATATAACTGTATTAATGAAAATTTATTTTTAGTTTAGTATTAATTATTAACATTTAAAAAACCAAAATTTAAAATTATACTCAATAATTTATTATCTGAATTTAGAAATTCCATTAATGAATTCCTTTGACTTTTTATGCTTTACCGATTATTTTCTTTTGACATTCCCATTGTAAAAGTTGTTTACTAAACATTTTCAATAAAATTCCTATCAAAAATTCTTTATGCGGTTTGTTTTAACATTTATTTATTTTTGTTTTTATTTTTTTTTCTTCAATTCCCTTCTTTGTCTACTTGTCAGTCTGTCCGTCCTTCTGTCTGTCCTGTTCCTTTTTGACTTTTATAGTGACATTTTTGTATGTGATTTTTATCAGCTTGAGTTGATTTTAATTACTGGTCAAAGGAGAAAAAAAAAAAAACATATTTTCGGTTTTACATTTAAATACGTTTGAGCATTTTTGATGGATAAAATGTATATAAAACCTTTATAAATTGCACCCATTTAAATTAAAAGATAATCGTATAATAACTAAATAATTAAATTAAAAAGAGATATTGTGTGGTTATATTGGTTAAATAAATTATAGTAATTGATTAAAATAAAGTCAGAGAATATTGAAAAAAATAAACTGTCATATAAAACAATAACATAAAAGAAATATAATAAAATTATCAATAATTTTTAAGAGAGAAAACTTAAAATAAATTTAATTAATATAACCTACAAACAATAAATAAAATTATTAATAAATTTTTCAAAATTTCTCTTTCTCTTATACCTTATCCTAACAAAAATCCTTTTGAAAATTCAATTTATTTATTAAAATATTTCAAATTCATCTAAATTAGATTTTACATAAAAATTTCTGCTAATAACAAAATTCCCTAGAGGAAATAATTAAACAATATGTTTTTTCTCCATCTAAAATATCATAATTCCACTTGAGTTTTTTAGCACAAACTGAATATGAGAAAATATACAGTTAGGGACAAAACTATTTGTACACCCATGCATTTCGTATATCTTCAATAATTTATAAAGAATAAAAAATTATTATATGTAGTTTTAATTCAGGTCCATTTTTATTGAATTATTTGATAAAAAATAAATTAATATATAACATTGTTAAAAAAAAAGTACAATTTAAGTAAAAATCTTTGGGACAAAAGTATTTGTACATCAGTACTTTGTACAATTATTTGTACGTTGGACTCTTGTATGATGATTTTTTTAAATACCGTTATATTTTCTTCGTTAATCGAGTTTTATTTTACAAAATAAGAAGTTGGTTTTAACGTTTTGAATAATAAGCACATCAAAAATGGGAAAGCGAAAAGAGTTGAGTTTGGATATTAAAAATTTAATTATTGATGAACATAAAAAAGGAAAATCTCTCCGGAATATAAGTAATTTAGTAAATTTGCAACATTCCACAGTACAATACATTGTAAGCAAGTATAAAAACAGCGGATCTGTTGAAAATGTGCGTGAAGGTATACGAAATATATGAGGTGTACAAATAGTTTTGTCCCTAACTGTATGTTTGTTAACCTTCTCCTTATTTCAAAAATGTACATTGTATAAAACCATTATAAAAGCATTCGCATTTATGGCAATTGTTTCGTTTCATTTGACCAATGATGCTGTAATGCAGGCATACATTAAATTAATATTGCAAATGATAAGAGAAGGAGAGTTGTGGGGCAGGAGAAAAGGTAAAAAGTTGGTGGCAACAATTAGCGTAATTTGAATTTTGTTAAAAATTTTATGAATTTACAAACACAACTAAAACAACAACAATAATTAAGTATAATGATGATAATGGTAAAGAGCAAAAAGGGAAAGAGTTAGGGTTTCAAAGTCGCAAATCCAAAAGGTAATTCTTAAAAAGAAAATAATATGTGACCGAATTGTTGCAGACTATAAAGCACTAATTTTATATAGTCTGTATAATATACTCTAGAGTATAATGTGCAGTCTAGTATATAACTTAAAATAAAGTCTGAACTATAGTTTGTCTAAACTCTAATCTAGTTAACAGTTAAGTAAATATTCTAAGCTTTAGTCCTAAATATAGAATAGTTTATAGTCCAAATTATAGTCTTAACTATAATACATTTTACAGCATAAACTATTGTCTAAAATATAGAACTGAATAAAATAAACTATAGTCTAAACTACAGTCTTCATATTATATAGTCTAAACTAATGTATTTTCTATATTCGAAACTATTATCTAGTTTGTAGTCAAAACTATAATGTAGTCTATAGTCTAAACTTTAGTCTATATCCTTATAGTGGAAGGACAATCAACTGATCATGTTTTCACGCGGTCCATATAAAAAAAGTTGAAAAAAATTCAACTTGGACGCGTTGCCGCGTGTAACAGTATTGCCAGATTAAATTTATGACAGTGTTCTCAAATTTTCCTTTTCACTTTTTTGTAAACAATTGATTAATTTTTAAGCTGGTAATAATGCTGCCGCCCGTTGCCGCGTGACGCGTACATTGGCCTTCCATTATTACCTTTAGTCTAATTTGTAGCAAAAAAATATAGCCTTGTCTATGTCTTAAAATATAGTCTATAGCCTAAACTATAGTCTAGTCGTTAGCCTAAATTATAGTCTGTTCTATAAGATAAAATACAGACTAGTCTAAAGCTTAAACTACAGTCTAGTTCTTAGCATAAAATCTAAAGCCTAAAATATAGTCGAGTCTATAGCCTAAACTATAGTCTAGTCTATGGCTTAAACTATAGAATTGAATAGAATAACCTATAGTCTTAACTACAGTCTTCATATTATATAGGCTAAACTAATTTCTTTTCTATGTTCGAAACTATTATCATTATAATCTAGTCTATATCCTTACCTATAGTCTAATTTGTAGCATAAAATATAGTCTTGTGTATATCGTAAACTATAGTCTAGTCTATAGTCGAAACTATAGTCTAGCCGTTGGCCTAAACTACAGTCTAGTTGTTAATCTAAACTATAGTCTGGACTATAAGATAAAATACGTCTAGTCTAAAGCCTAAACTATAGTCTAGTTCTTAGCATAAAATCTATTCTGTACATAAAATATAATCCAGTTTATAGCCTAAACTATACCCTAGTTTGTAGCATAAAATATAGTTTAATCATAGTCTAGTCTATAGACTATACTATAGTCTAGTCTATATCCTAAAAAATAGTCTATACTATACTAAACTATAGTCTAATCTAACTTTTAGTGTAGTCTAGTCTAAAGCCTAAACTATAGTCCAATCTATAGCCTAAACTATAGTCTAGTCTATAGCCTAAACTATAGTCTAATCTATAACCTTAATTATAGTCTAGTCTATGGCCGAAACTATAGTCTAGCCTATTGCGTAAAATATAGTCTAGTCTATAGCCTAAACTATAGTCCAGTATATAGGCTAAACTATAGTCTAGTCTGTAGCCTAAAGTATAGTTAAGCCTGCAGAGTAAACAATAGTATAAAGTATAGCCAAAACTATAGTCTAGTAAAAAGCCTTAGCTATAGTCTATAGAACAACCTATAGTATAATCTATAGTCTAGTATATAGCCTACGCTATAGTTTATAGACTAAACCAGAGATGCGCAATTTGCAAATTTCCTGACTCGCGAGTTTAGACGTGCACTATAAACTACTTGGTTTGACTGCTGCTCTCTGATTAAGTTCAAGCAAATCAAGTTTTTTGCTGCTTTACACACACAAGCGCAACTGTATAGATAGTGTGTGTGCGCATCACTGGACTAAACTATAGTCTAATCTATAGCCCAAACCATAGTATAGTCTATAGCCCAAACTATAGTATAGTCTATAGTATAGTCTATAGCCCAAACTATAGTATAGTCTATAGTCTATTCCATGTACTAGCCTATAGCCTAAACTTTAGTCTAGTTTATAGCCCAAACTTTAGTCTAGTCTACAAAATAAATATAGTCTAATCTCTAGCCTAAACTATAGTCTAATCTTCAGCCTAAACTATATTCAAGTCTAAAAAAAATTTAACCTAAACTACAGCCTATAGTAAAGTTAATTTTACTCCATAATCTTCACAAAAAACCCTAACTTTTATATGAGAGTGAGTTAATGAAAATGTTTTGTTTTCATTTATGAGAGAGTATAAGCGATTAGTGGTATTTTTGCAATTTCTATTGTTATTGTTGTTGTAAAAGCAATGTTTACATTGTTTTTGTTGTATTATTACAATACCTGTCCGCCATTATTGTGGCAATATTTTCGCGTATATTAGGTAAAGCATCCAACAATAAAAATCTCCCCTTCATAAAACAGTTTTGCAAAAACAATAAGGTTTTTTTTTTCAGTTACTTTTGAACCAAAAGCGCTATATAAGAGTAAAATGGTAAATGTGAGTGCGTTATTTTTGGTGTTGTTACTAATACCATTGATATTTCAATCACTTAAAAAGTTAGAGTTACTATATTAAAACAAAAAAAAAATGCTGTTTTGGTTGGTGTCATCAACAATTGTAGTTATATGTAAAAAGAACTGCTTTTTGCCAAAATTGGAAAAGAAAAAAAAAAAAAAAAGAAAAAGCCACGCGCTTTTAACGTATTTACCCACGATTTTTTTTTTTTTTTTTGTTGGTTTTGCTGTTGTTGTTTTTGTTTGTGTGTGACTCTTTTATGTTGGCGTTGATTGTTTGTAATTTTGTCTAATTGCTTCGGGAAGAATTTGAAAATTCAAAAGTTAATACATAAAGAGCCAATTGTATTACTAAAGGGAGTGAGAGAAAGAATCAGTTATTTGTATGGGGAACAATAACATACAAATAAATTTCATTCTTTCTGTAATAGCAATTTGAAGCATCAAAAAGAATTACTAAATATGAATGAAAATAACAATTTATTTTAATTGATATTTTGTTTGTTTCATTCAACATTTGGAAAAAAATGTAAAACTCAAATAAAACAAATATTTTTGCTTACAAATCTATTTAATTTTATAATGAATGCTAGAATAATGATTGGTAAATTGTTTGAAAATGGATTTTTTTTTGTTGATAATTTAACTAATTAATTGTAAATTAAATTTTGGCCGCAAGGAAGTTGTAAAAGGAAATTGATAAAAAAAAATGTGTAGGTTTTTCTTGGAAATAATAAAAAAAAATAGTAAATAATTTTTTAGTAATAATTTTACATAATTGTGAACAGTTTTTTCCTCAACGAATTTAATTGCTTTTCATAAGCTTTATATCAACTGTAATATTTTTTTCTTTTACTCTTTTTTCCTGTCATTTTTACTGGGATTAATTTATTAAATGACATGGATTTTTGTAGTAGTGCATTTATAGTTTATTTATACTTGTTTGCCTTTTTATATATCTTCATCTCTTGTTTTTTTATTTCTTATTTGTCAATTATATTTCAATTGTGTTAAAAGCTGTAATTTGTTTTATCCCATCGTTTTATTTTTTTTTTTTCTTTTTCGCCTTGTTACTCTACTCAACCGCATTTAAACACACCTACACCTATAAATAACATGCATATGAAAATCCAATTGTACTCTTTTGTGTTAAACCTTTTTTTTATTGTGAGCATTACATATAAACATTTACACCAACATACATAGGTAAGTATGTATGTGGTCTTTGGTCTCCTGGCAAAAGTTCTCAGTTATAAAAAAACAGCAGCTTAAAATACAGAGTGTAACAAAATTATATATGGGAAAGACTAAGTAGGAAAACATACAGTTCTTAAGAGATGCCAGACAAATTATTTTGAAATCTTTAACAATTGTAGGGAGTTTAATGAAAAAAGTTACGGATTTTGTATTTGTTTTTTTTTTTTTTTTTTTTCAAAAGAATTCATTTATTTTTTTTTTTTTTTTTTAAGAATTTAAAAAAATCAACAAATTTATAAAAAATTTAAACAAATTTATCATTTTTAATTTAAATATAATCAATAATGGTTATGGTAGCCATTAAATTACTTTAAAAAAATAATAAAAATTGTATATTCCTTTTGTCCATTTCTTGTTGGTTTATCCTGTTATATATTGCTAGTAATGAAACGATAACATACAATTAAAAATAAAAACACTTTACACCAACGCAAATATAATCCTTTGTCAGGTTTTTCTTTCTTTTTTATTGTAGTTTTTTTCTGTTAATACAAATTGTGCATTTTATTTGCACATAGTAATGTGAAAAAGGACAAGCAAAAAAAGGATAAACAATTTGGATTAACTTAACAATTTTTTAAAGGATATTTATTTTAATGATAATGGATTTTGTGGCAATAAGAGTTGAAAGTAGAAAAAGGAAAGAGAACAACAAATGTAAAATAATAAAACCTCAAAGCCAAAGGTCATCAATTAAAAATAAAACAATAAAAATTAAAAGAAATGAAGAAAAGGCTTAACAAATTTAAATTATTTTAATTTTTTTTTTAATATTTAAGGGATTAAAATCCCAATTTAAAAGTCAGTTATGTATCAAAAAAATGCTTAAAACACGTTAATTTAAATTAATTTTATTTAAAAGAAAACTAAAATAATTATTAAAAAGAAAATCATATTAAAAGAATTAATTAAAAAAAAAAAATTCTTCACTTCATTTCAAATATGTAAGTACTCATACAAAATTTTTATTTTTTTTTATTTTTAGAAATTTATATGAAAAAATGTTCAAAGTGATAAATTTAATGTTGCATTTTTAAATTATGGACAAAAGAAAATAAATTATCTTTAGCTAATTATAAATTTTTCAATTAAAATTCTGTTTTTATCTATCTACTTACAAACATTTTTTGTATTTTACTTTAAATAATCTGGACAATTATTGTGTCAAAATAACAATCAACAAATCAAAGGCACAATAAAATTTACTCTAGAGGTTGATTTCTTTTGTCAGAAAAATGACAACAGCAACAATAACAACAAAACAATAATGTTTTTATAATAAAGTTTTCAAAGGATAAAAAGCCAGCAACAAAAGTACACAATGTTTGCTTGTGTATGAGTGCAATCCACCAACCACAATAAATAAACTCAAATGTAAACAATATGGTAAATGTATGAAACAAAAATAAACAGAGAAAACTTAAAAAAGAGAGTAGTTGATTTATGGTAATAATGATAAAACAGTTTTTATTTTGAGTACTAGGGGTGGTATGAGTAATATTAAAAACAAAAAGCACGTGCTTTATTATGAAGAGTGTAAAAGAGCGTTAAAATAGCTAAGAGAAATTTAAGAGGGAATGAAATAAGAATAAAACGTACTAAATGCAAAAAGGAATTATGTTTACTTTTTTTTAAAGGAATTTTAAGAAATTAATTTAAAAGATTAAATTGTAAAAAATGTTTAATATAATTAAAAAAAAAAAAAATATATAATAAAAAAAACAATTATTAATTAAATTATTGAGTTTAATACAAATTTTAAATTTAAATAATTTTAAACATTTTTAATAACATTTAAAAAATGTTTCTAAAATTTCAAGTTAAATCTTTATTTATCATAAAAAAAAAAATATTTAACTAAAACATTAATTTAATTTTTAATTGTTTTAAAATAATTTGAGTTCGTTTTTATATTTCAATCAATTTTTTATTTAATTTCTTTTTAGTAAAAAACCCTAAACCTATAAAATTTCATTTTGTTTCTTGTCAGCACACGTTGTTTATTTAAGAGAGCTAAACATTTAAGGGAGTTTTACTTAAAAAAGAGTTTTAATTTGTATAACGGTAATGTTATTGCCACAATTATTTATGCACATTTACAACCGCCAAAAAAAAAAAAAAACACGAAGCGTTTGTTTCAAAACTCAGTCGTTAAAATTGAAATAAAATGAATGAAGTCGTCCTGTACCTAAGGAAAACATTTTAAAAGTATAAATAGACAATAAAAATGATAGACGGCTAACAGTTTTAAACGAATTATCAAGGAGATAACAGTAATTAAAGAAAAACAATACGAAAAATTATAAAATATAACAAAAACGTATTTCAAAAAAATAAATGAAGTGATTTAAAGGATATAAAAATAATAATTAAAAATATAAAATTAAATAAAAAAAATATATAAAAAAATTATATAAAAATATTAAAAAATAATTTGAAACAAAACAAATTATAACAAAAAAAAAAAAAAAAAAACACAAATATGTTTACAAATTGGTTAACCGGTACTACGGGTTTAACAAATTCCTCTGCCTCCTCCTCCTCAACAGCTAATTCATCTACAACTCGTCTAACGGAATCTAATAATTTATCTACAACTTCAAATGTTCCTAGTGGATTATCTTTATTGAATAGTCATAATTTAACAAATTTAAATTCAAATATTATGTCTTCACCTCCCGATATTATTTTGGAGGTGGGTCCCAGTCCTTCTACAGTACGTTTTATGGCTCATGGTTTAGTTTTGGGCATGCACAGCGGTTATTTACGTTCAGCTATACGTTTAGATGAACGTGGCAGTGTCGGCAGCGGTTCAGGCTCTAATGTTGCTGATATAATTGTTTATTTGACAAATGTTACGGCGGAACAATTTGCTCCTTTATTGACTTATATGTATACAGGATATTTGGATTTAAATGTTGAGAATATATTTGGTGTTTTATTGGCAACACATGTTTTACATATGCCAAGGGCTTTGGAAATTTGTAGGTGGGTGTTAGAGAGTTTAATTATTTTTTAACAAAAATTTTTTTTGCTTTTAAAAATTTGTTTTTTATTTATTCAAAATATTTTACAAATGAATTTCCTTCTCCAGTTGATTTGTTTTTTATTTTCGTTAATTGAACTTAAAAAAAAAAAAAAAAACGGAGGATAATTGGAAACATTTTTAAATTTTATGTTGTGATTTATGAAATAGGACATCCTTTTTTAATTTAAATTTAACTAAATTTGAAAATAAACAGAAATATATTGTGTTATAACAGTTTGTAAAACCTTCTGATTAAAATTTACAAAGTAACCAAAAGAGTTTAAAAGTTTTGGTTCAGAAATTCTATAAAAACCGTTCCTATATATTAAAATATAAAGCGTTAATATAATAGGGTACAATCGTTTTATTTTCATTAAACTTGTCGAATAAAAATAACAAAAATATAACAGTTCATAACTGCTTTCAATATGTTCAAATTAAACTAAACATATAGAAATATAATAGTGTAGAACAGTTTTAATTTTCCGTCATCAAGTCACTGCATCATATTGGATTTAAATTGAAGAATATAAATGTTTATAACAGTTTTATTACATTTAAAAACAGTTTTATAACAATTTTACAAATGTTTATAACAATTTACAAATGTTTCATAAGAGCTTAGACATTTTTTATGCCAGTTTACACGAGTTTTATAACACTTTATAACAGTTATATAACAATTTTCAAAATTTTAGTTTCAAAAAAAAAAAAAAATATATATATATATAACAATTTAATTTTGTCCACAAGTTGAAACAAAAATTATAAAAATTAATTTCCAAACGTTTAAACAGTTATAAAACCGTGTGTAACAGTTTTCGAAATATACAGATTAAAATTTAATCAATTTAAAAACATTACTTTAAAATATACTGAATATTTGTGCAGTGTATAACAGTAATATATAATTATGACAGCTTTATTTTACATTCTTGAGTTGTAAATTTGATTCTCAAGTTGGAAATAAAAAATAAAAATTTAAATTATAACACTTTTATTTATATTTTAAATTCTGCTAACGGACAGTGTATAGGAGTTGTATAAGATTTATAAAATGTTCCCATTGAATTTTTCGAACAGAAATATAACAGTTTAAATTTAAATTCTCTAATTTAAATTAAACAAAATGGATTTCAAAAACAGGAACATTATAACAGTTTAATTTAACATAGATTTATGTTAAATATTCGATGACAATATAACAAATTTATGTTCACGAATTAAAAATTAAATTCAATTTTAAAAACAGGGATATTATAATGAATTTACTTAAAATTCAAACTGCTGGGTAAAATATAAATTAGTATAACAGTTTTCAATAAATAAAAAAACAAATACAACAGTTAATAACAATTATTTCCAGTTTGCAAATTGGAATTTGATTTTTATTTTTTTTATAAAAAATAAAGCAAGAGAGATTTTAAATGACAATTGAAATATATAAAATTCCATTTTTCTATTTCCCTACTCTACCAATACAGATCATATTTAGCTCGTGCCCAAACTGAGGGCTATTTTGGCACCAATAACTCTGCTCTAGCCTCCACAACAAATAATCATCCCTCAATACCAGCTCCAACTCCCGCAGCAAGTGGTAAAATTATACGACCCATAGCCAGTAAACCACAATTAACAAATTTTGGATTTTTGCCACTAAATCATGCACCCTTAGCCATTAGTTCCCTAACACCGACAACTAACATAGCAACAACCTCTACACCAATAGAAAGTAAATCTCAAAACCCTATTATAGAAGACCCACAAAAAGATGAAGAAGATGATATCGAAGTAGATGAGATTGATAAGCAATCTTTGAATAATGAAAATCATCAACCAAATCATATTGAAGATGAGGATGAAGATGTAGAAGTATTTATAGATTCCAATTCGGAAGCTGAAGTTGTGGTGGAGACACAAATACAAAAGTTATCTTTTAAAAAGTTAATGGAAAATAAAAAGTCACAACATGAAAAGGAGCCGAAATCTAAACATCATCATAGAAAACACACACATCACAGTAAGTCCGAGAGACGTAGAAAGGGTTCTTCGGGTTTACAAGTGGCCAAAGCACCCATACCCGCTTCCCAGCTAGACACTTCAGAAGCCAATAAAGTCATAATAGATGTAGCCAGCTGTGATGGTCCAGTACGTTTTAAACGTATATTAAATACAGCTTATGGTCATAAACCTGAAACTAATAGCTCTACAAATAATCATAGCGGCGGTTTGTCTTCAGCAACCATGATACCAGAACGTTCTTTACAAAGTGTTTCTCTATCATTTCATCAACAAATGGCCAAAACCATTAGTCAACAACAGCAATTACATCAAGCTGAAGAATCGGAAAATAGTGAAACTTCTAATGGCAGTTTAGGTCATGCCACAGTAAGAACTTCCGAAAAAGCTAGTGGTAGTCGTAAAATTCAAAGTGAAGTATTTGTTTGTGTATACTGCAAGCATACATTCAAATCTCAATATTGTTATCAAAAACATGCTAAACGACATTTAAATCCTCTTACCCTTCAGGCCACTTGTGTGCCTGAGGGAAAAATGTTGTCCAACAACAAAGAAGAATCTACAGCAAATGGTGAATTACAAATAACAAAACATCAAAATCTTAATGCATCAACATCAAGACCATTTTATAATCGAAATTCTACAACTCATTATTTAAATACCAGTTCAACGGGTTCATCATTAACTGCAAATGTCTCTAACACGTTACAAAACTCCAATTCCTCCTCTACAACATCTTCAGATTATTTAAGACGTGAAGTAAGACCTTTAGATATGAATGTTCAATATTATCCTTGTAAAACTTGTGGCTGTAAGTTTCCTAGTTATTATTTTGTACACAAACATCGTAAAATGTGTCATGCTGAAGAGGAGGCCCAACAAAATGCTGCTGCTGATAATAGTACAACAAATTCAGCTGCTAATACAGCAGCAGTCAGTGTAAATGCTGAGGAGTGTTTAAATTCCCAAAATAGTGATTAAGTATTTTGAAAGAAATTTAATTCTTTTTTAACTAAAACTAAAACATATCGAGCTTTAGCATTTAATGTTGAAATCAAAACAGTAAATATCATTATTTATAAGAAATGCACGAATTTATTTAAATTGTTAAAAAAAAAAAGAAAATAAAATAAAATTAAAAACACAATTTAAAAATTATTGTAATTAAAGGAATTTTTATTGAAAAAAAAAAAAAAAAAAAAAAATTAATAATAAGGAAATGAAATTAAGAGGAGATTTTGAAACTAATAATAAAAATAATATAATGAAGAAAATAGAAAAATAGGAAAACCATTTAAATATTTAATTGAAGAATTTTATTTCTTATTGAATGATAACGGAGTTACTTTGGCTGTGAATATATTAAAACCTGGCTGTGAATATATTAAAGCCAAGTATCTTAAAAGTTGTATGTATATAAAATATAAAACATTCCTTAGGGCACTTTTTTTAATTTATAGGTAATAAAATTAAATAAAAGAAAATTCAATACAAATTTTTTCATAACGTCGCTGAAATGTTTTAAAAGCATTAGTCAAAAGCGTTGACATTATAAATGCCGAATTCTAATTCTTTTACCTTTTTTCTAAATGAAATTACATTAAAAATATTAAGATCAGAAATCGAAATTAAATAATTTTTAGTCTTCATGTAAAAAAATAAAAATTATCGTGGTTATTTTATTTATTTCAGATTCCTTTAAAAGTGTTCAGTGTCTTGTTTCTGTAATTTGTGAAAAGTTTTCGAATCGAAAAATAATTTAATATTATAGTAGTCATTCAGTTTCTCACAGGGTGATTTGATAATATTCAAATTGGATACTTATGAAGTAAACAAAAAATAATTGATTTACTCTTACTGACCCTGTTGTTATACAAGATGAGTATTATTTTTTTGAATAAAAAATGTCTCACATAGTTACAGAAATCAGGTACAGCAGATTTGAAAGTGTATTAAATCCAAATAAATATTTAAATATTTAATGGGGGACAACTCCGAACAAATCATTCAAATATAACCTAAGAAGAACCATAGAGTAACACATAAGGAGTGAGATCGAAAAAATCTTAACACACATTTTGCCTCATAACTTTTTTCGGAATCAATATTAAATTTTTTATTTTTTTTTTTGATCTAGTTATCATGGAAAAATACTTCAGTTATTATTTTTAATAACAACCATGTTAATTTGTTCTTATTTTCATCAAAATAAGTGACGTAAAAGATTTACGTCCTACAAGTTATTAAAAAATTTCAAAAAATCCAAATAGGCCTTACAAATAATTGGCCACAGAATTAAATGTCGTCCGTAATACCGTTTCTAATGTTATTAAACAGTATCAGGAGAATTTGACTATTGATGTGAAACCTAGTTCGTTAAGAAAAAAGGACCACATGATATTGGGAAGGCCAGAAAATTGAAAATCAGCTCAGTTTTCTCAGTGCTTCGACTATTTGGTGCGAAAATTTAAAGCTAATGGGAAAGTTGATAACATATAAAGTTCAAAAAATTCCAAACTGGAATTCTGCAAAAAAAAAAAAAAAATTACAAGCCAAAAATAGGACTCGGAATTTAAAACCAAATTTCATACAAAAATACTCAAGCTGTATAATTGACGACGAAACGTAGGTGCTGGCAGAATATTCGCAGCTTGTGTCTCAAAAATTTTTATTTCTAATGCTCGAAGCAATGTTGGAGATAAGTTTAAGACCCAAAAGCAGCAAAAAATTTCTTACAAAATTCATGGTATGACAAGCTTTTTGCAGTTGCGGTAAAACAGGAAAGTCATTTGATACATTCGGATCTATAAATCCCAAAATATGCATAAAGGAATATTTGCAAAAAAGACTTCTTCTTTTCTTAAGAAAGCACAACGTGTCCATATATTTTTGGACCCATTTGGTATCATGTCACTACGGTAAGAAAGCTCTGGTGTGGTACTAAATCAATAACGTAGTTTTAGTACCCAGAAAGGTCAATTTTCAAAATTGTCCATAGCTTAGACCAGTGGAGAGATATTGAGCTCTTGTGAAAAGTGAATTCAAGAGCACAAAAAAGGTTTCCCAAAATACCGAAGATTTTAACAGAAGATGTGCACACTGTTCCAAAAAAGTGACTGAAGCAACTATTAAATCTCCAAAGAAAGGGTTTTCAAAAATGGTCCACAATTTTATAATTAGTGGTTAGAATCATAAAAATTATATATTTCTATAATCTGTGCTAAATTATCAAATGATTAAAAAAATAATGAAAACTCTAAGATCAACCGTTTCCAAGTTATTGAATATTATGTATGTTAAGAATTTTTCGATCTCACTCCTTAGAGACGAAATTCTCGATTGACAATTAAACAAAATTGTTGTTTTGTAAACAAAAATTAATTTTTATTTTCTTTTAGCAACAACAAAATGTATTTGATTACATGTATTTTGTTGTTGCATGAGTTAGGTTTTTGACAACCGACTTAGGTTTTTGACAATTACTTTTGTCTCTTGTTACTCTTTGAGAACATAAATGAATTATTTTTTTAATTTTACAGTGAAAAGAACTTCCAAAGTTAGGCATAGGAAGAGGCTTATATGAAATGATGAGTTTTACCCCATTATGAGTTATGTATTGTAATTACAATGTAAAACCTATAAATATGGCATCACTGTTTAAGTAAAAAAAGAGAAATGCTTTTGCATTCTGTAACTCTCTAAAAAAAATAATACACATTTGCCAGATATTCTCTTTAAGAGCTACCGGAGTCCTTAGATCAGTAACTTTCTTGTCACACTCTTAAAAATAATACACAGATATTCTCCTTAACGGAGACCTTAGATCAGTAACTTTAAAATAATACAAAAATGTATGGGACATTCAAATTGAGAAAACGAGAATTTATTCATGAATATGACGACAATCAGTACCCCAAAAAATCAGTCTCCTCTACTGCGTTATTATTGCGATTACTTAATGGCGAAAATTTCTTACTTTTTTCCATAGTTTGTTGTTTGTTCATTGAGACATGTAACTTTAAACAACTTCAACAATGATATATCGATCAGAAATGCATTCTTCGTGAATAATATGAGAAATTTCAGTACCCCAGAAAATGAGCTTCATTTACAGAGTCCTTCTGGCGATTACTTTAGCAATAAGTTCTTGCTCTCTTTGACAGTTTCTAGAGTTTAAGGTTTGTTCATTTAGACGTATGACTTAAACAATCCCAAAGAAATTTCGGGCGATCAAATCGACTTTAAATGATCTGGAAATACATTCTTCTTGAATGATATGAAGATTTTAAATGTTCCGGAAAATGAGCTTCGCTGTTCTGGCGATTACTTCTGACCAAAAATTTTTGAAAGCTTCCCCAGAGATTGTAATAACTTAAAACAACTACCAAGAAGTGTGTGATGGTTAAATCGCTGAAACGAGATCATTAAATGATCTGGAAATTCATTCATCCTACTTTACTAACATAAAAATTAAACTTTGAAACCTTCCAATGGGTAATACTTTTTGGACCACCCTGTATTAAAATTAATGCAGAAAACTTAAAGCTCAAATGACATTAGCACATAGTCAACAACAGTATCAACAATAATGATCAGCTGTTTACTGTGAGAATAACATGTTGCTGCCGTTATAATTTACATCCACCATCTTTATTCTACTTGTGTATTTGAGTTTCCCATTCTTTGTTCACTCCTTTTGAATTTAGAAACAGGGCACTGCAAACTGCTGATGTCCACATGTTATCAACACCATAACAAACAATGTATTCTAAAATATCCGAATATTCGCTTTCGTTTTCGGATTAGGCCAAAAAATCGGCTTCGGCCAATATTCCGTTTTCAGCTAAATTTAGGCCGAATATCGAAACCGAAACTTTTTAGATAAATACGTTAAAATCTAAATTAATAAGGAGAACTTTATTCTGAAAATTCGAAAATTTCGTATAAAGAAAAAATGTATTGAATTTGTTTATAAATTTAAAACCGAAGCCCATGAAAGCTTAATGTTATAAAATTATTTATGAAACAAAATAATTATTTTGTGATTTTCAAAAAAAAAAAAAAATAAAATGATATTTAGTTTGAATGAAAAAACAAACGAAATTATTGTAATTTTTCATTTAAAAACATAATGAAGCCAAAAACTAGTTTTTGTTTGGTGTAAACGGCATATAAATAACAAAATAATAATTTTCACTTAATTAAAAATAATTCAACAATTTCTATAAATAGAAAATTAATTGAAACTTTCCTTTAAAAACAAAATTAGTAACAAATTTTTATAAATGAAATATTGAACGAAATTTTATCGAAAATGTCTATAAATTGAATATATTTAATGAAAATACCCAAATACCTCCCTAAGAAGATCTGTCCCCAAGTAAAATTTTAAATCCCCTATTTGGGGACAAATCCCTCATCTGGCAACACTATCTGTAAACAGAAATAAATACTTCATCAGTATTTAAGATTAAGATTTACTTGGAAAAAAGTAAATAGAGAAAGAAACAAAGGTAAAAATATATAAAAATGGTCTTAGAGTATCTGAGATTTGAATTATATTTTTTAATTAACAATGGCATCTTGTTTATGGTTCTTCGAACCGTATGCTAGTTATCTTTAACTTTCCTCAAATGTCTGATCTTTTGCTGCAAATTAATATCTTAAAAAAAAAATAAGTAAAATTATTAAAACAAATTTTAAAATATAATTTTGAAGCAAAATTACTTCCGAATAATTCTTAAACACTTAGAAATGTATTAAGCTCTCTATTAGCATTTAGAATAATCATTCCCCTTTAAAGAAATTACCTTTATCTTGTTGGATCACAAAGAAATTATGTATAAAAAAAAAAAAAAATACGAAATACTTTTTTAAAATTTTGTCATGTGGAAACACTTAAACCAAATATTTTTTTCTTTTTTTATGATTTCAAAGTAGCAGCACAAAAACAAAAAACGCCAGCAATTATCTTAATAAATGAAAGTTTCATTAAAAAAAAAAAAAAAAAGCAAGCGTTAAATAGCCACAGAGGCTGAAAAATTAAAGAGAGAAAAAAAAACATTAAAATAACTTAAATTATGCAACAGATTTTCAGAGAATCTTCTTCTTGGCAAATAAATGTACACATAAAGATATATTTAACATAAAATTGATATTATGCAGCCAGAAATAAATAAAAGAACATGAATGGACAAGTTAAAAAATTAAATAGAAATGCAATTTTTTTATTTATATGTTGCAACAACATTGGCGGAAGGAAGCTAGTGAAATTCATATGCAAAAGTCTATATTTATTATTTAATGTAATTTTTTGGTCGATATTTATAAAAAAAAATATATATATTTTTTTTATTTGCTCTTTCCTTTTAACGGATGGTTGGTTGGTTAGGTTGCTGTATTGTTGTATTGGCCAGGGTTGACCCGTGTATCGTGTGTTCTGTCATCTTTTGAATGTCTCAATGAATAATTAATGGTTGAAAGAAGAAAAAAAAAGGAAATCATCAAAAAAAAAAAAAATACAACAACGCCAACAAGTATGCTTTAAAATGAAGAGAAATGAACCCCTATAAGCTATGCTTTACGTTTTTCTGTTCTTTTATTTTTTTCTTTGCATCAAGATGAGTAGCCTGCGTTTTTTTATGTTTTAACTCGTTTGCTTTAAATTGTGTTTGGTTTATTTTTCTTTTCTTTTTTATTATTTCTCATTTTGTTTTAACAAGTACAATTAAGCGCAAGAAAAAAAACAGAGGGATTTTGTGGACTCAATGTGCCTGCAATGCGTTGTTACACTATATTCTGTTTTTTTTTTTTATTTTTTAAATATTTTTTGTTGAATTTGATTTGTGTTTTAAATTTTTTTATTCATACTGTTTTGTGTGCATTACAATCCGCATATAAATTCATTCATTCACTCATTTGTATCCCCTGTGAGTTAATTAAACTCAATTAAATTAATTTTTTGTTGCCTGCCAGCGGTAGTTTGTTGTAGATGTCTGTCATTTAGTTGATGTTATTTTTTACACTTATTTTTTGTTCGCTCGTTGGTTATTGTTGTTGCTGAGATCTCCATGGAATGGATGTGTTTTTTTTTTATACTGCTGATTTTGTTATGATTTTTTAATTTATAAAAAATATAAAATAAACAATTCACCATCAAAATGTGGGTAACGAATTTTAATGCAGAGTTAAGGTTTTTCAATTGGTTGGTAACATATAGAATAGTATTCTGATAGGTCTCTTAGTTAATACAAAAGGTGATTCTTTATAAAGGACATCGGTGCTACCGAATTTAAATTGTGGACAGTTGTTAGGCTAAAAAGCAAAATTAAGATAATTTTACCTAAAAATGTCAAAGACAACATTTTTAAAAGGTTAAATTGCAACTTTGAATGCAAAAATGCAGCTTGAAATGTGACAAAAACTAAAAATATGATTTTATTTAAAAATAATACCATAAAGGCAACATTTTGAAAATGTTACCTCTTAATAATAATGTAATAAATAAACTAGATTTATAAAATATTTTCACTTTAATTTATAATAAAATTTATAGCTCATTAACAATTCGTTTTTGCCCTTAAAACAAATTACTTTCAAGGCAATATTTATACATATTTATATTTATATCTGTAGCTATTGTTGGTTTTTTATTAAAAGTTAATTTTTAAATGAAATTATTATATTAATACTGTTACTAGTGTTTTTTTGTTTTATTTTAAAGAATTTAATATGCCAGCTAAAATAATGATAAAATCACTTTTTTGTGGGAAATTTGATTAATTAAATTTTACAGATTGTGTGTGTTTTTTTTTTTTTTGCACTTTTTTTCATTAAATATTGCATATCAAACGTAATGACAATTGACACTGATATTTAAGTGTCATAACATATAGAGGATTTTAAATTAATTTAAAGTAATTTAGATAAAAATGTAGTTAAACCTTAAAGTCCATTTAAAAAAAAAAAATAATAATAAAAAAAAATGTGTATTGAAAATTTTCGATGAATTTTATATTAAAGAAAATTTTTTATAAAATTTGTATTAAGAGAAAATTTTCGAAACATTTTTTGTTTATGCAAAAATTTTCTATATAAAGAATATTTTCAATAAATTATTTTTACAGAAAAGTTTCAATAAATTTATTTTAAAATAAAATGTTTGTTAAATTTCGTTTTAATAGAAAATTATTGATTAATTTTTTATAGAGAATTATAAATTTCATATCAACGCAAAATTATCGATAAATTTCATATTTTTAAAATTTCTTATGAACAGAATTTGTATTAATAAATTTCAAGGTTGGAAACCGAAACGAATAACGGTATCGATATTCAATTTATTTTTATTTCGGTAACGGTATCGATAACGGTATTTTAAATTATATCGGTATGGGTATACCGGTAGCGAAACAAAAATACCGGTAAATACCGTTATTATTAAAAAAAAAACTGGAAAAATCTTAAAAAAGTTAAATTTTTAAATAACTTTTAATTAAATTTCACGAAAAAATTATTAAATTACATATTTGTATATTCATTTAATAAATTTCTCTTGAAATGTTTGAAATATGAATATTTTTCTTAGAGAACTTCATAAAATTTTGACAATTGCTTGCTTTATGGCAACAAGGCATTTAGGAATATTAAACTCGACTTCTTAAAGACAAATTGGTACAATTTTTTGCAGTACAGCGAAGTTAAAAATTTGGACAAAATTTTTATTTACCACAGATTTTAATAAAGACAAAAATCGTTCAATTCATTTTGCAAAAATTTTTCAAAAAAAGCTAATTTTATTATACAAAATTATGCAAAAGATCTGTGGAGTAGCACAAAAAAACAGAATACCATGAAAAGGAACTTTTGAACGAGAGATTTTGTAGAGGAGAAATAGTGCTCTAGCAAGAAAGTACTAATTATGTTCCATTTACTCACTAGTAGTTTTTAAAATTGCAGGATTAAAACGACTAGCCATAACCATGATTAAATGAAAGTAAGAAATTCAAACTCTAAAAACGCTCAGGAGAAAATTTCCCGGACTTTTTGTTCTCCCCGGTATCGCGGATTAAATACTTTAATTATCTCTTCAATCATTAGTTTTAATAACTGAGATCAAATAAGAGATGAAACTTTCCAATATCAGGTTTAAACAGAGTTGTAAATGTACAGAGAAAAAGAAATTTAAACAATAGTTATTGTACTGATTTTTAAAATTAAATGAATTCTGACTTATACATTGTGAAACACGTTTTTGGATATCCGCACAATCGTCATTCATACATATATCAGACATGTATCAAAAAATGTCGTATTTAAGCCAGACAATTAAAAACATTTCATATACTTTATTAAAACATTTTTACACAAGCTTCGAAAATCTTTTTGAAAATTAATTTATTAAAAAATTAACTTAAAAATGTAGAGTTTAATAATTTTTAAAGTAGTGGCTGATGAACGTCTTAACCGAAACCGTTTGAGGTCATTTAAATGTTAGTTCAAATGGTATAAAATTGTCTGTAGATTCAATAGAGTGTTGCATCAACATTATTGAAAATAATTAAAGTGTATCACATATTGAAACGTACCTACCTAAATTGTAAAAGTGATCGAATAAAATATTTTCGAAAAATGTCAACTTCTTATAATAATTGGAACATAATGCTATAAGGTCTGACATGACTATCTTTTTCTTTTCACATTCTAAATGTTTTTTCCAAATTTCTAGAGATTAATTCTGGATGTTGTCCATACCAATGAAAAATTTATATCGTATATTTAAGATGCCTACAAGATCCTTTCAATAAGTTTAAGTTTTTTTCTTGCTGCTTCTTAGTGCTGACACGATGTTTATTTGAATCCATACCTAAGATACATCCTATACAAGCAATTCAAAGAATAATGAAATTATATGTATACATAGTTCCCGGCTGGATTTAGCATATTATATTATATTCGTTAAAAAAATTTCGAAAATATATAACCTATTGTTGAAATTCATGCAGTATTCTTTCACTTAAGTTCTTTTAAAATTTCTGGAAATCACCGACAAAATTACCTCAGAGAGGGACATGAAAAATCGCAAATTTCCCGTGAAATCCTGGTATACATTCTTCAAAGATAGCACAAGTTGTAACCATCTGAAGAACATTTGTCGGTCTTTTGGAGAAACCAAAATTAAGGAAAGAATCTTCATAGAAGCAAATATCAAAAACCTATCAATAATTTCAACAGTACGTTCAAATGATAAATAATTGAGATCATATTAATAAATAATAATAATAAAGCATTTTTTGTGTTCGCAGTAAGACTTTTTATCAAATAGAATTCGCATAAGGTTTAAGGCATTGAAACCTCTTTAAAAATATATTTATTGCAATCTATATAACAAAGAAGTGAACAATAAATGTCCTCTTTAAAACAAAATTCTATAAATATTACATTATTATTAAGAATAACATTATGTTGAAAATTTGTGTTTTTAAAATACCGGTACAGAGGGAAACGGTATTTGAATACCGGTATTTTTAACAAAATAATAATTTCGGTATCGGTATCAGTTACGGTAACCAACTTTAAACAGTATTTAATCGGTATCGGTATTCATAACGGTATCGGTTTCCAACCTTGATAAATTTTGTATTAATAGAAAATTATCAATAAATTTTATATTTAGAAAAAATTATCGATAAATTTTATATTTGTGAGAAATTATTGATAAATTTTATATTTATACAAAATTATCGATATATGTATGTCGATAATTTTGATATTAATAGAAAATTGACAATAAATTTCATATTTACAGGGAATTATAGATAAATTTCATATTTATAGAAAATTTTCGTTAAATTTCATACATATTTACAAAAAAAAAAAAATCGATTGATTTCGTATTTATAAGAATATTGATAAATTTGATGTTTATAAAAAAAATTGTCGATAAATTTGCTCTTTATGGAGAATTAGCGATAAACTTTATATTTACATTATCGATAAATTTTGCATTTATAGAGAATTTTCGATAAATTTCATATTTAAATGGAATTATCGATAAATTTCGCATTAATAGAGAATTTTCGATAAATTTCATATTACAGAAAATTTTCGATTGATTTCATATTTATAGGAATATCGATCAATTTTTATTTATAGAAAATTTTCGATAAATTTCTTATTAATAGAGAATTTTTGATAAATTTCATATTTATAGACAATTTTCGATAAGTATAATATTTACAGCATATTAACGATAAATTGATATATGTAAAAAATTATCAATAAATTTGATATTTACAGAAAATTATCGATAAATTTTATATTTATAGAAAATTATCAATAAATTTATCGACAATTTCCTTTATGTCGATAAATTCGTTATTTATATGAAATTATCGATAAATTTGAAATTTATAGAAAATTATCAATAAATTTAATATAGGAAATTAACGATAAATCTGATATCTTTAGGTAATTGCCGATAAATTCTATATTTATAGGAAATTATCGATAAATTTGATATTTATAAGAAATGATGCATAAATTACATATTTATAGAAAATTTTAGCAAGGAAACTATCGATAAATTCTATAGTTACAGGAAATTTTCGATTATTTTTGATATTTTTAGGAAATAGTCGATTAAGTTTCGACAAATTTGTTATTTCATATTTAAGTAGAATTTTGTAATCGATTATGGCCAGTAAACTAGGTTATTGATATATTGAAATAAACAAAACAAAATTGGTATTCACAGAATTTTTTTTAAAAAATTTCATATTTATAGAAATTTTTAATAAATTTTCAATTTAAAAGAAATTTTCGAATTTGCGCAGAGAAAATTTTTTGTTTATAGAATTTGTTTATTTTTTATTAATTCTTCATTTACATAACCGAGCCCAGTAGGGCCTTATATGGTTAAACAAAGCTACCAGATAAATTACAAACTTCAAACAAAAGTTAAAAATTTTTGATAATTTCTTATTTAGAGAAAGTTTTCGATACATTTTCATTTTATCGCAAATTTTCTATTTTACAAAAAAAATTTAAATAAATTTTCAATTTCAAAATTTCTTTAAATTTTCAAATCTCACGATAGAATATTCTTCAAATATTTAAAATATTCCAAAAATTCCAACTTACCTTTACCATCGATCGTATTTTGATCGGCTATTGATGAAGTCGTTGTTGTTGTCGCAGCAGTTGTAGCAGCTGAAGTAATTGTAGTAACAGATGATACTGTAGAAGAACAAGTGGATGTAATTGTTGATACAGTGGCATTAACATGACCAGATGAAACATTTGATTTTGTGTTAATAGACTGAGGACTGGTGGTTGTTAATAGACCAACAGAAGTTCCACTAGTAGCTACAGATGCAACAATATCATTTGCATTTAGATTATTATTGTTGCTATTGTTAATATTGGCAGGATTGCTACTTGTAATGGTTGTTGTTGTTGCTGCTGAAGATGATGGAGTTTTATTAAGATTGTTTGCATTAGGAGGTTGTTGTTGGTTATTAATGTTTGTAGTATTGGTGGTGCTGGTGGTTGTGGTAGAATTATTGTTGGGATTCGCTAAATTATTTGAATTGTCCATATCAACAAGACGTTTCTTTTTGGGATCACTAGAAAAGAAAATAAATTTATGTATAAAATTAAACATTTCAATAGAATATTATTAAACGCAGGAAAACTAACCTAACATCTGAGTTACAGTCTGTATTATTATTATTATTATTATTATTATTTGCCCCCATAAGGCTTTCCACTTGGGCCACTTTAAGTTTCTGACCCAAGAAATTACCAGCCGTAGTTGAGGTAGTCGGCGTTGTAACATTACTATTATTGGCCGTTTGTTTCGTCGTGCTACAGCTACTGCTGCTACTACCAGTACTAATGCTAGTATTACTACTGCTACTATTGTTATTATTATTATTACTACTAATATTGGAATTTGTGTTGGTGGTGGTAGTGGTTACGGCGGCTGTACTGCCGACATTGTCCTTAGTAGTATTTGTGGACGAGTTATTGTTATTGTTGTTGGCCAGTACTTTATCATTACTACTGCTGCTGCTGTTGTTGTTGTTGTTGTTGTTGGCTGGTGATTTGACATTGTCTGTGGCCGCTGAATTTATGGCATTAGTTGAAGCGGCTGCACTGACTGCAGCGGCCTGTTGTGCCATGGCTGCAGCGTATGAGGATTTAATGCCATTTGGCGTTGTGGTTGTTGTTAAGGGCGGATGTGTAGTTGTTGTATTTGTTACCACAGTTGAAGATGATGTTGACGATGCTGTTGATGACGATGATGAAGACGATGTAGTAATTGTAGATGTTGTGCTTGTTATTGAGGTTGTTGATATAGCCAAAGGATCTTCCTCTTTTGTAAAACTACTACTACTGTTACTACTGCTGTTGCTGCTGGTTGTTGTTGTGGCTTCTGTTTTACTGCCACTTGTTGTTTTATCACTTGTCGTTGTTGTTGAATTATTAGGATCGTTGGATTTTTTCTTATTGACCTCTTTGGAATCATCCCCTTTGGATTCGTCCTGTTTGCTAGCAGTCTCTCCAACCGCTTTCGTTTTAGCAGCTGTTCCAGTGGAAGCAGCATCTGTGCTTGTTGTATTGTTAGCACTTTTATCGCCTTGTGCTTTTGAGGATGTTGTAGTTGTTGTGGCGGTGGTCGAAGAGGCAGATGATGTTGTGGTAGTCGTTGAAGATGATTTGCTACCACCAATATGAGACGACGTTGCTTTGCCCGTATCCGCAGTAGTGGTGGTATCGGCTGTCGAATCAGCTGCAGCCGCGGCCGCTGCTGCTTCAGCAGCTGTTGTTTTATGGGATTTTGCATTGGCAACCGCTTTGGCTGCGTCTGATGCAGCTTTTTCTGCTGCTTTTTCACGTTCTGCCCTCTCTCGCTCTCTTTCGGCTGCTGCCGATCTTCCACCCGACTTTTGCTGCTGTTCTCTTTGCAATCGTGTCGTTACACCCGTGGTTAGGGAGTCTATGATACACTGAGTCTGTTGTTGCTGAGACTTTTGCAATGTTTTCGAGGCTCTTGTTCTCTGACGTGATTTTCGCAGCAACTGTTTGTAGTTCTCTGTCTTCTTGCTGAGGTAGTAGTAACGTACACAGTCCTGTGCCGATTTGCGATCTAAACTGGCCGCTATGGCGCCAAAATTCTTGGGATGTTGCAGGAATTTCTCTTTGAAAATCTCTTTCTCACCAGCTGTCCACACGTTCAGTTTGGCTTTTTCTTTATGGACTGCCACCATATCTTCGACCAGACCGTTCTCATTGTGATAGACACATTTTCGTTGATAGGCATCGTACATTAGCGGTGGTATAATGGCATAAGAGCGCATCTTTCTCACCTCCATGGCCTGTTCTTGTAAACCATCCATAATTTCTTCATAGTCCGCTTCGGACTTAATGCGCGATCCCACACGATTAAAGCGTTCTTTATCTTCGCGTTGCTTGCGCAACTCGGTGAAGACTTTCTCAAAGAATTCCCGATTTTTGGCTTCACGTGCTCGGCGCTTAGCGCTCGCTTCAGACTTATCAACACGTTTTTGCCATTCCGCGGACATTTGAGCGTATGTCTCTGCTATCTTGGTGTAATGCTGCCAACGATCACGTTTAATCTTACGTATATGCTCGAGCAGCGGACCCTTAATGATGGCTTGGTGGCGTTGTAGGAGCGTGGTTAGATGTTCTACATCTAGAGGTTGATTGTACAACGGCAGCAAATAGCGTTCGCCACAGCTGTCAAGTATGGAATGTTGGGAGGCGGCCGTTTTACGGTTCGCCAAATAGATTTTCTGGGCCAGAGTTTTAGAACGCCATGAATTGGCAGCATCTTCCTCTGCATCAGCTTCAGCTTTTAGACGGGCCGCTTCGGCCTGGGCTTTTTGCTGTTTAGCTGCGGCAGCCACATCTAAAAGACTCTTCTCTTTTTTGCGCAGTGCAGATAAAGCACCGTCAGCCCCAGTAATTTCCGCATCCACTTCTTGAATTTGCTTTAACAGCTTCTCTTTGTCAGAGGGACCTTGCTCTTCGGCATTGTCTGCGGGCAGCGTAGGAGATATAGCCTCCACTTGGGGATGATAGGCTTCTGTGGACGACGACGAAGATGACGTAGATGACGATGTTGCTGTAGTGGTTGTCGTTGAAACGGAGGAAGAGGTAACTGAGGTGTTTGCCGCAGAGGGCAATGAAGAGGAATTGGCAGCCTTAACACCGGCACCCGTAGACGAATTTGTTATGACGTTTAGCGCCGTATTGACACCCGCCAATGAAGTGGGTGTAGCACGATTTATAGGCGGTGTATTGGCATTTGGTAGTGGTAGTTGTTGCGTTTCAACTTTTAGTTGATGCATCGTCACTGGTTGGGGTTGAGTTTGTGGAGGCTGCTGCATTGTTGGTTGCGGCTGTTGCTGTTGTTGTTGCGGGGGTAAATGAGTGGGCGGCAGGACCGTTAAATGCGTATGTGGAGGCAATGACGTGTGACCATGGACTGCAGCGGCAGCAGCATTAGATGATCTTAAGGCATTTGCTTGTGCCTGTGTTAAACCTACAGCCGGTGAAGGTTGTCGCTGCTGCTGTTGTTGTTGCTGCTGATGATGTTGCTGCTGCTGAATATGCTGATGCTGTTGTTGCTGCTGTTGTTGTTGTTGCTGACTAGGCGGAGGTGGTTGGACATTTTGTAGTTGATGTGTTGGCAGGTGATTGGTAGTGTTTGATGAATTGGTGACAACATTATTTGCATCACTCAGTCGTAACTTTTTGTAGGGCTGTTGCCCACCCGGATCAGGTGGTCCCTGGGGAGGCCCATGTCGATTTAAAGACGCCGCCGCCGCTGCTGCTGAAACAGCATTTGTCAGATACTCATTGGAATATTGTGGTTGTTGGCGATGTGCAGGTGGCAAAAGTATACGCTTCCCTCCAATTATGCTACTACTACCACTGCTACCGCCACTACCCGGCATTGGAGGTGCTGCATTGTTGGCATTATGCGGGGAACTGGTACCAGGCATGCCACCTGTTGTATTCGCTCCCGTTGCTGGATTGGGTGCATTGCTAAGCAATTGCGTTGAACCAGTCGATACGGTTTGATGTGTGGCAGGTGGATGGGCAAAATGCAGAGAATCCAAACCATGTGGAGCACTAATGCTAACACTGGAGGGCGGAGGTGGTCCTTGCACCACGCCAGCTGTGCCAGGCGGTGGTGCAGCAGCTGCCAGAGCAGCTGCCACTCTATGATAATCCGGTTGTATTCTTGTATAGGGATTTTCACGATACTGGGCCCCTGGACCGGGTATACCGTAGGCGTTCTGTAGTATGAAACGTTGGGGCGCTTCTCGTACAGCATTGACATCGGTAAATTTGGCATAAACATTTGCAGCAGCTTGTGAACCAGGACCGGGTCGTGGTGGTGATAAAGGACTAGCTGCCGAACGTGACGATTGTTGTTGTTGCTGTTGATGATGGTGTTGCTGCTGCTGCTGTTGTTGTTGTTGCTGCTGCTGCTGATGAAGCTGTTGTTGTTGCTGTTGATGCTGTTGATGCTGTTGCTGCTGCTGGTGTTGTTGATGCTGCTGTTGCTGTTGTTGTTGCTGCTGCTGTTGTTGATGTTGTTGATGCAACTGCTGCTGGTGATGGTGATGTTGCATTTGTTGGGCATGCATTTGTTGCTGCTGCTGTTGTAGACTTTGTGGATGTGGTGGCCCCAGGCCACCAGTAATTCCCTTCGTATACGATGACGTTGTATCGGCAACAGGCCTGTAAAATCAGAAGAAGAAGAAT
Organism: Protophormia terraenovae; assembly: GCA_951394005.1. Lineage (NCBI taxonomy): Eukaryota > Metazoa > Arthropoda > Insecta > Diptera > Calliphoridae > Protophormia > Protophormia terraenovae. The sequence continues at coordinate 96,809,332 of OX596076.1, forward strand.
AACAGCCGATTATTAGATTTTTTATGTAAACACATTGATAAGAAAAAAATATATATATTAATGAATTTTTTCTTTAATTTTCAAAATAATTACGGACCGAATTTTGGTTAAATAAATAGTAAAAATTAAATTTAATTACTTTAAATAGAATTATCTCGTTTCTTTTATTGTTAATTATTTTTTAATACCGCAAATGTTGCAAAAAAAATTGTTTGTGCTTTGATTAATTTTTCATAGTGTTGTTATATTTGTGAGTAACCGGTTTTTACTTCATTCGATGCGTTAAAGACCAACCACATAGAATACTTTCGCTTCAACAGCAACTGACAGCTACGCCTAAATCAGTCGCTGCATTATTTTATTTAAAAAAAATGTATGTAATAAAATGTAAAAATTTAATTGTGTTCAATTGAAACAAAGAATTGTAAATTAAAATTTCCGACTCGAAAAAAAATTAAGAGAAACAACTTTTAAAGTGTATTAAAGTACGTAAAATTTTGGCGTACTGATTTAGTTTAGTTCCATATAAATACATTATTTTACTGCAGCTGCAGTTGAAAGAAAAAAAAGTATTGTATGGGGTTTGACATTGTTTTGGCATTGCTTGTTAAAAGGTGCCATTTTGATTGTTGATGTATTTTTAAATAGTTTATTATGACATACGTCTTCACTTATATGATAAAGATAAAAAAATGTCTGTTACTCGGTTCAAAATTTTTGTTTGTCTTAAAAAAACTGAAAATTTGTCTATCTTAGTAAATATTATGATTTACATGAATATATACATATATGGAATTATTGTATAAATTTGTTTATCAAATGTCGTCGTTATGTTGTTGTATAACTGGGGCCACCTGTTTCATTCCGCCATGTCGAAAATATGAAAAAGGTTTTTATCAAGGCGAACTCAAACAGGTGACATCACATAATCAGCTTTTTTTTACCTAGATCTAACAAACTGCACAATTTTATTTTACCCGCTGAAGTGTCAAACTACATGTATAAAAAATTATAAAAATGAATTCGCCATATTGTAGTTTTTGTAGAACTTTTTCCTTTTTAATATCGCCCTGAGCTCTATTTTATACCCTAAAACAAAGAGAATAAAATCAACATAAAAAATCTGTGTGTGCCTCGCGATAAAAATGCACTTCTTGGAGCCATTCACGATTTTTCTCTCCAAGTTAGGGTACCTCCTACAGCATTTCTGTTGAGGGCACATTAACGAGATATATGCCAAAAGTTTTTATAAATAGTGTGTCCGAAATTGGGTGTTAAAGCATCTCGGATCGCCTAAAAGCTTAATGTTGCAAAAACGCTTCAATGGTCATTTCGGCGATATTTTTAAATATTCTTTCCGAAGGCCATGATTTTCTTAAGTCAAAATAACGTAACATCACATTTATTAAAAATATATATATTTTTTTACGAATTTATATTGCAAATAATAAAAAATATATGTAACAGCTAATTAAGGAGTATAAGTCAACAGAAATATTTTTAATTACAATTTTTACTAAAATTTTTATCGATGTTACGTCTTTCTGAAATCTTGAAAAACGTAACCCACATATTAAAAATATTTAATAAAAATTAAAATGTTCATCACCAATAATTAAGAATGTAATATCCCAAAAATCTTGCTTGTAGGACAATTTGTTTTGATTTTAGAAAGTTGTTGTGCTTACAGTAATGTTATGAAGTAATGTTACGTTGTTTGGCATTTTCGATAACGAAAAAGTTTTAAATAGTTTTTAGTGCCGTCACCACCAAAAAATTATTTGGCAACTAAATTCTAAAGGCTCAACTACATAGAATACTTTCGCTTCAACTGCGACTGAGAGCTACCTAACACATAAATGATATTAACCCAGTCGTTGCATTATTTTGTTATTAAAATTTTATATAATAAAATATAAAGATGTAAAAATTATATTATGTTCTCAGTTGAAATAATGAATTGCAAATTAAAATTTCCGACTTAACGGAAAAATATTAAAATAAGAATAAAACAACCGACAAAATATATTTACGTATTTCGGGACTTCAAAGTTGAACATTTTTCATCTTTGAAGTACTTCACGCAGAAGTTTGGCGTACTGATTTGGTTCCGCTCAATATAAATGCATGTATTTAACTTAGCTGTCAGTCGCAGTTGAAGCGAAAGTATTTTATGTAGTTGAGCCTTAAAATTAAATAAACGTTTTTGTTTTGATTTTAAATTTTCTTTATTTTTTATTTTAATTCATTACTAAAAATACTTAATTATAGAGTGTAATTTGTAATTTGTTTATGCATTGTTTTTCTGAAGGATTTGTAGTTTGATTTTTCCAGTCTAATTTTGACACACTATTAAAAAAAAAAAATGTATTAAAATGGAAAATATCAATAATGGCCTATATTGGATAAAGAAGTGGCCTTAAATATCTGTCGTTCAATAATAAAACTTCAATTTCATGCTCTAGGAATGAACATTGATCGAAAAAAGAAAGTACTCCAATACAAAAATTAAATAGCTCATTAACAACAAACAAATTTAATATTAGTTGAGAGAACTTTGATAAAAATTATTTTTTTTTAACAATTTTTTAACTAATCCAACACAAAAATTAAGTAACCTGAATTTGCAGATTTTCAAATTATTTTCACATTGAAATTGATTGGACATAATTCCATTTGATAGCCTAGACGAAAGGTTTTGTAGACATTTCATAAACCAGTATTTTATAAACAAATATCAGACTAATTGTAATATTTTGCAATACTAGAACAAGAACAAATGAAATTCATTTGAAATACACAAACTCTATATCATATTCTATTACAAAAAATCGAAGTGCCATAAAATCATCATTCAAAGCAATATTTAGCTAAACACAAAAAATTATTATATAATAATAAAATAAAAATAAATATAAAATTGCTAATGAGAATTTTTATATTCTCATTAGCAATTACACGTAAACGAATTTTTTCTTTTAATGATCAACTGTTTCAAAATGAAATGAATGAATTTATTACAGACTTAAGCAATTTTACTGAAGTTTATACACATTCCTAAGGATGCCATCCTTAAGAATAAAGTTGTGATGGTAAAACTATTTTTTTTTTTTTTTTTTCGTAAATTAGACCCAAAGAGCTAGATAACCATGGTTTCAAGGATTTTTCAAGAAAATGCTTATATTGAGATTTCATTTCCACCTTTTTTATGGTTACAGGACTTTTTAATTAAAATTTATTATATCTCAACACAAAATTACTCAATACAATTCCCTTATAGGGCAAATTTTGACACAATACAAATCAAACGATAAGGCAAATCCAGTACGTGCCAAACTTGCAAGCTTTAGTCAGAATTTTCGGGAATGTGCTGGCGTAATCAAAAATTTTCATATATTTTGTTGTTTTTTCCGACAATTCCAAACTTATTAAATTTGACAAGTATTCCAACAGAGCTAACATTTAAATTTTTTTACAATTAGTTTTTAATCGAAATTTTCAATTTACTTTAAATTAAACAATTTTTAATTCTTTAACAAAAAATAATTATATTTTACACATACAAAATTTAATGCAAATTATTATCTTTGTAATAATAATAAAAAATTTATGCAATTATAAATACATATGTATATTATTAAAAATCTATAAAAATGTCTTCGGTTTCATTCCAATAAATGTTAAATGAATAAAAATATTCCTTTATAGGAATTGAAATAGAAATCTAAACCTTTAAAAAAAAAAAAAAAAAAAAAAACTTAAACACATTTTGGTAAAGATATTCGGGGGCGTTTAGCAGATCCTGGCTGTTGCTGTTGATTTTTAGCTTGAGCTTCGGCCAGCATAGCAACAGTACGTCTTAGATCATTAATTTCTGCCTGCATTTTATCATAAGTAGGCCTTAAAATAAACAAGAATACACAAATTAATTTGAAGTTATTATTTAAATAAAATATTTAACATACTTGTCCACCGTTTCTAAAGATGTAGCAATTGGTGTAGTTATAGGCTGTGCACTAGCAGGCGGTATTGTTGCCGTAGGAGCTTGTAAATTTGTTAAGGGTACTGGTGTTATAAGGGGTGCTGCAGCCATTGTAGTTGAGGTAACATTTGAGGAAATGGTAGGCGTATTAACAGCCTCACCACTTGCTACTGCTGTTATCTTTAAATTAGGATGCATTCTTACGGGTAGTTTAATGGTATTTTTCTGTGTGGCTGCAGTTTGAGCCATTGTTGCCGGTGGCACTATAGGATTGCTGACATTTGTTGTGGCTGTTGTTTGAGGTGTTATATTGTTGGCGTTGTTGCTAGTATTAATGGTGGATACAACAGTGGTCATAGCCGCCGTGGCTGAAGAACCCTGACCCGACATTATTTTCTTCAGCATTTGATCGGCACTTTCTTTTTGTGAAGTTAAAAGTTTTTGCATGGTAGCTGGATCATTTTCTGTTATTTTCCTTAAATATGTTTCATCGGTATCCACTACTACATAGTTGACTACATGAACATGTGAATTGGGAATAATGCGATAAATAGTTTTATTCTGCGGATCACCATTGGGATTTTTTATATCCATTAAACGGGCAGAACTGCCATCAACTTGAAAAACGGCGGTAAAACCATTAACCAACATAGGTTTTTCCAAAACCACAGGATCGGCCACAAACTGTGTGGTCTTGCGTTTGGGTACCATAGAAATAAGTTTGCTGACATTGCAATCGGGATTTTCACAACGTCTGTCGGAGGTCTGCATGCCGGGCGCAGTAGGGTTAGCGCTAATTTCTGGACCAGATAACATTTTTCTAACAAATTTTGTTTTAAAATTTATTTGTTGTTTGCTTTTGAGTAGTTTTGTCCAACAGCTGTTTTGTTATTTGGTGAATTTAATTTTTCAACATGTAAACAAATGCTGCTTCTTGTTTTTCTGTCAACAGGGGTGAATAAAAATTACAGTTGAGAAGTCATTGTTAAAATAACCGTAGAAAAAGACGTAGAAAACATTAATAAGAAAATGTCCTATTCCTTTTTAAAAAATTTAACAAACTGATGATTTGGAATCCAGCTTTTTTTGATGAAATTTTCTTTCATTAAACACCAAGCAATAACACTCGTCTTAAAATCAAAAATTTATTTCCTTGTAGCAAACCAGCTTTAAATTTTTATTTAATATGAAATTCTCATTTATATCTTAATTTTCCAAATAAATTTCTTTTAAATTTGATTTAATTTTATATTTTTATAGTTTTCTTTCAATTTATTAAAAAAAATTTCTTGTATAAATTCTACTCCTTTCCACGTTTATTAGTTTTTTGCAACTAAAACAAGGTTTTTTCTCGTCATACCGATAGAATGCAACCACAAAAGAAAATGTAAACACTTAAGCTATCTCTGTCACAACGCTGTGGTGAATTTTTGTATTTATCTTTATACAGCATAAGAGTAAATGGAATAACTAATGCGTTGCCACTTTAACCGTTTCGGTAACAAAATCCATGATGGCTGCCAATTGTTAACGGTTTGACAATTAAGTGCTTTGCTTTCGAAGCGAAGAAAAGAGAAAACATTACTTTTATTTATTATCCAACAACAGTCATCCCTTTCAGTTTCGTGTAAGGCTTGTTGTTAGTGTTAGTAAATCCATGATGGCTGCTGTTGATGAAACGGTTCATGTGACAACTTGTTAGATGTTGCTTGATATAAGTTGTTTAAGAGTGGTGAAATTTAAGAGTAGATATGTTGTGTTTGATTTGGTTTAGGTTTTAAATGATGTTGTAATACAACTAGGTTGTGTTGTTAGTTTGATGTTGAGTATAATCCGGTTTTTGGCATAATGACTGGGTTGCGACGGGTTTGATAATTTTAAAGTTCATTTTTAAATTTTGGTACAAGAATTTTAATTAAACAAAAAATTTTTAAAGTATAAGAATTGATTAATTTATACTTTTATTCAAAATAATTTTTCTTTCTTTATAAATATTTTTTTTTCTTTTACTCAACAATTCAAAAAAATGTTATATTTCCACAAAAATCTTTTTGAAGAAAATAAACTTTAACATGGAAAAAAAATTGGAAGCAAAAACATTAATGACTTAGTAAAATCGCTATAAAAAAATCAACAATTTATAAAATGTATTATTTTCATTTTTAAAGCAAATTTACTCAATTTAAATTACAATCTACAATCATTCTTAAAAATAGCATATAACATTGAATTTTATTTAGATTTTGAAATAGCTAATTTCCCCCAAATTTATCTAATTACAATCAACACACTATTTCGAAACGAATTTGTTTCGTAATGAATTTGCTTTTCTTTTTCCTTAATATCGTAAAATTGTCATAACTTTTTTTTTTTTTTTTTTTTCAAAGAAAATTTTAAAAACTCTAGTAAAAAAATCAAATAACTGATGTAATTATTAAAAAGTTCAGAATATGTGTAAAAATCTAGAGTAAGATAAACACAAAAAATAGCGAATTCTTCAAACAATTTACCTATATTTTGCTAAGTTTCTAATCGCAAATAACTCAAAAATAATGAATTCCATTAAAAAACACAGTATGTTTATAAAAAAATTCTTATTTAATTAAAAACATGAATCTAATTTCAAGGAAAGAAACGCTTATTTCTCAAAATATTAAAAAATATATAAATAATAATGAAACTAATTTTAACAGAAATAGTTCCACAAAAATAATCGCTAAATTAACAAAAATGTCATTTTCGGAAAAGGACTGACAAAAAAAAAAATAAAATAAACTAATTTCATTCGAAAAAAAAAAAAAAAAAAAAAAACGCATGTTTCACAAAAAAAAAAAAAAAAAAAAAACGCATGTTTCACAAAAAAAAAAAAAAAAAAAAAAAAAAAACTAAAATTTATTTGATAAAAAATTCATTTTAAATTTAATAATTTACTTAATTCAATTTTTTATTATTAAATCTATAATTTAAAAAATTTTACTTAAAATTCCCTAAGAAAATCTCTTTAATAGCAAAAATAAAGTCCTTTAAATTTGTTCAATATTTACAACAAAAAAAAAAAAACTTAAAAAAAAAATACTTTAAGTAGTAAAAATAAGAACAAAAACAACGACAACGTCATACAACACAATGAAATACGCCCAAAATTTACGACCCTGGGCACGACATCAACTCATAAAGTTAGTGAACAGAAAGAAAAAAAAAACAAAACTTTAGAAGAAAAAATAAGAACAAGTAAAAAAATTATTACAAAAGTTCCAGAAAAAGAAATGAGAACATTAATATATATAAAAAAAAACAACAAAACTTCAAGGAACGCAAAAAAAAAAAGAAAAAAAGAATTGCGACGTTGCGCAAAAGAAAAAATCCTGCTAAAGTAAAAGAAAAAAAACACAATCCATGTAAAAAAGAATGGGTTTGCATGGATGGCTGGTTGAATAAAACATACAAACAGCAATAGAAAAATCATAGAAAGGTAAAAGAGTGAACAGGGGTGGGAGGAAAAAAATAATATAGGATGATTTTATAATTCGACTAAGAACAAGAGAAGAGGGTGGGTGGCTGATGGTTGAGTTTTTAGGAATCATGACTATTTGATTGCAAACACACGCACGCACTTTCTAAACACACTTGGTTTTAAATGGGTTAGTCTAAGAAGACCATTCACCAAAGTGAGTACTAGAAGAAACAAAAACAAAATAAGAACTAAGTAAACACATAACATTAAGAAGAAGAAATTTATTCTGGCGAAAACAAAAATATAAAAGCAATTGTTAGAAAAAAAATCCATTAAAATACAAAAATGTAAACTTTCTGAGTTAACAAACAACATACAGAATTAAAAGAAAAAATAAATTAAACGTCTTGTTAGTGAACAAAACGAGAAATAAAATTGTTAAAGAATTCATTTAGCTTTATTCTTTCTTTAGCATATGTTTTTGTTATAGGGAGAGCTTGGACATACACTTAGGGGAGTATTAAAGTAAAATCTCATTATTATTAAACAAAAGAAAGAAAATAATAAAACACAACGTTGCATTAGTGCAGATAAATTGACCATTATTCCATTTTCAAAAGCCTTGCCATATCAAAAAAAAAATAAACTACAGATCTTTTTTATTTAAAATTACAAAAAAAAAAAAAATCCAAATATAAATTAACTAAGTTTTTTTCAAGGCTTAAGAAGAAGCGGCTTCTATTAAAATATATTGACATTAATGTAGTCAACTAGGCTTATCTATTCAAGACCCAAGTGCTATCAGATAGAGCTTTAAGAACTGGTTTCTACTTCGCAATTTATGTGGGATTGTAGTGTTGGAGATATAAAAGCTAACAAATATGATTCTGTTCCTTTGTCAGGTTCAGAGAAGGAATTTGGGTTCCATCGACTACTAGGCTTACGTTATTTTTATATTTGTTCAGGTGATGGAAATTATTGCTATAGAATTCAGTAGAAGTTTTACGATTTGCAGAAGTGCTGGAAGTTTTGAAAGGTACAAGGTGTGTTCAAACAACCCTGCACTCAAGGACACATTTTACTGGCAGTCCATGATGTTCTGTAAACAAATTAGTTATATTTAAAAAAGATATGAGAATTTCTTAATATTTTATGGCCATTTCTAAAATTATGTAAATGGTTGGCATGGATATGACATTCTGTGGAATTGGTAGTCCAAGGGTCTCCCTAGAGATAACTATTAGTAGTATGTATATTTAAAGTAATTTTGTAATTTGAGGGAATTTAATTTGTTAACAATAGTTGCATCCCTTCATGGATATTATTTCGAAAGTGTTCTTGTAATGCAATATTCGTATTACGCCAAAAAGGAGGGAAAAATTGTGTCTAGCCTAGCGATGGGCAATATTTTGAATAAACAATAGGTCTCGTTCTTTTACAATAAATGCTTTGAAATGAAATTGGTAAAAACCTATCTGTACTGCCAAGAAGAGATCTAGCAGTAACTAATTTAAACTTTGGACATCACAATCAAGGTCTGTAATATGCCAAATATTGTTATGATTAAAGACAATTCTCATAGAAGCAGTGTAGGTGCTTTGAACAGACTATAAGTTTTTACGTTAAACGGAGCGCGGTCCTTCTGAATGGTATTGGGTGCATTTGAAACATTTTGTTGTCCTTATGGACGGGAAGCAATATATATTAATATTACGAAGACTTTTTTGCTATTCCTTTCAAAAACTTGGAATCCTAAAAATTTTTCGAAGACTGCTATTGTCGCACCTTAAGTTGGATTTATTCCTATAAATAGGAGATTTTTCATTTATCATGATTTGACAGCTTTAAATACCTAAACGTTGCTCTTGCGTTGACTGAAACATCTGGCAACTCTTCGTAATATAACATTTTTCTTGAGGTCATTCAAATTTGTTAAATTTTATCATCAAATTCGCTTACTAAATCACTTGTCGTCTTTCATTAAAGCTAAATGTATAACTTTCTCACTATTTTTTGTGTAAATGACTCACTATTTAATTGTTAGCAGACGGACTTATTATTCTGATTGTGTTTATTTTAAAATGTAAACACACATACAAATATACAACACATACTAGCAGGCATACAATAGAGGGCAGCTTTTTTTACACACATATGAATATTTTCTTTTACATTATTCTGCACATTATCAAAATGAAAACAATAACAATTCCAAACGTAGAGTACAAAAAAAAAAAAAATCAACCAGCCAGCAACTAAACAAACGAAGAGTAAAGAGAATAAATTTAAAAAAAAAATATAAATGATTTATGTATGTAAGTATGAATATTTAATAGTTTTTATGCATGAGAACATATCACATATGTTTTTTTGTTTTTGCAAAGAATAAAAAAAAACTCTTTTTACTTGACGTTGTTATTATTATGATTGTTTTGACTTTACAATTGTTGTTGCTATTATTGTTATGATGCTGATAGTAGTTTGTTGTTGTTATATGTCGTGCATACTTTTACTCATTTGCTTTTTAGTTAACCCTGAAATACTAACGATATTTTTTTATACGTTAATACTAACGATACGTACATTTTACCTATACATGGCTATATCTCTAAAACACTTTATTTATTGTTGATATGTCAGCTTAGTGCATTTTTATTACTTATTTGTCTCCCAATAGGCTTAAAGTGAAAAACAAATTTAATAAATAAGAATAAACTACTAAAAATACTAAATTATACTGAGATCTTAATTATAAATAATCATCATAAATTACTATCCGGCGTTCACCAGAGACCTGAGATGCTTATTAAACATGACAATATGCTCCATCATCTCCTTTTTTGCATAATAGATAAACTTATATCACATTTTTCTTGCCTTCCTGTGGAAAATTCTTGATATAACGATAATCTCCCCAGCTCATAATTTTTTTTATATTTTTAAATTAATTTCATTGAGAAGTTAAAATGTATCTGTATCCCCAAATACTTCAACATTTACTCTACCATTTCAAATCACATTTCCAATTTTATATTCAAATTTATACTGTTATTACTAACGATACGTAAAATTTACGTATAAAATATATAATCTTAATACTAATGATACGTAAATTTTACGTAGTAACTTTTTTGTATTAGCATTCAGAACATGTAAATACCTAAAAATTTATTATTTTCTTTTTAATATATGCTGAAAAACATTTGAAGAAAGAACTTCGCGAATTTCATACCGTTCCATACGCGATAGTAGTATAGGGTTTGAAAAATAGGTATACGTAAAATTTACGAACATTAATATTCTAGGGTTAAGCTTTGTTGGTCTGGTCGTTTGTTATTGTTGTTTTGTATAGTATGTGTAAGAGAAAAATTTGGCAACATTGCAGAAAGTTTATTTTCTTTTATCTTTCTCCTTCATTTTATGTTGTGGATTGAGTCTGTTTTTCTACTCATATATATTTTTTTTAACAGAAAAAAATAAAAACTACAATAATACAACATTAATAACAATATAAAAATATAAACAAGTAAAATATTACGTTTACTTTTTTTCTTCTTGTTATTTATGTAGGAAAAAAAAAGAACTTTAATTGCTGTGGGAATCTGAAGGCGACGTTGACAAATTTCAATTTGTAAAGAAATTTAATTTAATTAATATTAATGTGACAAGTTTATTTAAGACAAATAAGATCTTAAATTTGCTTAATTTTATGTCAAAGTAGATCTTTTAAATCATAATAAAAGATTAAAAAATGTTACTAAACAGCTGTTCTTTAAGTAATTGTAAATAGTAACAATGTAACGTTAACGTTAAAATTTCATAAATAGTAAAAACAGAAAATCAGTTGTTGCTTTTCAACAACGGATATTATAAAATTTTCTATTTTTATTTAAAATATAACATCACGATTATTGTATATTTAAAATTATTTCCTTAATAATATGTATTTGCTATTTATGTATATCAAAACCTGTACATAATAACGTAACGTCAACGTAAAAACTTCATAAATAATAAAAACGGTAACTCAGTTGTTATTTTTCCACAAAAGATATTCCAAAATTTTCCTTCTATATTTAAAATATCATAAAAACCATTATTATATATTTAAAATTATTTCTTTAATTATATTTACTATTTATAACAAACCCTGTACATAATTTTCTTGCCTCTTCATTCAGTATCTCATTGAATATTTAATCAGCTACAAAAACCAAAGTTAATGTCTTACCTGCAAAGAAAAGAAAATAAACACAAAAAATTAATTAGAATTCATTAATAAAAATATAAAAATAAACTTAAACGAAAAAAATAAAAAAGAAAAACATGTGAGCCAATTAAAATTAAATCAACTATAAAAAATAATACCAACAACAATAAAATATTAATAAAAAAAAAAGCCAGCAACGACAATAAACCCCATCAACCTATAAATGCCAACAACTGATAAAAAATGGAATTCATAAAAAATTAAATAAAATAAACAAACGTTTCAGAAAAAAAAAAAAAAAAAAAAATTAACTAGAACATTCAAACATGTGTATAAAAAACAACAAAAACAAAAAATCATCTGTATGAGAAATAAAAAGAAAAAAATACGTTGATGACAAATGTCATTTAAAAAACATGACGTTATCATTAAATAAATAACATAGTATATAAAAATACTCTACCCCTAACGCACACACACTTGTACAGATATGAACAACCTTAATCTCTTATAAACACCCAAATAAACCCCACTTCTCTCACTCTCCTCAAAGGCATTTATAATTATTACTAATAACAACCATAAATTATATTCCTCATTATTGTTAATAAAACTTGGAAAGTTTTTTTAGCTTTATCTATTTTTCCTAGTTAATGAAATGTGGTTAACATTTAATAGAGGATTTTTTAAAAATAAATAAATCCATTAATATTTAAGCTAAAATAAATTGAATAAAAACGTTTGTAGAGTATCAATATGGCAGCCTAACATAAATAATGTGGCAGCATTGCTTTATTGATGTTAGCAGAAAGTAGCCATGTTAAAAATAAAACTATAGAATAGGGTAGGTTAGGTTTTATGGTGCCAAAGACTTTCAGCCTTTTAGTTGTCTTAATGAAGGTGTTGATCTTGTTTTTGTCTGTTTGACAGACAAATCTAAAAATCTAACGATTAGTAATGAATTTGACGAAATTTCTTAGCTGGAATCTAGGCAGTTTATACACTTGTATTATCCTCACCTGCAGAAAAAAGGTATCTGGTAGGGAATGGTAAACAATGCCAAAAATCGATTTTCGATTTTACGATCAACTTTTTTCATTTCGATTTTCAAAATCGATTAATCGGTCCCCAAAATCGATTATATTTTGAAATCGATTTTTTATTGATAAAGTGAAATAAAATGTATGTATATCAAAAACAACTAAAAAATAAACCTATGAAATGACCTCAAATATGCAGGTCACAAATAATACATGTATAAAAGTTATGTATATAAAATATAAATATGAATATTTAATTTATCCATCAAATCCATCTTCAGTAAGGCGTTGTAAAAAAGCCTTACATTTAAATCAATGCTCACTACTAAGCCTATTCTTTGTTGGGTTATTATAAGAATAGACGTTTACACAGTACTGATATTGCCAGTATTTCCAAAAATTTTCGAGCTATTTCATTAATATTTGGATAAAATGTTTTAATTTTTTAATCCTTCGGAGGATTTAGACTTTTTTTTTTAAATTTTGATTCGTCATAGAACTGATTTAACATAACTTTATTATTACAAAAAAAAAAAAATGTTAATATATAAGATTTTTATAATTGTACATATTTTTCTAAACTTTTTAAAACAAAATCGATTTTTAAAACTAAATAATCGATTTCAGTATAAAATCGTTGACATAAAATCGATTGCAAACAACCAATTTTTTTCTCCTGAAAATCGATTTTCGACTAAAATCGAAATCGATTTACCATTCCCTAGTATCTGGTATTGAGCAGTTGAGACTGATGAAAAAATTCTTTGGAAAGTGTATTTCTAAATGCACCAATCAGTCAATACTTAATAAATACCGTATTACCAAGTTTTTTTTACTGTATTTGAGTGAACATATGGTAGCACTAAAAATTATGTGGGGTATTTTTCTTCTTGTCTCTCTCCCTGTCAAATACAGACTCTCATCAACAGAAGAAGTTACTGTAATTTTTCTACTTAATCCTTTACATTTTATTTTTAAAAATTTCCTTGAAAAATAAATATTACTACAATAAAAAAGAATTTTTATTGTAATAAAATTTACGAGAAGAGATAATGTTGAATACTTTTTCTAAGAAGATGTGCAATATTTTTATAAAAATAATTCTCGTGTATGTGTGTGATTAGAAAGAATGTAAAAAACACACAAAAACAACAGACAATAAGATGAAAGTGTTTTACTTCTAGTTCAAATGCTTCTATTCTATTTTGTTTTTCTTATTTTTAAGTTTTTCCTATGGCACACAAAGTTTAACCTGAAGGAGGAAAATAGTTATCAGAGGTGTGTTAAAATTTACACAAAATTTGGCAACATAGCATTACATTATTTTTTTTAAATGTAATTCATGTTACATATTTTTTTACTACTACATTCCTTTTTATTCTACTTGATTCAACATAATTTAGTATAGTATTTTTCTATGGACATTTCCTGTATTACAAAGGAGAATAAGGTAAAAAAAAAGTAAATTGCAGTGTGCAAAAATTTACGTGATAAAAATTTGTTTTATTTTTTAATACAAAATAACGTATGAAAAATTTTCATTTTGTTTTACATACATACACAGACATTTTTTATGAAATACATAGTTTTTTTATGCTGTTCTATCTTATTTTGTTTTCTTTTTTATATACAGAATTTTAAATACTGTGATGGCAACAACATTACCATATTATATTTTTTGTCCTAAATATTAAATATTTCATCATAGGTCATGTACTTTAAATGGTTACACATATGTGCATTAGGACTATAACATTTTTACATATGGCCCTAACATGGTCGAATAGGCCATTGTAAATTATTTAAAACATTGATATTACTTTTTAGCTGTTGTCAAAAAAGTTCACGCACAAAATGCGGTAAAGTTTGGAAATCGTTTAAATAAATTTCATGTTATGCCATTGTTTTTTTTTATTGTTTTAAAATAACTTATTTCTGCTCGAAAAAATAAAAATCACGAAATAACTGTTATTTTTGCTCGAAAAAATAAAAATCAGAAAATAACTTTTATTTTTGCAAAAAAAAATAATAATAATAAAGCTTTTTATGAAATTAGACTTAACGATTCAGTTGTCGGATATTTGGTTATAACTGCTTTTTTTATAACTCAAGGCGAAATCAAATAGGTGATAGCAGTTTTACAACAACAGTACGGGAAATTCATGAATTTTTTGATACATAGGTTTGACAATTCTGCAGGTAAACAAAAATTGTGTTTATATTGAGTTTGACAGTTCTAAGTACTAAAACTTAATCAGCTTATTAAGTGAGGTCACCTGTTTGAATTCGCCTTCGAAAGTAGTTAAGCAAAATACATAAAAAAAAATAATAATAATAAAGTAAATTTTTCGTAAAAATTAAATTTTATTAATAATGTATTTTTTTGTTTCCATAAATTGTTGTCATAAATATTAGATGTAAAACATTATTGGACAGTTTTCTGGCCATGACCTTAAAATATCAGTGATAATAAAATATTTTATTATTTTCGTGCGAAAATCTCAGATTTTTAAGCCAATAACAATCATTGAAAAAGTATATAAAGTAAAAAATTTATAAAATAAAAGAAATATGCTATTTTATCAATTACAAAATTTAATATTTGCACAGAAAAAATATGGTCTTTTTATTAAAGATAAGAACCACTTTCCAAATATGTTTTTAATTGTATCAGTTATTGCAGTGATTAAAATTCGAATTTTATAATATTTTTTACTAAAAATAAAATAATTTTTTTTTGTCTTTCAGTTATTTTTTGTATTGGATAAATTAATAAATTGATCAAATATAAATAAAAGTGATAAATTGAATATAAAATTTTATACACAATTTTTTTAATAAAATAATTAATTTTGTATTATTCGCAATTTAAATTCGATTTTAAATTTTTTTAAATCGAATTTAAATAATAATTTATTTATTTGTAAACACTTGCCACATTTTTCGATTTAAGGCAAATATTTTTGTTTGTCCAAAATCAGCTGTTTTCTTGTTTGTACTGTAAAAATCTAGTCTAAACACAGCTTAAGAGAGATGACCTTAAAATATCTCTTAAGTAATACAAAATTTTATTATTTGTTCAATGAAAATAAAATAGCTTAATATGTTTCCCAAAAAATATAAATTCATAATTTCCCCTTTAAACCATTTGGCAGCCTTGTTTACAAGTAATTTGCACTTGTCATTCTATCTCAAAGTGCATTTCTCTTGTCATGATCCTTGTTTACACTAACACAAAAATATCTTGTCTCCTGTTATTTAGTTTTTATATATTGTTATTTTTTAATATCTTTTATGCAATCTCCCTTAGAACTTTTATTTAATTTCTGCAGTACTCTGGTAATATAACTACTTTATTTTTCTCCCCCTTTAAAATTACCATTATTTAACAAATAACACAACAACTATAAAACACGGTATTTACTTTTAATCTTCTTTTCATTTATTTTTCGCTTTGATTTATTGTATTATTACTGCACAATTTAATGTCATGTTTAAGGTTCTTATTCATTGTCATTAGGAATTTCTTTTTTTTGTTATTGCTCATACAAATTGCAGTAGTAAATTTGGGTTTAAAGTATACATACATACATACATACATATGTATGTATAATTTTGTTGCCAAACATGTAAAACAGCAAGTAAATCCATTCACAAAGCATGAATTTGAAAGAAGAAAAAACATACATATTAGTATTAAGTTTTAAATTACAATAAAAATAAAGAAAACTTTAATATAGATTTAATAGATTCTTTAAGTTCACTCTTAAAGCTAAATAAAAAAAAATTAATTTCCATTTAGAATTTCATTTACAAACTAATTTTTCTCTTTACGTTATTAGTCAATTCACGTTATTAGTCATTATGAATAAAAACAAAACAACATTACTAGCATGATTATGCCCCTTTAACAAAATTTTAATCACATTAAGTTGCCACTACAAAACATGTCTGTTTTTGAAGTAACTTTAATAACAGTCTTCTTCCATATTTAATTTTCTTCTCTAGTATTTTTCTACAAAATTCAAGAACTTATAGTAAATAAATAAATTGTATGGGTGTATGTATTGAAATATAGACAAGATAAGACAGGATTACAAGGGACAGAAAAATATATAAAACAGAAACAAAAAAAATATAATTATTGCTGTTTAGACAAATTAACTTAAAGCTATTTATGTACGAGAAGATTTTCTAATTTCTAAAGATTAAGAAAAACAAACTAAATATAATTAAAAATTCTTAAGGGGCTAGAGAAGAAAGAAAATCTTTGTTATTATTGCTTAAAAGGAATTAAAAAAAAATTATTACATTGGAAAATTTAACTATTTCAAATAAAAAAAAATAATAATTTTTTACAATTTCTTTTACATGTAGTAAATTTTAATAAAAAGGAATTTATTTAATTCATTTATAATCATTTTTAAACATTTATTAATCATTTAAAATAGTGCTTCATAAAATTTCCTTGAATTTAAAAAAAAAACTAATGCGCCATTAAAAAAAATACAAAAGAAAAAAATTCTTATCAGTAGCAAAAAAACTCAATCTTTCATTTATTTTTAAAATTTATTTAATGAAAGATATTTAAAAAAATATTAAATGAACTTTTCTTCCGTATTATAAAGAAAGATCTACATATAAAAATTAAATAATATTATTGACCTTTAAACACAGATAAACAATTCCTGTGAATTTTGTTTGCAAAAAAAAAATTCATTAATAAGAATTTAATAACACTATTAATTATTTGAAAAATTAAACGACAGAAAAAGATATAGTCGGTCAGGCCCGACCATATGATACCCTACACCATTGTGCACAGTATAATTCGGGGAGGGGTCTTTTAATAGACATGGATTCGAATGTGGACCGATACTCATAAGTATAAAATAAGACATACAAATACGGAATATTACGTTGATGCTGACATTTATATGAATTTATTCACTTTTGTGTGATTTCCGAAAGGGGGCCTAATATGGGAGATATGGTAAATTATGGACCGATCTTTGTAAAATTTTTTACTATCATTTATGTTTATATAAAACTTATTTGGGTCGAATATCAACTTGATACTAACATTTTAATAGGATTTATGGCCGTTAAAGTGATTTTCTGAAAAGGGGTTTATATGGGAGCTATGGGTAATTACGGACCGATCTTTTTAAAACTCGGCACACTTATTTAGACTTGTATGAAATTTATATGTGCCAATTTTTTATTGAAATATTGCTTTATTTAAGAGATTTATGAACCTTAAACCCTTTTCCTGGAGGACATTTGTATGGGTGCTAGGTGAAATAATGGACCGATCATAACCAATTTTAATAGGCTTCGTCCCTGGACCAAAAGAAATCTGTGTACCAAATTTCATAAATTTTGGTTCAAAATTGCTACCTGTAGTTTGATTACAAGGTTTACATGGACGGAAAGACGGACGGACTCAGAAAGTGATTCTAAGCCGATTGGTATAAATTAAGGTGGGTCTAAGACCAATATTTTTGGGTATTAAAAACATCAGCACAAACGCATAATACCCTCCCCACCTATGGTGGTGTAGGGTATAAAAAATATAAATACACAAGAATTTATTGCAATATCTAAGGATGCCAGATGAACTAAATATAATATGGCAGATTTACCTAAACATTTTTGTCCAAAAAATAGGTTTTATTACAAGTAAGTACCTACTTAGATGAAATTTTTGGAATTTTTATTATATATGTAAGTAATTTTCTGAATATAAATCTAAATTTGTATACCTATCATCAAAAAGATGGAATATATTTCTGGGTTCTGGTTTTATTTAGCTATGTCCGTCCGTCTGTCTGTTGAAAGTCGGATAGGGTTCGAAGCAGTAATGCCAGATAAATTACGAAAAATCCTTTCGATGTTTAAAAAATTCCTTTTTTTCCCCTATTTCCAAAAAAATGTTCCCTCCTTAAAATTGCTATTTTAATACAAAATTAAGATAATGTTATTATTTGTAATTTTTGTTAAACTACACAAAAATAATTTAATTTTAAAGAACAGAAAGAAACATTTTTAACATTAAAAATATACAAACGTTTGTAATTATTGAAAAATCCAATTATAATATTGCATTTTTACTTTTTTATTCCTATTTATAGTCGTTTTTTAGATAAATTACGATAATTTCAAAATTCCCTTTATTTTGTTAAAAAAAAAAAATTAAATTCCCGCCCTTTTTACCTCCGCTTGAAATTTTATTTAACAATTCCCCCAAAATGAGAAAATTCTCCCCATCTGACATCACTGAATCGGAGGGAACCACGAAGTTCGAGGACCGATATAAGCTCGGAAACAAAAAATAGCCGTGATCCACCCACCTCCCATATAAGGTGAAACATCAACGTAATTTTGCATAAATAGGTCAAGGACCAATGTAAACGCGGAAACGAAAAAAAATGGACGTGGTCCACCTACCTCCCATATAAGGTAAAATTTAAAAAAGCTGATACTGGGTATAAAGATTTGGCCAGACCGAACATAACATTTTCGCTTGTTTCAATTTTTTATACCCTATACCAAAGACACAAGAACGAAGTCTATTTATAGAAATTGGTTATGATCGGTCCATTATTTCACCTAGCCCCCATAAAAATCCCCTCCCGAAATAGATGTTTATCGATCATAAATGCCTTAAATATAGCAATATTTTAATGAAATGCGGTACAAGGAAGTTCTATATGAGTCAATCTTTATGCCAAATTTAATCGATCCATAATTGACCACATCTCCCATATAAATCCCTCTTCCGAAAATTACTTTAACATGCACAAATCCCTTACAAATGTCATTATCAAGTTAAAATTCAATACAAATAACTTTTATTTAAGTAAAAATCACAGTGCCAGATTTTATAAGGTTCGGTCCATAATTTAGCTCCCATATAAACCCACTTTCGGCAATCACCCTAAGTATCGATCCACAATTGGACACAGGTTTAATATATGACACATCCCAGAATTTTTATGCACATACATGATGGTAGAGGATATCATATGGTCTGTTTGACAACATCTTTCTATCTCTTTTTATACCCTTCACCATAGGTGTAAAGGGTTTATATAAGTTTGTCATTCCGTTTTTAATTCCCACAATTTTCGTCGGAGAGCAAAAAAGTTTACATTTTCGTGATCCTTGTAAGAAATGATGACAATAGGACCATGTCCGTCCGTTCGTGTGTCGGTTGAAATGGTGTTTATGAAGCCCACCGATAGCTGGCATATATAATATATATATATCAAACGAAATCCTTTCGAGAATTTTGCTATTGCAATTCAGCAATATCGGTTCATACAACGGGTTTTTAGAACCGGTTTTCCAGTTTCTGAAGCCTCTGTATATACTAGGGACTTCGTTTTTACAAAGAAGTCTGGGACATTTTTTTCTGAATTTTTGTTCTGAAAAAATTAAATAAATCGGTTCAATACTGAGATATCGGGCAAAACGCATTTTTGATTTTTTGAAGCCCTTGTTTAAGCATACACCTCGTGTATTTTTATAAAATTTCGGTTTTTTTGAATCAGCAAGATCTATTTATAAATGGAGGAGATTTGCTTTAAAAACCGGTTTTTATAACCGGTTTTCCAGTTTCTGAAGCCTATGCATATACCAGGGACTTCGTTTTTTTAAAGGGGGCTCGGAAATTATTTTCTGAATTTTTGTTCCGAAAAAATGAAATAAATCGGTTCAGTAATAACTGAGATATCGGGGAAAACGCATTTTTTATTTTTGTAGCCCTTGTTCAAGCTACAGATTTTTATTTTTATATAGATCAGTCATAAATACTTTTATAAAATTTCGGTTTTTTTAATAAACCAAATTCGTTCATAATCAACAGTGTTATGGCTCAAAAAAAAGGATACTGAAAAATAAAATTATCATTTCTAACTGAATTTGAGGCCAATTTAGATCTAGATCAATCAAACGTACTGATGATAAAGTGTATAGGTAGGTAGTATTTATTTTGAAGACATTTGCTACTTATTTTAACATGTAAAATGGCAATACTGCAGCCGTATAATATTAAATTTACTGAGAATGCAGAAAAAAAAAGTTCTTCATTAATAAGAATGTTCGGTAATAAACTAAATGTAAGAAGATTTTATTTAATCAGGACAAACTGAATTTGATAAAGGGGAAAGGGTAATCTTGGGAAAGCTTTAACTTTATGATCAGCAATCATAAGTGATATCATGATTTTTGCTATTTTTAATTTAATTTTATGAGCGTGTGCCAAACGGTAGCAAAGTTCTATGGAAAATTTCAATTTTCCTATGGTAAAAAAATTTCAGAATTTTGCTGTGCCAAATGAAAACTTTCTTTCATGATAATTTTTGACAAATTCGTTAATAAAACTTTACAACACTTTTAGTAAATTAAATTGTATTTTTGAATAATTATTTGTTTTAAATAAAAAATTAATAATTTTTTAAAACAAACGATAAAATGAACAAAGGATTTTATAATATTGAAATTTATTATTGATTTTATGATTGTCAATATTTTTTATACATTTGTCAAAAATTTATGTAGCCCTATGAGCAAATAAAATTTTATTCACCTCACATACTTCAAAATTTTACTTTTCCACATACTTTGCTACCGTTTGGCACACACTCTATGTAAAATAGTTTCCATAGAATGCCTTTTAATTTTGGAATAAATATAATTTTTAATATTAAATTCTTCAAATTTACTCAAAGCCTTTAAACATCTGCAAATACATACTCCAAGAACAAAAATTAATAACAAAATAAAAGAAAAAATAATAATAAAAAAAAACTACGATTACTGATGCTAATGCCTGAAAACTACTTCCACTATAATCATTTATATACAAAAACTATTTATAAAAGTTTTTACAAGTACATACATAGATGAAAATCTAGATGTATGAATGTATGTATGTATTTAAGTTTAAATAATAAACAACAAGAACATTAAGAAAGAAAAATCGATAAAAACAATATAAAACAGAGAAAATTGCTGTTGCTGACATTTTAAATATCAGTAGCAATAACAACATCAACTATATATCTATATAATACTATAATGATTTTTTGTATATATACATACATATAGATGTATGATTATGGCAAAGGCAGACATAATGGAGATATATACATACAATGATTTTATTATTCATGTTACAGACAACAACATTTTTGCTATATACTAGAATGTATATGTATATAACATTTTATATAGAGAATGAAATACACACCTCGTGTATTTATAATATATACAATTCTATATATGCCTACCTCCCTCTCTCCCCTTTATTTAAATTTGTTAAAACCAGAGGGAGGAATGTTCTATGTGTGTTTATATATACATAGAGTGTGTGTGTGTGTTTATATATCCTTTATATGTGTGTAAAACCGGCTTGTGGGAGGCTTTTGGTTAACGCTCGGAGAGGGAGAGGTCATAACTCCCTACATGAATGGCTACCATACATGCAAACATGTGTATGTTTTGTTAAAACGTATGTATGAATGCTTTTATAGAGCTGTTTTTTTTTTTTTTTTGTTTTTTTTTTTTTTTTGTTTTGGATAATTGAGAGAAACAGTAAAAATTTAAAACTATACTTTAGCAGAGATGGAGAGTATGTGTAAATTAAATTTTCAATCTCTGGATTTCTTCAAACTGTTTTTTAAATAGATTTTTATATTAAAAGTAATTTTATTTATATTTTTATTAATCGCTATATTTCTTATTTGAAAATTTATTTATTTTTTTTTTCCAATTACTCTCGTTTAAGAAACTAATTTTTCCATCCCTGTATTCTACAGCAATTGTATTTTTTAAAGAGCGCATGACTCTATACAGGGAGAAGGATGCCATATCTTAAAAACTTCACAGTTTTAGAGATTTATGCTTCAAAAAAAATTTACATTTAAAGATTTGTTCAACTATTTTTAAATTACCTATTCTGTTTTATAGTTAACAATTTAAAAAAAATAAAATATTAAAAAAAAACAAATTGTTTGCTTATTTCCCTTCCATAAGCTGAAATAATGAAAGGAAGCACGTTGTTTTAAAATTTTCTATATATAAATTTATGTTGTACATAAACTTTTCTATATAAAGTCTTATATACCATAAAAATCCTTTATATATTTGTTTTTTGTTTTTTTTCTCACATCACATCTTTTAATACATACACACATACACCAAAATACATTAAGCCCTGGGAATTTCTCTTTATTTAAATTATATTTTCTGTTTCTTTCCTTTTAGTTCTTTTATACATTGTTCAAAATAGAAATAAATAAATCAACATAACTTAAGCTTCTTAAAGTACAAAATAGAATAAAATAATAAAAAAATCTACCAAATACCAAAAGCAAAAAAAAAAAAAAAAAAATAAATTAAATAGTTAAATAGTTAAAAAGTACAAGGCAACATTAGAGAAAAAAAATTACAAAAATTTCCAATATTAAATTGGGAAAGTTGGTTAGAAAATCAACTAAAAGAAATTTACCAAGAATGTCAGATATGTTGTAAATATAAAAATTAGTTTGCAAGTCTTCTTTTTCTTTTAAAACTTTTGCCAATATATCGAATTCTAAACAATAGTTAGTTAGAAATAAAAGAAAACTTTTCATGTTATTCCAAGTTTTTTTTTTATTGTATGTGGGTAAAAGAAGAAAAAGTTGTATTCTTATTCTTTATTATGCTTTTTAAAAACTTAAAGCCAAGGGACTTATAGAAAAGTTTTGTTCATTTAGGAAAACTTATGCTTTTGAGAACATTATAAACATTAAATGTTAAGGAAATGATAAGAAAAAGCTAGGCGTTAAGGATTATTTTAATAATTTGAAACTGGAAAAAAGGAGATTTTTAATTTAAATTATAGGAGAAATATACAAAATTACAAATTATTGCATTAAAAATTAAATACTGGTTAAAAAACTATGATTTAAATTTCATTAAATATAATTATTATTAAAACGTAACATCTGACATCTTCTTCAATATAGTATGGTGAGTATAGACAAGGATTAGTGTTGCCAGATATAACGGAAATTTGACAACTTTAACCCTAGAAAAATAATCAAAATCACTTGTGCAGAGAGTCATAAAAACACTTTAACATCAAATCATTTTCAACTGAATTGAATTGAATTAAATCTAAAAATGCAATACTGTCATTTGTTTATTTTTTTTTAACAAAATTTGATGTGAAGGAAATATTAAATTAAAAAAAATTAAATATTATAGGTATGTAATTAAAAGTAAATAAAAATATCACAAATAAAATAAATTTTATTTCATTTTAGATATAATTAAATATAATTAAAATAACAAATTATTACATTTTCTAAGCAAAAACATTGAAATCAAACCTAATTATTATCTATTGTTTATTTAAAAATACATAATTGTTATGTTCCCTGCATTTTTTCATATTAGATGTAAGGGAATGACAGTAATTCACAGTTTTGTTTTGATGTTTTTTATTTAACATTATTGTTTTTCTAAAAATCTCTCATAAGCAGTAATTTCTCAAAGAGAACAGAACATGTTTTGTTTTTGCTTCATCGTTTCAATTCAACTCAATTCAAATAATTTTTTTTTACAGAGTTTGTTTTGTATTGTTTTGTTTTTTATTTTCGCAGTAATGTGAGAGCACACATTAAAAATCATTCCTGTAAATTGAAAAACAAATGATTTGATGCAGATGTTTATTGTTTAGTAACTTATTATTTATAACCCGAATGTAAATAATTATTTATGATCAGATTTTTGAAAATTTACCAATTTATATATTTGAAGAAGGGATGGCAAAAGGATGAAACACTGAACCAAAAAGGTACATAAATACAATGAAAAAGTTCATTGTTACAATGAATTTGTGCACTAATTTTGACCCTATGTACAGGTTCATTGAAACAATGTATTACCATACATTAATATTAAAATACAATGTACAAGTTCATTGATTACATTTATTCTTACATTGAATCAATGAACACGTTCATTAAATGAAATAAATAATTCCAGTGAACAGTACATTGATTTCAATGAACCCATATTTTGTCCCAATGAAACTATACATTGAAAATGTATTATAATAATAGGCTTGTTCTGTATTTTTGGTTTTTATTTTATTTTAAATTAAATGATTAAATTAAATGATATTGAGTTAATATAAGCAAAAATTAAATATAAATATAAAAATATTACATTTCACTAAAAAAATTTAAGTAAACAAAATGCATGTTACAGATGTGATCGTGTTTGCTTTGTCATTTATAATAATATAGTAATTCCTGTTGTCCTATATATTGTTCAATGATGGTATAGAATATCCATTTAGAGGCCACATTAATATAATAACAGCATTGTCCTAAACAAAAAAAAATTAAAAATAAAATTATTAAAATTCGTTCAATTGCTTAAAATATTTGAATTAGTTACCTTTAAATTTTTTTGTCTATAGAAATTCCCAGATGTAGCATCCAAATCTTCATCAGTCTATAATATATTTTTATTAAGAATTCAATTAAAATATTTCATATAATTATGTATACTTACGAATAGAATCCTCTTGGTTTTGAAATCAAATATTTTTTGAAACACATTCTTCTGTGTCTTAGTGGTTTTATCTATATAAATATAAATGAAATGTAATATTTAAAAACTGTTTAAAATCATAAACATTATTAAACTTACGTGCTAGGAAGGCAAGTCTCCAAATTCTTTCTTTTTGGTAATTAATTTAATTTGGTATATTGAATTATGCTGCTCGACTTCTTCTTTGCGAATAAATTGTATTTATGTATTTTAATAATTCGATTTATAACTTATTTACTTTTTAATTATTTTCGTTTTTAACACAACACAGAACTTTTTTATTTTTTGTCTTTTATTTAAAACGCGTCATTTCTTGTTAAGAGATAAAAGAAAACTGAGTTGTATTTGTTTTCGTTTTACTTTATTTCCCATTAGAAATCATTTATATAATTTAATGAAATATTTCATTGGTTCAATGCTTTTGTTCATTGTGTAATGCTTCTTCTTAATTAAATCAATGTATTAGTACATTGAATAAATTAATTCAATGAACTAATACATTAAATCAAAAAACTGATTTACTTATTGTATTAAGAAATTAATTTAATGAATGGTTTCAATGTAATGTTCATAATAGCGTTAATTTTTTCATTGAATTTTAATGAATATTTTCATTGAAGCAATGAATTCGTACATTAAGTTAATAAATTCTTGGAAAAAATTAATGAATTTCATTTAATGTACTTCAATCATTGAAATTACTTTTTTCAGTGAAGGCAAAATTTGCATATGAATTAATTTGTAATCTAAAATAGTTTATTTTTATTACATTTATTTTAATTACATTTTTGGTTGTTGTTAAGTTTTTTAAAATAAAATTTCAAAAATCTTTTTACAACAACAAAAAACATTTTATATCCTGACATTTCATTATGTACTTATTTATTACCTATTATTATTACTAATCATGATTTCAGTAATGCTTTAAAATTAATGCGCTGTTTAACAGCTTGGAAGTAATTAGTTATTGTAATGACATCTATGTAATGTATTGGGTAAGTAGTTGCCTCTAATGTCATCACCGTGTTAAAATAATGAATTATTCAGCTAATGTGTAAGTAGTCGAGTGCCATTATATTAGCTTTTTAACTCATTACATGGCAACCAAAGTTTTTGCTGGGTATTAAGCATGACAATCGCCTATGTGATGGAAATCACACGATTGTCATTTCACATGCGTTTTGAAAATCGCCAAATTTATTTTAGCATGTGCTGCAGTTCACGCGTTTTACTTGTTCTATTTCTCTCAATTTGATCAGCTGTTTCTATTAAATCGCTTATGTATGAGAAAACAAATAAGAAAGAGAATAATGGATTAAATTTTAAATTTCATATTTTTACTTAAAATTGGTTGAAAATATTACTAGTTTTTACCTAAATGAAAAGAAATTTTTACGCCAAAATAGACAACTTCACTTTGGTATAAGCATGCGATTTGAAATCGCCTATTTTCTTGTGATTGTGAACCACATAACACCTATTATGCGATTTGAAATCGTAATCGCCAATTTTATGCGATATTCCATCCTTTCGTTTTTTCCCACATTAGATAAATTTACATCACATTTCTTGCCTTACTGTGAAAAATTTTTGATACAACTATAATCTCGCCAGCTCATAATTTCTTCATATTTTTACATTATTTCTATTGAAAAGTTAGAATTGATTACTGTATCCCTAAATTAATATTATTCGGCGAATATTTCAAAATAGAAATAAATACCATTTCAAATCACATTTCCAATTTTATATTCAAATTTATACTGTTATTACTAAAGATACGTAAAATTTACGTATAAAATGTATAATCTTAATACTAATGATACGTAAATTTTACGTAGTAACATTTTTTGTACTTGCAATCAGAGCACGTAAACGTATACAAATTTATTATTTTCTTTTTAATATATCGTCCCTGCGCTGACTGAATTACCTATGTAAAAATTTTGGAATTTTTTATTGCTCCATTTAGATGCTCTACTATTTATACATATTTTTAGTACTATTTACAAATTTTTAGAGAGGCAACATTATAAAAATTGTTTCAACTTTACTATTTTTTACTCTGACAATTTTGCAAAAGTTGCGCAAAATATTATTATTATTATTGCAATTTCTGAGGTGAAAACCGATTGGTGTTTTGTTTTTTGCATTGACATCTCTTATGTTAACTTTAATTTTGACACTATACATTTTTATTTACAAAAAATACAAAAAGATTTTACATTTCACGTTATATAAAAAATAATAAATAAACAAAAAATGTAAACAGAAGTTTGTGGACACAAACAAAAATTTGACACCACAAATTTTAGAACATAAACTGCTAAAAAGTTGATACCTTACTAATATACCTTGATATTGCCTTTTAAACTTTACATTCAAATGGCAACTCTCTGTTTTATTACTTCTTTATTTCGCTATTATTGAGAACTAATTTTCAATATGTGGTTGATTTATCTAACAAATAACATTAATTTGCATATTAAATATATTTTTTTTCTGGCATTTCCTTCTTTAACAAAAAAAATAATAAATTTAGTATAGACTCCCACTCATGCGAAACTAGCCAGAACTAATTTAATTTTATGTATGCAATTTTGCTTTATTTGCCACTTTCATGTTTTTGATTATGACATTGTTTTGTAAGCATTACTGCTGTCTGTGGTTGCTGCTGTTGATGGCTGCATTTGACAATATCTACATATATAAAAACTTTATCCTTATTTTGTATATAAAATCATTTATATATAACATCAATAGCATATACATACATATGTTTTAAATAAAAGTTCAGAGTAAATAAAAAAAAAAAAAGACATTTTCATTATACAAAATTTCAATAAATTTTGTTTGAGGACGTGCTATTTGTTTGTTGGCTTTATATACTAAAATACATATGAAAAAGTTTTGATATGGATTTAAATTTATTTATTAATAAACCAGCTGAGAATTATGGCTTTAAATATTATTTTTGTTTGTTAAAAATTTAAGCTCTTTAATGAAATTTAAGTCATTATGTTGGCCATGTTGTCATTTTTCTATTGGGATTTAAATTATGTATATGATTTAGAGCATAAATAATCGTTTATAAATAAATGTAAATAATTTAAATATAAATTGCAATTTATAATTTATTATAAGTTTTAAATTTTGTTAAATGACATTTATTAAAGCTAAAATGTGAAAAATTTAAATCTCCTGTTAAAAAGTCTTTTATAACATATATGGTAACACCGAAAGGATAATATGGTGAGTATCAATTTTAATTGGTGACCTCCTTAAATCCGCTGTTTTTTATATTTAGAATTGTAAAGCTCCATAAAAGCACAATTTTTGCCATGAATTTCTGTATTGCTGTTTTTGTAGAGCTGCTGCTATTTTAACAAGAGCTGCCAGATGATATTAACAGAAAAAGCTGTCATTTTAAGAATTTTATGCCGAATATTGTGGAAATCAAAAACAAATTATGTTTTAAATTAAAAACTTATGTTCTTGTCATTAAAATAAACAATTTTATTATTATACTTTTTTTTTTTTTTTTGAAAAACAACATATTTTTTATTAAATTTTGCCAAGTTCATTGTAAACTATTTTTTATATTTATATTTAACAATCCAAAAAATCCTTTGTTAAAGTGATCATGATATTTGCTCATATTTTTTCTTTATTTTAAAATCCATCTTTTTTATTTTTAACACATTTCAACCACATGTGGCGGTGTAAGGCTAAATATCCAATATTTACTTTTCGCATCAATTGCTTTAAAAAATAAAGATTTTTTTTGTAAAATGCTAACTTAATTGCTTTATTATCTTTTGCCAGAAATGTATTATGTATACAATTTGAACAAATTGTTGTGATTCCAAAAATTGTTTCCCCTTAAAAAAAACATAACATTTGTTTATTTTTCTTAATAAGACTATCATGAACATGTGTATAAATCAAGCAATTCCATAGAATTCTAAGGGTCATGTTAAGCATAAAGCGTGTGTGCGGTAAAATTAGCACACTAAAGAGTTAACCAGGGTTTAAATCGCTATCGCCTTTTAAGAAAAAAGCATCTAAATATTGCCATTTACGTGGCTAAATTAAACATCAAAAAGCAATAGCTAACAACTGCTAAAACAAAATTAGCTCACACATTACAAAAGCAGAAGCAAAAATAACACACTGCTTTTTGAATTTATCAATTTTAATAGCACTAGCTGCTGACAAAATTAAAAAATTGAACAAAAGCAAAAAGTCCTTAATGAAAAATTTTAGAAACGAAGCAAAAGCAGCAGCACTCATTTTTTGTGATTACGAAAATCCATCTCAAGTAAAACAAAAAGCAAAAGTAGTCGAACAAAAAGGCACACACAGAAAAACGAAAATGTGCTAAAAGCAGTTCGACCATGAGCCGCACGAGCAAATGCTTTTTTGTTTATAAAAATCCATCTCAAATAAAACAAGAAGCAAAATCATTTGAACAAAAAAGGCACACACAAAAAAACGAAAATGTGCTAAAAGCAGTACGATCATGAGCTAATAGCCGCACGAGCAAGTGCTAAAAGCCACATGAACGTGAGCTATTAGGCGAATGTCAAAATGTAGGTAGAATTATTATTAGAAATGTTAACACAACCGTATGTGTTTTTTTTTTTAAGACGTAAAAAATTCCATAAGTTAAATATTCGTATATATGAATATTTTGAAAAAGCGTTCAATTGTTTTAATAAAATTGAATTAAAACTTAGAATTTTTAATAAAAATAATAATTTATGTTAGCAATTGCGACATAAAAACAAATATGATAAACAGTATCCTGAATGTACATACATATGTTTGATGAAAAGCCATTTGTTAAACAAAATTCTAGCATTTGAAAATCACGGTTAATATCCAAGAATAGTTCTGTTTGAAAATGGTAAGTTTTAGACTCGAAGTTAATAATAGAAATAGAATCAATTTTTGTTTGAATCATGAAGGAAAAAATAGAAATAGAACCAATTTTAGTTTGAATCATAAAAACAGTTTTTTATTAGATCTTGTTAAAGAAATGCAGAACATACATATGTATTTACCTGATCGATTTTCTGATTCGCTGCATACACTTTCTTGATAGTTTCACGCACACTTTACAGGTAATAAATATAATGTCAAATCGCACATGCAAATTTGGAAAATTACATTATACATTTGTATATCAATAAAAATAATAAAAAATGTTTCATTCATGATTTTGTCATTTAAAATCATTAGAAATCCTTTTATGATACGTAAACATCTGCATCCATTCATAAAAATATTTAGTATATACCTGTAAAAACTTGAAATTCTTTTGAAATTGATCACATAAAAATAATATAAAAATAGTTTTTCTGTAATATGGATTGTTATACAATAGTTAGGTAACCTTTAACATTAAAAATATTTAAAAATGCGTTGTTTTAAGTACGAGGAACATTATGAAAATTTCAACAATATGTCAGTGTGTAAATTATGCAAAAAAGAATTTAAAAGTGTTAAAATGTATAATTTAAAATTACATATGGATAAAATTCATAAAGTGGTTTTTAATCAAAAGAATAATACATCTTTGCAAAAATACAAAAAGGAAAATATAAAATGCGAAATAAGTAAAAAACTTTTAATTAAATCATATATCGGATTGGTAACGGAGGATGCCGTGCCATTTAATGTTTTAAATTCGGATAACATGGAAAATAAAATAAATACAATATATAAAGGCATCGAAAAAGAAAGTGGAGAAAAATTTTGTTTGAATGCAAATAACTGCAAAAAAACACTTGCTGAAGTGACAAAAAATATAATAAATGCAATTTCAAGTGAATGTAAAAATAAATTGATCTCACTTAAAGTGGACAGTGCAACAAGATTATCAAGAAATATTTTTGGAATTTCAGCTCAATATATAAAAAGTGATAAAATTTAATCTCTTGTTCTCACTTTTGAAGAAGAGATTATTAACAAGTTTGAAATAAGCGTAAAAAAATAATTTTTTAGAAGAATTTCCTTGTTTTCTTCTGACAGAAAACTTCAACATACAAATGTTTTTCAAATCTTTTTTACGCATTGCAGGTACCAAACCAATAGAATTTTTGTTTTCTAAATTCTCTTAAATTTCTTATCGCATTCATTATGCACATATAATGTAAATTCATTCTGTGCCTTTCAGCCGGCTACCTACATATATTTGGTTGTGTGGCTTTTAGCTCATGTTCGTGCGGCTAATAGCTCTTGTTTGTGCGGCTTTTAGCAAATGTTCGTGCGGCTTCTAGCACATGTTCATGTGTCCACTAACCCTTGTCGTTTTTCTATCAGCACTGATTGTGTTCTCTCTAGCCTGCTAGAGCACTTCTTATGATGCCTTTTCGAAAAAGCATTTTTTGTAATTTTTCCTTTTGCTTTTTTGAAGTTAACCTTTTTATTTCTAGCAAAATAAAAAAGCAAAAGCAAGAGAAATATTTTCGTGTTACTGCTTTTTGTGTGGCTATTTATTATTACTGTTAGCTGCTTAAAAAGCATGTGGCAAAAATTTTAATACTTAAAAATGCTGAATGGATTTTTTGAATAAAATTAAAAGCAAGATGTGGCTGTTGCTAGAAAGTTTGAAATTTGTAGAAGCAGTAGGAAAAGCAAATTTAAAAAAGCCTTAGCAAATCATTGCTTTTAAACACTGGAGTTAACAACAAACTGTAGAAATGTTTTTTTTTTTTGTTTTTTTTTTTTTTTTTTTGCAACACTGGTTAGTGGTGCCAGATGTAAAAGCGGAAAATAGAAGAGGAAAATTAAATAAACGAAAAAATAATTAAAAGGAATTCTTGTTTTTTTCTATTTGTTAAAAAATAAACACTTGAAATAATGTTAGCATAGTTCAATTTTAAAATTGATTCTTTAACACAAATCTAAACATTTCTCTAAATTATTTCATGCGTAAACAGAAAATATGTGGTCAAATAAAGAAATACTGACATCTATCTTATCTTTGTGGTACCATATAAGACAATTTGTAAAATCCGACCGAAAGCACTTTTTCAAACCAAACCCGTACTCGAACTTTGGTCAAATTTGCAAAGTTAAATTCAGATTAAATAAAATGTTCGGTGTTCGGTAAAGTTTGGCCAAACAGAGAAACAAGCCGAGGCAAATATACACGGCGGCGGCGCAAAACTGGCTTGGAGCCGATCGGCTTGTATCTCTGATGCGAACACGAACGTTCGGTCGGACACTAACAATTTTTTATCAACACAAAAGTCATAATCAACCCGAATTTATTTAAGGTACCAACAGTTGTACAAAAACAACAGGCGAATTCATTAATGTCATTACGTCGAGTCTATATTGAGAAATTTATATCAAGACAAACATTTTATCTCTTTCAATTATAGGGGAAAACGTATGTCATAATAAAACATGCAAAAAGTACCAACAATCAAGATCGCGTCTTTTATCAAACATTATCAAGACAAAGTTGTCAGAGCTCGAGCGAAACACGAAATCAGAATTTCAGCAGGAAAAATTGCTTTTTTTGAACTTATTCATAAAAACAAAAAAAATAAGGCACATAAATTAATATTAAGCGCAAATATGTTTTTTACGGCGAGATAACCTATTTAGAAGAAGTTACAAGTTCTAAAAGCCATTTCATGTTCGAGGTGGTTAGCTCTGACAGCCTATAGCTCATGCCTTATTATAACAGAAGGACTTCAAGATAATTTTTGTGAAAACTTAAATCCTCCTCTACAACCTTGGTATATATTTTAATTCGATCCGATTAGTAGTTTAAGAGATATAAATTTATTATTAATTTAATCAAATTCAAGCTAATTAATTTATTTTTAATAAAGAAAAATAAAATTCTTTTTGGACCAATTCAATAAAAATATATATTTTTTACATTTAATGTCATTTTAAATTAATTCCTACATTTTTTCTAAATTGGCTCCCACATTATCTAAATGTGTTTTTTTAGATTATTAAATCATTTCATTTTGTAAAAATTTTA
The DNA here is from genome assembly GCA_951394005.1 of Protophormia terraenovae. Taxonomy (NCBI): domain Eukaryota; kingdom Metazoa; phylum Arthropoda; class Insecta; order Diptera; family Calliphoridae; genus Protophormia; species Protophormia terraenovae. The sequence continues at coordinate 96,842,641 of OX596076.1, forward strand.
TAATCGATTTTATTTAATTAAATTCATATTCATTAACAAATAAACAACTATTTAAAACAGCAAAAAACAAAAATATTATATTAATCATCAAGATAAATATAGTGGTCATAAATTAAATATTTAAATAAAAAAAATGTTTAATAAAAATGAAATATGACCGGTTTGAACTGCATTTATTAAAATTAAAAAAATCAACAACAACAAAAGTATCAATCAACTAAACAGGTTTGAAATTTCAGAATATCATAAAAAAAAAATAATATAAAAATCATCAAAACTAAATAAAAAAATAGGTGCAAAGTTAAACAACACTTGATATGAGCTGACAATTTTCATTTAAGTATTATTATCGTTAATGCTGTTGTTGTTGCTTAAGTGGTTGTTGTAATTCCAGTTTAATTCACATTAAACTGATGAGTTTTGTTTTTGTTTACTTTAACCAAGTAACAAGTAAGTCAGGTTTTATATTTATTCAATATTATTTTTCTTTTTTGTTGTATTTTTTGCTTGTTTGGTTTTTTATACATATAAAACCTGAGTAGCCTTTTTTGTTGTACCACAACAAACATTTCACCGGTAGTTGGTAACAAGATCTAAATGATTTAAGAAATAACTAAAAAAAAAACACACACAAACCATAGTGACAGCTAGCAGCATTAACATGAAACCCAACAAACCAAACAACACTCGATCTAACCAGCCAGCCATACATGCCTTTGCTTGACTGCCAACCAACAACAAACCATTATTAAAATTGACAACATTTTACCCTCCTTCGTGTTGGGTTGTGTGTTGTATGATGATGGCATGTAAAGGAGGCCACTATTATAACAACAACATGCAATACAAAATTTGATGTCTTTTGTTGTCATCAACATCATAAATTTAAAAATGTTTTTCTTGTTCATATACATCATATAATATGAACAACCATACTCACATTACATGTGTAGATGCGTGTGTGCTTTGTTTTGGTAGGTTTTTCTTCTTCCCCACTTTATTTTTACTTATGGTGGGTATATGAGTGTGCGTGTTTTTTTTTTTATTTGCCGATCAGAGTTGCACTTGTTGTGTAGTGTTGCATGAAAAAGATAAAAAAAAAATTGTGATTCTTTTTGGAGCCACATGAGATGTGGTGTTGTTCTCCTTTTTAAATGAATATTATTGTTGTTCACTTTTTCTTGGTGTTTTTTGAAAGAGTACTTGACACTTAAAACCAAACGTACTTTTTGTTAAAAGAATCTTTCAGTTATTGTTTGTGTTAAGTGAAATGTTAAGAAAACACAACTTTAAAACAATCGTAATAAATTTTAGAGATTTTAAAGTAAAAATTGATTACAATTGTTTTAAAACTATTTTAAAAACTATATGTATACATATATGTATGTATATAATAGGGTGATCGACGCGGTTTTCCAACCGGTTTTAAAACCGGTTTTTTCAGTCAATGTGCTGTCGGTTTTTTCAAAATTTTCATTTTTCGAATGTCGAATAGACCGGTTTTTTTAAACACAAAAAAACCGGTTTCAAAAATAGCATTTTATTTCAGAAAACATGTACTAAATAGTGATATTTGAAAATTTAGGAATAATTTTTTAAATATTCATAAAGACTGATTTCTTATGTTTTAAAAATATAGTTTAAGTCTAAATTGGAATTTATTCTGTAATATTAAACAAATAAATAATTAATAATTATCCTTTATGAATTTTTTAATCTATTGTAATATCTCTAATATTTTTACACCCAATTTAATTTTTTTTATCCAATATTTCCTTTATTTTTTAAAGGTGTTGTGTTAAAAAAGTTTCACCTGCAGAATCGTTTCAATTGAGACAGGCTTCCATATTAAGCCATGGATTCTGTTTATGCTAACTAAAATTTAGATGACTTTTTCCAACAATTTACTTAGCATTTTTTTCCAGAGCTTTCTGAAGCTCCCAAACGACGTAGAAAAAAAAATTTGGCTTAATTATAAAACTTTTCGTCCAACAAATCTTAATGGAGACATATTTTAAAATTTTTATCAGGGAACGGATATAAGTGGATTTATGTGTCTTTTTCTAAAAATTTTTTCTCTTTCCAAAGCTTTCTAAAGCTCCCAGAAGATGTATAATCCTAACGGAGCCAGATTTAGAAATCTCTATCAGGGATCGAAAATACGTGGATCTATATATATGGATTTATATATATCTTTCTAGAGCATTGTTTCCTCTCCAGAGCTTTCTGAAGCTCCCAGACGACGTAAGAAACTAAAAATCGGTTTACTTATAAAACTATTCGTTCTACAAATTTTAACAGAGCCAGATGTTTCTATCAGGGACCGAAAAGTCTGTTTTGGTATTAAGAACTTTTAAGTTGCTATACTTATTGTTTGCTCTCCAAATCCTATCAACAACTGATTCTGTATTTCGGCCAGGGAGCGCATTTACGACGATTTTTTTATTTTGAAAGGTTTACGAATTTAAAACTTTAATCAATATTATCCCAATAAATTCTAACGGTTTCAAATAATTGACTTCGATTAGGGAGAGGAAGGTGTCTAAATGTTGTTCATATCTTTTTCTTTTAATTTTCGGATTTGTTTGTGCATATTTTCATTATTATATTATTTTTCCTGACATTGTCAGGCTTTTACGCTTGTATTAAATAAATTTTAACTTGATTATAAGAATTATTGATTTTTTTTTTAAAGAAATGTAGTCTTTTGATATAAATATTAACTTCTGAAAAAAAAAACCGGTTAACCGGTTTTTTCTGAATTTCAAAAAGTGCAACCGGTTTTTTTAAAATACCAACTATTCGAACTATTCGAAACCCGGTTTCTCAAAAAAGTCGAATAATCGATCACCCTAGTATATAACTCGATGCAGAACGAAAATGAGTATGAAAATTTGTTTCGACAATTTATATTGAAAACAAAAAGTATATTTCAATATTATTTGAATTTTCAACTCATTTTCGTTTGTCATCGAGGAACAGGCAGTTAAATTTTTTAAAGAAATTTTTTTAAAACTTAGTAGTGAATGAAATAATTTTTTGTTTTTTAAAATTCTTAATCTTTTCCATTAAAAATATTTTGGAAATTGTACCTTTTTGTAAAAATTTTACTTTCTGTTTTAACTAACTGGCAACCCTGCCTAAAAGTTTTGTCAAAGATGACAATAAATCTAGCATAAACAAAGTTACCAGTGTTTTTCGAAATAAAAGCGGGGGAGTTTAACTACTAGAATTTTAAAACATGTTACATATTTGTTCTTTAGGATTCTAATATATTCCATTTAATTTACATATGTATGTCTTCCAATAAAAATTTAGCAATATTATTCTGACAGGGACATTTAAATTTATACCCTTTTACTACTTTTTCTCTGGCAGCTTAAATGGATTCTTTTAATTTTATTCCCCTACAATCAATATTTTCTTGCTACAAAATAAATATTAAAAACATAAATTTCCATTAAATTTGCAATTTTTTTTTCATATTTTGACGTTAATAACAGGGAATTTAAATATAAATTTTTTTTTCTATTTTGGTAGGATGTTCGTTAACTGGAAACTAATGTAAATGGCGCCATATCTTAATTTCATGTATAGTACATATATACAGCAGTAAATTTAAAGGGAAGTAGGTGTAGGTGGGAGTTAATAGGAGTAGATGTCATAAATTTAATATATAAGCATTTGTTGGTGTTAACGTTATTGGCGTTGCCCTAGTTTTATTCAGGCATTTTGAGGATGTTTTAATATTTGGTTGAATGTGATGTGGAAGGAAGAGTAAGTTTTATCTGAAGGTTTAACCATAAATAACTCATCATATGTTATCTTTTTTTTTTTTTTTTTTTTGATATGCACATATTTATTTATTTTATGGGGGATTATTATTTGTTGTTTATATTAAGAACAAATTGTTGAGGTTATATTTTTCTTATATAAATATTTGTGGTTATATATTTTTATAATTAGGTATTTAGATTTAATATCCCAGGGAGTATTAAACGAGAAAAATATATGTTTTAAATTCCTTAATTAGATGGAGGGAATTTTTACACGTATATAGATATCTTCGTCTTGGCGTCATATATAAGCTGCTATATATGAGCTGATGTACCTCAAGAAAGTATTTTAGTACGTCTATTTTTGTAAGCATTCATAAAAACCCTGTGAATGCAACATAAGAACCTTAGTCTCATATAAACGAGTTGGAAAAATGACTACATAAATGGAAAATTAGGGTAAATGCTGCGAAATGTGTTCACATCACGTCACTTTACGAAGGAAAAGTTGCTCCCTATTCAGATTAACAATTACATAATTCCCGAATAGAACAAAGTACAGTACAAAGTGGCCAAATCATGTGGATGCAAAATTTGCACAAATTAAAATAAAATGTGCTCAAATGCATTGGAAATTGGACCACCATAAGGTAGCAATAAAACCAATATGGTTATATGGTATTCAGATCTGGGGAACAGCCTCTTCAAATATCGAAAAATTGCAGAGAAGACAGTCGAAACTCTTAAGGATAGTAACAGGAGTTCTATTTTATAATTATTTAATTATAATGTTCATAAGGATCTTAACATTTCCACAATTAGAGAGGAGATAAAATACCGCAGCATCCCAGTTGGCAAAATGGTCTTAGACGACAATGTCTTTGACGATTTATGGAAGACATGTCCCCTATTTTCTTAGTTTTCTTAACTACAGCTCAAAGAAAATCGTCGTTAACGACAAGATAAGCGTCAAGGTCTTGCATTTTGTCATAAACATAGGTGACAATATACAATATTAAAGACAAGAAGAGCTTCAACATCTTACATGTTGTCTTCTATTATTGCTATTTTACTAACGACAAGATAGGCGACATTGTCTCTCTTTTAATCGTGCACGATTTTCGCGACACTTGTTTGAAAAAGTCGTCGACGAATTGCTCTAGCTGTCCTACAAATGTCGTCAAGGACTTAACATGTTCGTGCACCCATCCTCGAGGATATCTTAAAGACAGGGCCAACTGGGATAACTTACTTATATTTGCAAAAAATATAGGTTACGGCGGCGGCGCAAATTAAACTAATTCGACGGCGGCAAAATTTTTGCCGCCCGGGTGTTAACCGTCTGCAAGAAAATTGAAGTATTTATTACTTCAATTTTATACGTACTAGTTTCCTTTATTCTAATAAATTTGTAAGTAAAATTATAATAATAGATAGAGCCTCTGCATTTAAAAATTTCAACGGCTGATTTTGAGGCGATGAAAACAGAGGCGGCGCGAAGCCGATCGGCTTCATTTCTCATTTTCTGTGCATAGCATTTTGACATTATGTGCAGTAGTTTTACACTAACAAAATACAATTTATAATTACTTTGAGTCTATATTAGAGAAATTTGTATCAAGACAAACGTCAAATTTCTGTTTGAGTTGCAGATAATTTTTTATCTCTGTCAATTATAGGGAAAACGTATATCATAATAAACCATACAAAAAGTACCAATAACAATCAAGATGGCGTCTATTATCAAGCATTATCAAGACAAAGTTGTCAGAGCTCGAACGCTGACAATTTTCTTTTAACGCTGCAATAATACTGACAAATTCAGTCTACATTAGACAAATCTTTATCATGATAACATTTTGACGTTTGTCTTGATAAAAATTTGTCTGATGTAGACTCAAAGTTACACTATGCTATGAAGTATAACAAGTGTTTTTATAAAAAAGGCAATTATGGCGAAATAAAACAGGTTGCAGCCGTTCTACAAATAGAATACGGCGAATTCATAAATTTTTTTATACATGCAGCGAGTAAGTGTCGTAAAGGATTTTTTTAAATTAAATTCGCAATTTTTTTATTTTATGTAATAAAATAAATTTATAAAAATAAATAACAAATATTTTTTAAACTAATCTGCTTGTTCTAAATTGTTAAATATTCATTAAAAATGTATTTGTGTTAAATAATAATCTTGTATATGCTATAATTATTATTAAGTGCGTTTAACACGCAACTCATTTGCAATTTATTTATTTATTTTTTTTTCGTATGTATTTATTATTTAACTCTTTGCAATTCCACGCATTATTTAACGTATTTTATTTTATATAAATTATTAACTAATAGCATATAATTTGTAAAAAAATAAAAAATGCGTGAATTTTATGTATATATGTATGTAGCTGAGTTCAATTATACTAAACTTATAATTATAAATTAAAATTTAGGTTAATTGCTTGGGGAATAATTTAGAGTACAAATATAAATTTGCACATAAACAGCAAATGAAGTGGCAATAATTAATATATATTTCTAAGGGAAAATAAATAGATTAAAAAAATTATTTATTGATAAATTAAAAAAAATGAAATAAAATTGTTTAAGATAATATATTATGAAAATAAATGTTTGCCTTGTTGAAAGGTGAATTTACGTAAAATGTCTCAGCAAAGTAAATGCCAAATTAAACATTTCAGTATATGTATATTAAGTCTATTTTTAGTTTTTTCCCTTAAAAAAAAAATAAAACAAAGATTTTATTGTTTTATAATTTTAAACTTTTATCAGTTCTATCTAATCATTAAAATATTAAAAGTTTGTAGAAAAGTATTAAGTATTTAATTTTATCAAAATTATAAAAATAGTTTATCTTTATAACAATTACAATCCATTGTTTTATTTTTGAATTTTAATTTATAGCAAAAAATAATACACAATAATATTTAATTAAATTCATTCATACCTACTCATGTGTGTAATAGAAGTTAGGAAAATTTTCTAAATACCTTTTATGTCATTAAAAATGTAAATTGTGTAATTTTTTTACAACAATAAATAATCAATTTGCTTACCTGTAAAGAAAAAAGAGAGAAAAAAAATTAATTACAGTTTACACAATTGTTTTAAAGATTAAAAATAGATTAAGAATTTAAAAAAATAACAATACCCTAAGGAAATTTAAAACAATTTAAAGTAATTAAAAATATAAAAAAATTTGCGAAGAAAAAGTAAAAAAAAAAATAATAATGAAAATGTTTAAATACGTTTTTACTATGATTAAAAAGAATTTTAGCCTGTTATTTTTTATTTTCAGTGAACATTTTATTTAAATATTTTAATATTATTTATTTTTATAATAAAAAAAAAAAAAAACAAATTTAATATTCTTTATTTATAAAATTATCTAAATTTCGTTCATTTACCCTTTAAACAATATGGTTGCTCTACAATAAAATAATATGAAAAGAAAACTAAGTTCCCATATGCTCCTAAACAATTTCTTGTTCTCTATGGCATCTCTGCAAAAAAGTAACAATAAAACAAAACATATAAAAATCAAGCTACCAGATATTTTTGTTTACAAATCTTATATCTTAGATGCTGAAACAAAAACAAATTCTAAAGCCAAGAATGATTTTAAATATTTTCATACAATAGAGACTTAATAGCACTTAGTAACTAACCGAACGCTTCGATTTCCAAAGCATATCTATATATATATTATTTAACAATAAAATTCCATTGTACTATTTATTGTAAAACTTAAAAAAATGTTTTTTTTTTTTATATATCTCAAAAGAATCTATTAACAACAATCATCATAGATAGTTTTTGCTGTCAACCACTAAAGTCACACTTGGCAAATATTTCAGCAAAATTTGTGAAAAAATTTAGTTTTATGCTAAATATGTATATAAGGTTTTCCTTACTAAAACAAACAGAATTAAGAATTATATTATTTAGTCTTAACGTAATTTTTGTTAAATATTTCCCAAGTCAGACTAGTACCTTAAAATTATTTATTGTTTTTTACATTTCAAATAAAAAACATATCCAACACAATATTAATTTACATTTTACACTATGGTAACAAATACCTTTTATTTAATTAAATAAATATTTGAGATTTTTCTCTAGAAAACAATTAAATCTTATAACTTGAAATGTATCTAGATTAGTTTTATTTTTATTTTAAAGCGTTTAATTTTAATTGTTTTTTGTTTAAAATTCATTAAAAAAAAGATTTTGCTCTAATTTCTTTGTATTAACTTTTTAAAGCGTTTTTCAAATTGCTTGGATTTTAATTCTGTAATTAATTTTTAGTTATTTGCAGAGATTTAATTAGTTTTGTATTGATTTGATTTGTGTTAATTTAATAGCATTTAAGTTATTTTAGATTCATTAAGGATTAGAGTTAATTGTATTAATTAATTTAATGCTTTTGTTAAGCTAAATGATTTTAGGTTGAGGAAAATTTTTGTAATTATTTTGACACAACTCTTGGGTTGTTCACGATAGGCGGTTTCAGGTTATGTGATTATATAATATTAAAAACAACAAAATAAATTACTTGTTTAAATTTTTATTATTTTCTAAGACTACAAATAAACAGATAATAATCTATAAACAAGTTGGTTATTTTTTGTAATTAATTTTTCTGTTTGTAATATAACCACATAATCACATAACCTGATAACCACCCCATCGTGAACAACCTTAATGTTTTATTAAAAAAGTGCAAATTTGTTTTAAAAACAATTTTAATCAAAGTAAAATTGCAAAATTTTTCTCATGAAGAAATTAATTCACAAATTAATTGGTATATTTAAAAATTCGACATCAAATTACCCTTAAGGAAAACAATTTCCCAATAAGGGATATTTTTTTTTTTTATCATATTTATTGCAACTTTCGATTTGTTAATAAACTTGTTAAAATTTCTTTTATAGAAAAAATTACCTTTAAGAGAAATGTTTATTTTCAGAGATATAACTATATTTTTAGCTTAATTACATGTTTAAAATTTTTAAAATTTTCCTTAAGGAAAAAATTTCCCTCTAAGGAAAATTTTTTATATAACTTTAAGGGAAATTTTTATTTTACAAAAACTACACAATTTAGCTAATTATAATTTTTTTATAACATATTTTAAATTTCTGCGAAATTTTTTTTAAATTTTCCTAAAAGAAAATAATTTTCCAATAAGGGAAAATTCTTACTTGATGTGCTATAATTATAATTTTTGTTGCTTTATATCATATTTATTGCATCTTTAAATTTATTTTAAAAATTTTTAAACTTTCCCCTATAGCAAAAATTTCCCAACAAGGGAAATTTGTAACTAGATGATATATTAATTAAATTTGTATTGCTTTATGTTTATTACAATTTTAAATTTATAATTTTTTTTTTTAATTTCTCTTATTGAAAAAAGTTCACTTTAAGGAAAATTTTTATTTTAAGAGATGTATCTTTTTTATTAACTTATTATATAGGTAAATAATAACACGAAAGAATATGACTGCTGCGAGCAACCCTCATAAGTTAGTATGCTATTTCAAATTTGAGTCAGCTGATAAATGAAAAATATTTTTAATTAAAATGCCAAAAACAAGTCAAAAATCTGAAATTTGTTTGTGGTTTGTGCGAAAAATACATATTGGATATTGTTATGGCTGATTCAAGTAAATAAGATAAAATTAAAATTACCTGAATCTTCTAAAAAATCAATTTTTATAAAAATTATAAAATATTTTTTGGCACAAAAGAAATTGTTTAACTTAGATTTACACCGTTTAGTTATGACAAAGCAATAAACACATCATAAAAGGTCTTATTATTTTAGGACTTTTTTTCTTTGAACAACAACAGTTTTTTAAAACTATCATAAAACTTTAGTATTTTATGACAATAAGACTTGATAGCACACCGTGTGAATACCTCAATAATATATTTATTACATGTTTAAAATTTTTACAAATATTTATAAAATATTTCTTAAGGAAAAAATTTCCCACTATGGGAAATTTGTTATTTGACGAGATATATACTAATTTAGGTTGCTTTATATATCGCATTCATTACAATTTCTGATATGTTGTCGATAGTTTTTGAAATAAAGTAAAAAAAAAAAAAAAATCTAATAAAATTTTAAAAAATACCAATTTTTAAAAAATTACTTTCCAAAACAAAAAGTAAAATTTTTTTATAACTCGAGTCCTTTTTTGAAAATAATTTAAAGCATCATTATTTCATTACATTTTCTTATACTTAGGGTAAAAGTCAATTCATTATAAACTCTTAATTAAAAAAAGTGGGAGTTTGACAAAATACAACAGCTAAAAATAAAGCTACCAGATGGTTTGTAACTTAAAGGAATAATTTTCCTTAAATAGTAAATACTACAATTTACCATAAATGTTTATAAATAACTTTTATGAAAAAGAAGTAGGAGATTCAAAATATAAAATTCATTAAATGTAAAATAAATTTTTAATTTGGTATTTTATAATAAAAAAAAAATTACAAAAATGGAAAATAAAAAAAAAAATTAATTAAAAAGAAATTTACTAAAAACAAAATAAATATTTATTCAAATTACATATTTAATATTTATTTTTCTAAAATTCAATTATTTTTTTTTTATATTGTATTAATACCCTGATTTAGTTATATTTATTTTTTCTTAAAAAAAAAAAAAAAAAAAAACTTTTTTCCACTGAACTAAATTTGTAGTATTATTTTATTTTTATTTGTTTTGAATGAATTACGTTGCAGTTTTTTATTTTTATTTATTTTTTTATTTTATTTTTTTATTTTTATTTTTATTTTTCAATGTTTTATAATCAAAATAAAAAGGAAAATTTTTATTTATAAAACTACGTTTTACATTTAAATTGTATTAAAAACAATTTCTGTTTTTAAACATTTTTACATTTAATATATACAAATATTAAAATGTATTGTAAATATTTACATTATTCAGTAGAGAGATATTAATGTGTAAACACTAATATCGCCAAGTAAATAAATAATAAAAATAAAAAAACCATTAAACAAATAAAAACAATAACAACAATGAATATAAGCATTCAAGTGATTGCATTATTGCACAAATGAAAAAATACACACAGTTAAAAAAAAAAAAAAAACAAAAACAAATATTATCGTCATTGTCACTTCCGTATGGATCTTGAACTAAAGTTTTTTTTTATTTTTAGCGTTGTAATAATTTTAATATTTCATTTCCCCTCTAGCTCTTCATATTATTATCGCTTATAATGTAACTCTCCCTCTTAAGCTCTTTATCTTCTCACTTAAGTTTTTTTTTTTTTTTTTTTTGTTTCTTTTTTAAATTGAATTTTTGACCCCCTTTTGCGTTTTGCACAACCAACAACAAAATATTGATTTAAGGCATTTGTTTGAAATGTTTCAACAAAAAAAAAAAAAAAAAAAAAAACAAAAAACAGACCAACTGACGGAATGACTGCCTTTGAGTCAAAACAGAAAAAATGAGTACAATGACTCATTTTTTTTTTTTTTTTTTTTTTTGCTTCTTGTTCAAAATACTCACATACATTTAAAGATAAATACAAATATTCATTAACTTAGTATTTTTTTTTTTGTATTTTACAAAATAAAAACAAACAGCAAAAACTACAACAACAAAAAAAGCTGCAATAAAACTGCATATTAAACAAACATTCATACACATATAAGCTCTCTTACATGTTTTTATATGCATACTCTGACATACTCTTATATTATAAATCTCCCACCTACAGTTATTTTGTGTTGAAAAACTAGTGTGTGGGGAAATTATAAAATAGAGAAGGGGGAAACATTTTACTATGAGTGGGCGTTATAAAAAGTATTTTGATGTCTATAATAAATGGCAAAAAAAAAAAAAAAAAATAGAAAAAAAAACTTAAAATATTTTTTCATTATTCATAACGTTTCATATTACATCAGAGTATGTGAATTATTTTTTTTTTTTTTTCTTTTTTGTTTTGTTGTACAAATTCTAATATTATACTAGAAATAAAGTACAAACATTTTACCGTTTACCTTATGACACGTAGGAATTTCAAAATGTTTTTAAGTTAAGAGAAAAAAAAAATCATAGAAAACACGTAATTTTTAAATTGTTGTAATGGCTTAAGTAAAAAAAACTCATTAAATATAAAATGGTTTGAACTATTCAAGGTGCCTTAATGCGTTCTCAAAAGAAGGTTGCTTTTACACTACCATTAACCCAATTTCTTAAAATAACATTCGCTAAAAAAGAATAAAGATTTATTATTTCAAATTAATTTAATTAAATAAATTGATTTACACTTAAATAAATAAAATGCTATCTAATAATATTGTTCTCCTAATACCCTTCAAATCATTGATGTTTAGACCATCTGTTAGCTATAAGAATGTACATTATAATATGTAAACAAAACAAAAATACTTAAATAAAAAAAAATAAAACGTATTATTTACGTTATTGGATTTTCCACTATTTTAGCGATTTTATTACTACTTTAGATAACAAAATATTGTTTATTAAAACAAACAAACAATTTTTTTGCTAAAAATATTTTATAAAAAATCTTTAAAAAATTTATATTAAAAAATAAATCAAAATTTTCTTTACAGTAACAAAAGTAAATAAATTTTATAAAAATTATCATTTATAAATAAAATTTTCTTGCTAATTTTTATGTCAAGTACTTTATCATTTTTTTTTTATTTATTTTTCTTATTTCCAACTCTCTACAATAAATTTTATGTATATTTATTGGTGACCATGAACTCAGCATTAAAACGACCATAAAAAAGCAACAACAAAATAAATTGGTTATTTTACAAATGTACAAAAAACTTCAGTCATCCATCAATTAACAACTCAGCAGAAGCAAATAAAAAATAAATAAAATTATGTACCCAAAAGAAACTCAAAACAAATAATTTATTTATATTGCTTTTTTTTTTTTTTTTTTTTTTTTGCTTTAACCACAATACTGCTTAAATTAAAATTGTCTGCTAAAAAAAATAAAAAAACGAAAAACAAAGTTTGCTAATAACAAATAACTTTAAAGACTTTTCAGAATACCCAGAATTAAAAAAATATATATATAAACTTTTTTGTAAAGAATTCACCTTAATTAAATAAAGTTAATGGAAGAAGAAAAAAATACAGGGTACTTTTGCGGTTTATTTAGAGATACCCAGTAAAAACTTAAGTGTTGCTAAAAATTTTCAGTATTTTTAATTCAAAACATTCTGATTTTTTACAAAACAATTTAGCATTTACCATTGCTGATACAGATTAGTTAAGAAATTTTTTTAATGATTTAGCACTTTTCCAATAATATTTTCTGGCAACACTGCCTAGTATAAACCTGTCCTTTCTCTTGTTAAAAACAGAGATGCCAATATATTAAATAAAAATTATGAAGCAAAAAACTGTAAAAATTAAAAACCAATACATTTTAGTAATTTTTAAAAGAAGAAATAAATATAAAAACTAAAAAAAATCCACAATTTAAAGCATTTAAACATTTTATTTATGTGTTTTTAAATGTTGTTTTTTTTTTAAGACTATTAAAATTATTCTTATAGAATTAATAAATAAAATCTAAATATTTGCCAACTCATGCCAATTTATATATTTTAGTAACACACCTTCTTAAATTAAATGAAAAAATAGCTATCTACTCATATGTAAGATATACATATATATACATACAGTGGTTTCTTGGTTTAACGAATGATATATTGTCAGGCCTATTCGTAAAATCGAAAAATTCGTTAAATCGCGAATATATTTTACTAAATAAAATATACTTTAAAAGATTTATTTTAGAATATAAATTTTTTGTTTTAAACGTTAAAACACAATTTAATTATCTTATAACAACAAAAGTGAAAAAAAAAAAAAAATAAATAAAAAATTAACAAAACTAAAATTTTAAAAACAAATTATTTTTTCTTTGAATAACAGTTTTTTTATAAATTAAGGTAGTTTTTTTTAGTATTAATACCAGAGTTTCATTTTCTATAATACATATCAAAAAATGTATTAAGGAAAGTATTATTAAATGTCATATTTTTTATTTTCTTTATTAAAATATTTTTTAAGAAATTGAAAACGAAAAATTAATCAGAATTGATTACAAATAAATCTAAATTTACTACAAGGGATGCAATTACGTTTCAAATATTTCAAGATTTCAACATACAAAGTATTGAAGATATTTACACTGTAATACATTTGAAAATATTTTTGGTATTAATACAAGGTTAATACCTTGTAGTGTAAAACGCCCTTTACAAAGAATTTACTATGGTTATCAAATACTATAGAGTAGGTCTTTGATTGCAACTGTTCTGAACTGTTTATAATGTTAATCGGCTTAATAAGTAATTCCCAATTGGATTGATATTTTAAGCACATATTTATGGTAGTACATTTTAAAATGACATTGCACAAAATACAAACGAAAACATATTTAAAAAGTAATAAAATAACAGCTTTGTAACGTATTTTTACTGTTTTTTTTTTTTTTTTTTTTTTTTTTGTTTTATTTAAAAAATAGTTTTCAAATGAAAAAATATTGCCCAAACGAAAATCTCTTATTCTCTTCCTTCTGAATAAAAGGGTATAGTAGTAAACTTTTAATAGGTTGAGAAATATGTTTTATTTACTTTTTCTTATTTTTGTAGATTTCAAATCACATTTTTTTGGAAAAATTCGTAATATCGAGTATTAAAATATATAGATTATTCGTAATATAAGGTACTCAATGTTTAAAATTTGGACTTGCGTTAAATCGCGAATTCGTTAAACTGGGTATTAGTTAAACCGGGAAAGCACTGTATATATATATATATATTTTTTTTTTCTTAAAAAAATAATAAAAAAATAATAAAAAAAAAACATAAATGATGTCTTTTATTTTTTTCAATTATATTTTATTGTTTTGTGCTGATTACAAAAATATTTTTAGAATGATTTTTTTTTTCATATATAAAATTGTGTACAAAATTTTTCTTTGTTTCATTTGTGTTTATAATTGTTGTTTATTTTTTCTTAAACAACAAATTAATTGTCAAATTTTAAGTTTATGGCAAATAGCCAAGAAAAATAAAATAATATATAAAAACCAAACAAATATATATTTTAAAAATATATATACATATATATATTTTTAAAAATATATATTTGATTAGTTTATATACATATATATATATATAACAACAAATAATTAATTGTTTATCTATCTAATATTTTGTAAATTTAGGAGCAATACAGTTTATTTCAACTTAAAACATTTTTTTTTATTTTTCACGATTTTTTATTAAAATAAATTTAATGTATATTTCAAAATATTTTATAATCGAATATAATGGAATTTAATAGACAAATTTTAGGAATTTTTTTTATTAAATTAGTTCTTTTTTTTAATTTTTTACTATTTATTTTATTAATTTTATCGAAATATTATTTCACTTATTCCTCTAACAGTGTTATAAAGTATTTTCTAATAACTTTCAAAATGTTGGCAACATTGTTATACTCCTTACTTAGGGAATAAAATAACGGTTGCAACAAACAAAGCTGCCCTATGGGAATATTTTAATACCAAAATCTATCTACTAAAAGGATTCTAGTATTTCTTGCTATTAAGATAAACATTTGATTTAATAGAAAATATTATTTAAAAAATAAAAATCCAGGTATTTTTTTTCTCAATATAAAAAAAAATATTTAAAAAAAAAAAAAAAACTTTAAAATCATGAAAAATTATTAAAAAAAAATCATAAAAAATGTTATGATAATAATTTCAAATAATAGTTTTAAAATTTACATTTATATTTTAAAACCCTCATGGTTACTTAATAATTTAAAAATATCAGCTTATTTTAATTTAAAGAATTTATAAATTAAAAAAACTCAACACAATGTATTATTATGCATAAAAAAATACATAATAAACCCTTAGTAATAAAATCTCAGAGATGACAAGGCAACTGTAAAACATTTTTACATCATTAACATATTTTTTTACCTTTTTTTTTTTCTTACTTCAAAACTCATCTACATGTATACGGTTATGTGGTTTGTTGAAAAAAAAAAAAATAATTTACATAAAAATGCAAATATATAATGTAAATAAAAAAAAAAAAATAAAACAACAAACCGTAGAAAAAATATGTATAAAAATGCAAATCAAATTACAAAAAACTGAAATTGAAACTACAAAAAAGATAAACAACAGATCTGGTAACAACCACCAGGCAACAAAGAAGAGATAGAAAATCAGTTTATTATTATTTTTTCTTTTCCTCCAGCAAACGAAATGTGGCAACATTGTTACAAGAGAATTTTAACACTCTCTAGGCAAATCATTCATACATGTATGTAAATTTGGTTACCACAAGAAAAACATTAATAAGCATGAGTTAACAAAAAAAATTTAATAATTATTTTATGATTGTTGTCTTCAAGAAGATAAAAAATAAATAAATAAAATAATAAAAAGTTTTAACCTTGATTTTATTTAGATTTTATAGTCATTTTATATTTATTTTTTGTAGTTAAATTATTTGTAAATGTTAATTTACTTAGTATAATGCTAAAAGAAGTTTATTATTTAATATTTTCTGTAATTCTTTTATTTGTTAGAAATCTTCCAAATTTAACCTTCATGCTTGAGTGACTTTGCAAAATTTTCAATTTCAGTTTCATTGTCTTGTTTTTCAGAGGCCTAAAAAAATAAAGGTCGAAAACTTAATTAAACAAATTTAACAATTATTAAATTACTTTAAATTTTAAAATATGTTTTAGTTTCAATTATTCTTAATGTAAATTTTTTTCTTTAGTACTTTTTTTATGGAAATTGTCACTTTTTATTTTGAAATTTAAACTTAAATTTTTATTTTTTACTTTATGAAATTTTATTATTTTCTGTTGATTTGAAAATTATTATAGGTATTTTTCAAAATTATTATTATTATATATACAGTATAAACTCGATAATCCGAATGTCTATAATCCGGATTATTCGGTAATCCGGACGCCATTTCCCAACTCATTACACACTATAATCCGGATTTATTGTATAGTTTAATCCGAATTTAGTAAGGAAATAGTTATTTTAATTTAAAAAATAATGAGAATTGAAATTTATAATAAAAATTATGCGTACTAAGCTTTTTGTTGTTCAATACCTACGTTTATAGTTAAATTTTGTTCCAACATATTTTTCAGTACAAACAACCTTGATTGTATAAGGCGAAGTTGAAATGAATCAAAATTTTTGTATAAATTGTATTTGGGGTGAAAAAAATTTATTAATTTTACTGTAACAAATATTAATTAACCATTATACATATGTAACTATAGAATTTTTAACAAGAAACATGTCAGAATAAAGAATCGATAATTCGGATTGGGGTCTGCAATCAATTATCCGGATTATCAAGTTTATACTGTATATATATATATTTTTTTAAATTTGGTAGTTTTTTATAAATTACTTCTTTTTTAAAAATTTTATTTGTTTCCAAAAATTTGATAGTCTTTCTAAATTTGTACTTCTTAAAAATTAACTTTTTTTTTTAAATTTGGTACTTTTTGAAAATTTTACACTTATTGGACATTTTGTATTTTTTAAGAGTTTTTTATTAAATTTTATAAATTTCTTTTTTGAAAATTAGTACTTTTTTTCCTTTTTCTATTTTGAAATAAAAACATTGTCCAAAATTAGTACTTTTTTAATTACTTTTTACTATTTTAAATTTTGGTACTTTTAAAAAATTGTTAATTTGAGAACGTTTTTGGAAATTTTATACACTTTCTAAATTTTTATTTTTTGGAAATTTAGTACTTTTTGATTTTTTTTTTTTCCGGAAAATACTTTTTAAAATTTTGCTTTTTCTATATGAAATCAAAATATTCTTGAATAGTGGTACTTTTTTAATTTGGAAATTTTTGTGAAATTTGGGAACGTTTTTAAAAATTTGATGCTATTTCTAAATTTGTATTTATTTTTAATTTTTTTTTTTTTTTTTTTTTTCTTAAAAATTAGGTACTTTTTGTATATTGGGCAATATTGTGATTTTTTTTTTTTTTTGGCAATTTGGCATTTTTTTAAATTTTATACGTTGTTTGGTATGTTTTTGGAAATTCTGTTTTTTTTTTTTTTTTTTTCTAATTTGGTAACTTTTTTCAAAATTGGTGACTTTTCAAATTTGGTACTTTTTAGAAAATTTTTTAATTTGTTGAAATTTGATACTTTTTTTTAAATGTAGGTACTTTCCAACTGGAACGTTTTTTTTTTTTTTTTTTTTTAATCTCGTACTTTTTAGAAATTACTATTTTTTTTATGAGTACATTTTTAAAATTGAAATTTGATACATTATTTAAAAAAATTTACTTTTAAATTTTAATATTTAAAAAAACTTTTGGAACTTTTTAAATTAGTACTTTTTTAATTTGGTACTTACTATTCAATTTAAATTTTTTTTTTTTTTTTTTTTTTCAAATTATGACATTTTTTGATTCATAACTTTAAAGATTTATCTGATTTACAATAACGAAATTATCGTTAGCATTTCTTATATCTAAACGTATTATACAAATTCCTGTTTCAACACACCGAAGAATATGGTTATTTGGTATTTATTTGATATTTCTGGGGATTTAAAGTTAAATCAAACTTAATAATTTGGTAACACCATGAATACGGGGACAAACTAGTTATTTACTTTAACATTTAATATTTTTAGAGAAATTCATAATTATGCTAAAATTATTAAAATAAAAAAAAAGAAATAAACTATAAATATTTCTTTAGAAAAATTTTAAAATTTTTAACATTAAATGGTACATTGCTTTTATTTATTAAGCATATACTCAGAGTGTATTAAAGGAAAGCCAGGAAATATGCATAAATACAACATACTCACAGGTGTGGGCAAATTTGTGTGTTCTATAGTACTTTGATATTGTTGCCAATTTAAATTAAATTGTAATTGTTAGAAATTACAAAAGAAATAAATTTTTATAAAATAAATAAAAATAAACAAATATTTTCCACTTTAGACAGTTAACTAAAGGTATTCAAATTTTAATATAAATTTTAAATTATAATAAAAATAACATTTCATTTTATAGAAAACATTATTTTAAATGTTCTTTTAATGTATTTTTTCTATAAACAAATATAGTTTATATGATTATATTTCCACTAACCATTGACAAAATATTTTTTTATAAAAAAGTAATTTATTTCAATTGTATACATACAATCATCATCGTGATCGTCATCATCAACTAGAAATGTTTGTATAATGCAATAACAATTTATTTGTTTATATGCAGGAAAAAACAGGCATCCCTTCTCATCACTATTAAATCAAATTGTATGCGTTTTCTTTTCTTTTTGTTTTGTTGCCATAAAATGTGTAAAATAAATTAAAATTGTTTGTTTGAACAACAGCATCAATAGAGAAATTGAAAATAATGGCGAAGGAAAAAGAAGAAGCAAAGTTTAATTTTGTATTGTTTAGTTTTTATATTTTACTAATAGAAAAAAATGATGTCAATAGACTTTTATAAAAATACAAACAAACAAGTAAAACATTTCATTTAATTTCAATTTCATTGCATATTTTTATAATTTTAAATGAATTAAAAAACAAAAAAAGTGAGAAATATTAAAAAATTAAATTAAAAAATATTTTTCTAATATTTATTAACCTAAAATATTAAATTTTGTTAAACAATACATTTATTAAAAGAAAATTTCCATATAAAAAAATAGCGGTTTTTGTTTGAAATTCCCTGGCAACTCTATACATAACACTAATAAAAAGTGAAGCCATTTTGAAGAGAATGTCAATCTCATAAAGCAGAAAGTAGTTGAAAACAGAAGAAACAATCTAGGAAAGCTGCCACCTGATTTTTAAGGGAAATCAAAACTCCTTAAATTAAAGAAAAACACAGCAAACTTTTAATAATTTTAATAAAAGAGTAAACGATTTATAAATTTCCTTCATCTAGTAAAAATTTACTTTAAATTAAAAAATTTTCCTAAAAATGAATAAATTCTTTTTATTATCTTGTTTTTGTCATCTTTTTTTTTACTTATTTAATTTCTTGAAATTGAATTTCCGCAAACCTCAACAAATGCACTCTAAAAAAAATTTGTTTTCCATTTTTATGTTTGCTTTTTTCCCCATTTTTCTTTCAATTCATTTTCCAACGTCATCATCTATTATAATAGAAAATTGCTGAATTGTATGTAGTTGCAAAAAGCATTTTATGGTTTAGACATAATATTTAAACTCGACTGCATAGAAAATTTTTAATAATAAAATACAAAGTGAAACCATATAGAAAATAATCGAAGGGGACATATAAATAATATGAATTTATGGTTTTAGATATATTTGCACAAATGTGGAATAAAAATGCTTTTACTAAAGAGAAATAGGAAAATAAATAAATAAATAAAATTTATTAAAATGAATTCGCAGGAGATTAAAAATGGAAAAAATATTAATCGAATAAAAAAATATATATTAGCTAGCTAGTTTACACTATGCGACATAATGCTGCTCGTGTCTTTGTATTTAGTTTTGGTGTCGCTTAGTAAATTCTCTAGTGTTTACATTATGGGTGTTTTGTTGCACAGCCAGGTGACAATTTATTGTGTTGCCAACTTTTAAATTTTAAAAACACCAAAATTTTAAAAACATATTTTAAAGAAAAAAAGCACAAAAACAATTTTTATTTGTTTCTGTTTATAACTTCTTTTAAATTATTTGAAAGCCCTAAAAGTAATAAAAAAAATATTAAATTAAAAAAAAATATAAAAAACACTAAGTGGTGAGAAAGAGAATAGTAAAATTTGTCGCTTCATTTTCCATTTCGTGCCACTTTGCTAACCCCGCAAGCATCTCTACACCTCTCGCCAACAAACTCAAACACGCGCAACCATTTGTCGCATAGTGTAAACTTGCTATATATAAAAGAAAATTTTGTGGTTTGAGGCAACACTTAAGCAGTTGTTTCATACTTTTTACAAGTATGATGCAACAGCTTAAGCGCCATTGCTTCATACTTATAACATGTATGAAGCAACTGCCTAAATGTTACTTGCATTTGATCGATCTTAATTACATACATTTTTTTATTAATTTATTTTGAGCAAAAAATAAAAAAATCCAAAATAATTGTTATTTATTGATATTTTTTTGTAAAAATCAAAAAATAAAAATTTATTGCATAATTTGAAAGCGCGTTAAAAAAAGTGTTCCACAGTATGTTTCTAACATTTTAGATTCATATTGATTTTTTTTACTTAAGAATTTTAAATAATCGTTATTTACAGTCCCTGTTTAAAATACCAAGAATTTTTATCAATTTTAATTTCTTCTGAAAAATTTAATTCGCTGAATCATATTGTTGCTGCCAAGTACATTCCCTTTAAACATTTAATAGTTTTACAGGTATCCCACTCATTTTTTTAATTTCTAAGAAAATAGTATATATACGTGCTAGTTTTCAAGTACTTTTTAAAAACCTCTTAGCTAACCACATTGTGAGATGTATTTTATTATCTTTATTATTTTAAAAATATATAAAACATTCAAGAGGATTTTAGTCTAAGGGCTTTTAAATTTATTAAGTGTCATATTTTTAAACCCAATATAGTTTATTCCGCTGTAAAAAAAAAACTGTCAAGTACTTATTGTTGTTACTAATACATAATATTTTAGAATCATGTCTTCTTTTATAATATGCAATCTTGGTTAATTATGACTTATTAACCAACAAATGTTTGGTCAAATCCAGGAGGATCTTTCCCTACATAAGGTAACATCAAATGTACGTATACTACAATTCAATATCCCCTTTGTTCCAATTCCACAAGAGTATTCGCGCATCATGTCTCCGAGCAGGTGTTATGGTCGCACTATACTAGACTTTTCCATCCTTGACGAGATTCCACGTCAAGTTACTTAGAATAAAGTTCTCTTGCTCCAGGATGCAGAAGTTTAAGGTCATGTACAAAGCGTCTTTAGTTACTTTTTGTAAAAGAGCAACTATCGATTAAAGATTTTAGTAAAATTTTTACATTTTTATTGAAAAGGCAAAAAGAAAGGAATTGGTTAGATGAAAGCAAGTGAGACAGCTTCACGAGAATAATTTTAAAAATTTTGACTTTGTGGTCAGGAAGATGAAGTTTGATTTTTGTTCGATAGAAATAAAAGTTCTCAGGGAACAAAATATTCCTCTTTAATGTTCAATGGACTGGAGAAGGAATTCGTTTGCGAAGAGGGTCCTATGCAATAATAATAGATTTTTCATTAAATTGACAATTTCGGAATTTGTTCTTTCAAAATCCAATTGAAGCAGGATTGTATTGGAATTATATGTATGAAAAATGTCACTTACGATAAAATTGCTTTCGCTATAAATCTAAAATGACACTTGA
This sequence comes from Protophormia terraenovae, assembly GCA_951394005.1. Lineage (NCBI taxonomy): Eukaryota > Metazoa > Arthropoda > Insecta > Diptera > Calliphoridae > Protophormia > Protophormia terraenovae. The sequence goes on from OX596076.1 coordinate 96,864,917, forward strand.
TACGTCCATGAAATTTTGAAAGATAATGTAAATAATTCTAAATAATAGATTTTTTAGAATCATTTACGAATTTCGAAAAAGTTGTCTTTTTTGTAAAGATAACATCCGAATATCAACCGTCTTATAGCAGAACAATTCATTTAATCTATACATTGGATCCTCTTTTAATACTTCTAAAGCAGAAGAAAAAGTATCTCACTAAAAATTATTGTTATTTATTTTCACTGAAATGTAACAGACCTCTTAAAAAGATGTAGTTTACATAAATTTATCATAAAAATAAAAAATTTTCTAATTTATAACTCAAGAAAACACAAATTATTCGATTTAGATTTAGACAGTTTTAAGTTTGTCGACAAAAAAAAGGATACCCCCTAGTATTTATACATTTGGTAATCATTTAAATTAAAATTTTTTGATATGAGTTTCTTAGGGAAATTCGATTTTCAAAGCTATATAACTTGCAAAATATTTAATTGCGCTTAAAAATGTTTACATCATTGGTGCTAAATCAGGGTGGTCTATTTATGCTATAGATTTTTATTAATAAAATAATTTGCTTATATCTTTAAAATTTACTATAATTATTATGTTTTCTAATAAAAAATAATATCAGAATCAAACTCCGCTTATACATGTACAAGTCCGTATGTTATCTTGGGCTTTAATACAAGCCCAAGAGAACTTACTGTTAAATATTTTAAAATACATATTAACAAAATTTCAAACCTAAAATATTTATTTGTTTAAAGAGCAATAATAAAAGATAATTTCTATAGTCTGAACGCACTCTTTCTACATAAGTTTCTTAACTTATTTCTTTCTTCTTTCTAATTCCCTTATTGCAAATAATTTATTATTTTTATATTCAATATCGTATGCTGTCACTTGCATATATTTATAAAAGACCTCATATTTTTTTTTATTTTCTATATTTCTTTGCAATTTAATAAATTCTAGTTACAATTTTTTTTTTTTTTTTTTGTATTATATTTTGTTGCTCTTATTTCTGGTTCGTAATACAATTTGTTTTTGTAAATTGATTATGAAAGAGTATGGCTGCCAAGCAAACAAAAAAAATGTTTTAAATAACGTGAGTTCATGTTATTTATTATAATTCTAGTTGAAAAAAAAAAAAAAACGAAACTGTCACAATAAGAGCAAAAAATGTAAATAGTTTTTTTTATTATTTATGTATGAGAGTGTAGTTTTTTGTTTTGCTGTTGTTATTTTCTTTTAGTAGACGCTGACGTTGGCTTTTGTTTTGGTGCAATTTTTTTTTCTTTCGATTTAGTTTTTTTTTTTTTAATTTTGGGGTCGTTGTAGTGCAAACGACAGTTGAAGGTGATTTTATAATAAACACATATACAATACAAACTATTTAATTGTATATTTTATTTTTAATAAGGTATTAAATGATAATGATTATGCAAAAAAAAGTGAATATTGTTATACAAAAATAATGTTAAGATATGATTAAGAAAAATAGATTTAAGTTTGTAAATTAATTTTAAATTCTCATAATTTTTGATGTTTCTAAGCAATAATTATTGAAAAATAATGAGCTTTAACTTTTTTCTAGTGCTTTTAATGTAATCTTATTATTATGATTTGTAGCATGGCTTTAGAATTTTGCCACAATCCAGTATGTATATGTATATGTATATATATATATATATATATATATATATATATATATATATATATATATATATATCTTACTACTCTCCTATGGCATGTTATTGTTACTAGCAATAGTTGTAATTTTAAACACTACACCATTGTCGCAATATGACTGCATACTAATGCTATTTTTTATATTTTTTAAATACTATTAAAGTATTATTTTCCTTATTATTACGTTTTTCTTTTCATTTTACTTAGCTACAGCTTATTGTTGTAGTTTTTTTTTTTAAATTTTGTCATGTCGTGTACTTATTTCGCAAACTGGGCAAAGTGACAATAGTTTATTGTTTATTTTTCGTTTTATTTGTTGTTGCCTTCAAATAGAAATAATAAATAGTTTTAAATTTATTTTCTTTTTATTTTAACACCTCAACTCATTGCAAACAAATGTGAATGTATTATTTCAGTGTTTTTATTAAAACTATTTGCTAAAAATAGTTTATTTTTTTATTTTTGTAATGACATGCAATTTACTTTATAGGGTTTCACATATGATGCTTTTTTTGTTTGTTTTTGCGTTGGCATAACAAATGGTAGCATTTTTCTTATTTGCTATTATTTCACGCTTACAACAATGTTGCAAGTCAAATTAATCAATAGTTTTATTTGCAATAAAATATTTCTTATTTTTTACTTACTATTATTAAGGAGGTTTAAAGAGCAAATCAATATTTACCTAGAATGAAAAAAAAAAGAAACAATTTGTTAATAAAATTTTAAATATAGCAGATAATTACATTAAAAAAATTTTATTTAGTTTTCAAGTACAAATACTAATGAGTAATCTAGTTCATAGACTCGTCTATTGTGTAGGCTATAGCTCAAACTATAATCTTGAGAAAAGTCCAAACTATAGTCTTGTCTATTGACCACTCTGGCGATAGTTCAGTCTATAGTCATGACAACAGGCTATAGCTAACTTATAGTTTATAGTCAAGACTATAGTCTATAGTCAACACTATAGTTATAGATATATAGATATACAGGCTATAGCTAACTTATAATTTATAGTCAAGACTATAGTCTATAGTCAACACAATAGTTATAGTCAAGACTATCTTAACTATAGACTAGTCTATAGTAAAACCTATAGTCCAGTCTGTAGTCCAGACTATAGACTATAAATAATTTATAGTCTATAGTCAATACTATTTTCTTGACTATAGTCAAGACTATAGGATATAGCCAACACTATAGTTATAGTGAAGACTATCTTGACAATAGCCTATAATATAGCTTATAGTCCCGATTATAGTCTAGTCTATAGTTCAGACTATAGTCTAGTCTATAGTTCAGACTATAGTCTATAGTTTAGACTATAGTCTAGTCTATAGTTCAGACTATAGTCTAGTCTATAGTTCAGACTATAGTCTAGTCTATAGTTCAGACTATAGTCTAGTCTATAGTTCAGACTATAGTCCAGTCTATAGTTCAGACTATAGTCCAGTCTATAGTTCAGACTATAGTCCAGTCTATTGTTCAGACTATAGTCTAGTCCATAGCATAATCTATAGAGTAGTCCATAGCATAGTCTATAGAGTAGTCCACAGAATAGTCTATTATTTATTACTTTAGTTTCCCCCAAAATTATGGCCAGTTTCACATGAAATTCTACACGTTCTTTTATACATAAACACAATACGATAATAAACACCTTAAAAAGGAAGTTCGTATAATTAAAATATAAATATATAAATTATAATTACAGATAAAGTCCATTAACTCAGTATCTATTTAATGAATATGAAATATAAACAAACACACGTATAATAATTGCAGGCCTTTAGCCATAAATAAACGCAATTTCCGTAATATTTTATAAAATTTTTTCACATCAATGTTTATAATTTTTTGTTGTTATTTTATTAATGCATTTTTATTTTCATTATTATTATTATTTTTATTTTATTTTCCTTTAGACACACATATAAATCCATGAATAATCATATACCAGAGCTTTATAATATGACAGTTCTATAAACACAGATAATTTTTATAAAAAATAATAATAAAAAAATAAACAGATGATAATAATACGAATATTTTTGCAAACCATGTATGTATGTATAAATGTCTGTCTGTCCTTTTGACAGTTGCTATGAAATATTACATGAGATTTCACAAAAACCCTCTAGTATTTACCCATAATACATACAAACACGTAATAAATAATTACTTTTAGTAGTTGCTGTTGTTGTTGCTGCTGATTTTACTGAACAAATATTAATAGTAGATCAATGGAAAAGGTATGTACATATGTACATATATATGAATTTATGCCACCTCTCTTTACCACAGAGTATGTAGAGTAAGTGAGAAGAGTCATTATTATTATTTTTTTTTTTTTTTTTTTTTTTTTGTTAACATACATTTTTACATTTCTATAAAAATATAAAACATACCCAACAATTTGTTTGGTTTTTTTTATAATTTTAGTATTTTAAATTGCTTTTCAACGGTCAAGGTTGTGTATGAAAAAAAAAAAATATGTGTATATGTATAAATATATAAAATTCAACACAATCAACAACATTTTAAATTATTTTCATATACATTTGCATGTATGTGAAGAAATAACAAAATACAAGCAACCGAAAAAAATAAAAATAAATAAATAAAATATTTAAACGATACATTGACGTTTTTGTTTGCCCGGCTGGCTGGCTGACTGACTGGCTGGTTGTTTTATATTATATGTATTATTTTTTTTTTTTTTGTCGATTGTATAAATAAGTGAATACTTATTTTGTTTATCCGCCCCACCATTCTCTTACTTATCTTACCTTCTTGAGCCCAAAGGCATATAAATGTTAATTGTTGCCGGATAAAAGAAAAAAAAAAAACAACTTTGCAAATATAGAAATTAATAATTATTATTTATTTTTATAAACAAAAATAATAATCAAGATATTTATATATAAAAAATGTATGTAATTTATGTTTGAAGACAGTGGGCCCTAGAATACTTCAGACAAATGATATAAAAAAATTTTCAATTTACAAATTTCAAATTTCAGTATTTTTTTTAATAATATGGCAGCTTTGAATACAATATTGTCAGCAAAAAAAAAATCATTATTGTCAGAAATCAGTAGTACATTACAATATTTAAAAATTAGACAAAGCATCAAAGAAATTATGAAAAAAAGGAACAAAAAATGTATTTTTTTATTATTGAACAAAATCAGATTTCTTGCAAATTTTGTTATTTGTAGTGACCAAGGTAATTGGCAACGAAAGATATGCCCCTGAATGTTGCCCCTTCTACGTAATGTCAAAATTGTAAAAATTTAATAAATAAGTACCATTTTGCTGGCATTGGTTCTTAAACTATTTGTACAAAATTTCGTTGACGTTTCACCTTATATAGGAGGTGGGCGGACCACGCCCATTTTTGGTTTCCAAGTTTATATCGAATTTCAAACTATCTGTATAAAATTTCGTTGTCGCTTTTGTTTAAGAGATATCAGCAGAAAACTATAAAATGAATATACAAGGTACACCCTGTGATTCTAGTTTTTACCCTATAAATTTTTTGTTTATTAACCGATTTTGCCATTTTCAATACCAAACAAACCTTATATAAGATAAATAACGTCCCCGAAGGTTGTCCCGTTCGAGCCCTATTCTGCTTTAAACTCAGACAGAGAGACGGACATAACTAGATCGACTCAGAATCTAACCAGGACCCAGAAAATATATACATGTTACACACGGAATGACAAAATCAATATACCCTCCAACTTTTTGATGCTGGGTATAAAAATTAAAATAAAAAAAAAGAAACAATTTAAAAAATAAGTATTGCAAAAGTACCAAAATTATATGAAATTTTGAATCAGTCTTAGTTTTGACAAGCATTCGGAGAGGTATTATATTACTCCTGTTGCCAATTGTGGACCGACACTTCTACTAAGTGTAAAATATATGAATGCAGAATAATACGTTGACATTAACATTTATATGATTTTATGTACTTTTAGGCGATTTCCGAAGTAGGTCTTATATGGAAGGAATGGTAAATTATGGACCGATCTTTACAAAATTTGATACAATGATTTATACTTATATATTATTTATTTTTGTCTAACATTTGTATGGGATTTATGGACGTTAAAGTGATTTTCGGAAGAGGGGTTTATAGGGAACTATGGTCAATTTTGGACCGATTTTCATGAAATTTAGTACGAAGATTGATACTTATACAAAACTTCTTTTGAACGAATTTCAATAAAATATTATTTTTATGGCATATTTGAGTATTGAAAATGTACTCCGGGGGCACAAATGGACTGATCACAACCAATTTCTATAGGCTTAGTCCTTGTATAATAAAAGTCTCACTTGCCACGTTTCATTGAAATATCTTCAAAATTGTGATCTGTACTTTGTGCTCAATGTTTACATGGACAGCCGTCTAACCAGCCAGACGGACGGACGGACATCGTTAGATCGATTTAAAAAGTGATTCTAAGTCGATTTTTATACTTTATGGCATGTGTTGAATAACTTTTTCTATGTGTTATAAACATCAGCACAAACTCATAAGGGTATAATAAAAATAAAATTAAATAAAATAAAAATAAAATTAAATAAATAAAAATAAAATAAAAAAATAAAATGAAATAAATTAAAAATTAATTAAAAATTAAATTAAAATTAAATAAATTTAATAAAATAAAAATGTATATAAATAATAATTAGTGTCCGACCGAACGTTCGACTACGGTGTTCGGTAAAAAGTGATGTTCGGTGGGTGTTCGGAGTTCGTCAATTTTTTTGGCCGAACTTTACCGAACTTTTTATTAAATCTGAATTTAACATGTATTTGTATCACCAAAAGCTTAAAAACAGTACAACTTCAATTATACAAATCAAAAGTACGAAAAAAAAATACAAAGAAATGGATGAAAATGAGTTTAATAAAGAAAATTAAATTTGTTTCACTACAACTTTAACTTCTCAAAATAAAAATATCTATACATTTTCAAATTCTATTTCATTTATATGTATTTAAACAGCGTCTAGAAAGTATCTCCTGGTATTTTTGTTAATAATAATTTTTTTTTGCAGTTTTTAGGTCCTTTAACAAAAAGTTCGGGTTCGGTTCGGATTCGGCTGAACTTTGCAAAATTTAACGAAGTTCGGGTACGGATTCGATTTGAAAAAGTGCGTTCGGTCGTACTCTAATAATAATTATAATAATAATAATAATAATAATAATAATAATAAAAATAATAAAACCTATTTGAAAAAGTTCTAATTAAAAATAATAATAAATAAAAAATTAATAGAAAGTAATAGTTTGAAAAATGTTTCGTATAGAAAAATAATAAAAATGTATTATTAAAAAAATAATATTAAAATAACAAACTGAAAAAGTACCAGTTTCAAACAAAAAGCTTTTAAAATAATATTTTTTAAAAATACCAGATTTAAAAATAAATTTGTCATTAGGTTTGTAGTTTATAGCACCTCAAAAAGTATATTCTAAATAATTATAGAAAGAGAAGTAGAAATAACAATGGCCGATGTCCATCCGTTTGTGTGTCGGTTGATATGGCGTTTATGAAGTTCTCCTACAATTTAGATATATGATACATATATCAAAAGAAAGCTAAGTCTTCCGAGAATTTCGCTACTGAAAATTACTAAAGTAAATCCATTAATGGTAGATATATTGCCAAAAGAAATTTTTGTTTTTAGGTTATTTCTGGTTTTGGGGCCGTTTTTTCGGGAACTTCTTTTTTTTTTTGAAGAAATTAATTAAATAGGACGATTAATAGTCGAGATATCGACTTTTTGTAGAACTTATAAAAGCTATAATATTCCAATGCCATGTAGAAGATAAAAAAATTAAGCTTAGCCACTAATTTTCCACTTTAAACATAAAAATCACTAACACATATTATAAAAAACATAACATGACTCATCAAATTGAAATAGAAATTTTTTAATTTAACAATGAATACGTTTTATTTTTTCCCCCTTTTTTTAAATATTAGACCAACATTTTTTAAGCTTTCAAACCTTTTTTTTAATTTATGGCGGAAAGTTTGTGTTGATTTTATATGCAAACAAAACAATAACAATAAATCTTATAAAAAAATAATTATTAATATTTAAATTATTTAATTTTTTTATTCTCAACAACACCAAATATTAAACTCAAATCATTTGAATATTTATAACGGTTCACAGATAAACAACAAAATTAAAAAGCAAAAGAAAAAAAAAGATTTGTATTATACAATTTTAAATTATTATCTTTGTTGTAGACATGTGATGTTGATGATGAGCTAGTCATACGTGATATTTATTTAAATTGGGTTTATTTTTTATTATTACTTTTTTTTCTTTGTACAATAATAAAACAAAATAATTTACATAAATATTCATTAGGTTTGTGTGTGTTTTTTTTTATGGCCGGCCTTTAAGCCAATGAACTATTTTTAAATGCTACTAATTTTATACATAAATATACAAACACATTTAAACAATTTTTTATCTAAATGTTTGTCAATTATGCAAATTTATTTTGACGATAAGTTTAAAACAAATGAAAACCTGATTAATAAACATTTAGAAATTTGAATTAAAAAAAAAAGCTGGCTGTTTGTCATTAATTTAAAATTTTTAATATAAATTTGAAAACATTTACACCTTTTTTATTAAATATTAATTAGCACAAAAACAATATTAATAATTTTTTACAGCATTAGTGGTGACAGTGGAAGTTTAAATAAATATAAATTCTTTGTTTTTATGAAATTTGTAATTTCCTTAGTCTGAAGAAAACATGATAACTTCTAAGTTAATAAGTTAAATTTATTAAAAATTTTGCTTGTTTGTTTGTTATTATCCTAGGCCCTTTGCTATTAAAAATAGAACAAATTTTGCACCAAACTAAAAAAAAAAAAAAATATTTTTTAAATTACTTAACGGAAATAAAATTTAATTAAAAAAAAATTCATTAGATATGAACATTTTGAATTAATTAACTCATTGTAAAACTATTTTAACAACCTTAATATATTTCATTAAATTTTGTTAACACTATAATTAAAAATTTTCGTCTTAAGCAAAGTCACCCACCTTCACATCAAATATAATAATTAATTTATCATTTCTCTCTTATCTTAAGAATTTCCTTTCATAAACATTTTCATTATTTTTTTTTTATTTTTAAAAATAAAATATTTTAATTTTGTTTTAAGCTTAAAATTTGGCAAAAGTTCAAAAAAAGTAAAAACAGCAAGACATAATAAATTTACAAATGATGCGTTTTGTTTTTGTTATAAAACAAAAAATATAACACAAAATTGTGAAATTCATGCCAAAAAATAAAAATAATTTATAATAAAATATAGAAAAACTTAGACTTTTACTAGCCAACAAAAAGAGAAAAATTGCCTTAAAACATGAAAATTTTATAAAAAATTAGTTTTGCATGAATTTTTGGCAATTTACTGAGAATAAAATATTTTAATGGAAAGCTGAGCAAACAAAATATTAAAAAAATTCCATGTTTACTAATTATTGTCTTTCATATATGCAAGGATATATGCATATATGAAAGACCTAATTCCTATTTATTGACGAATTTTATTAATTTCCCATACCAAAATTCTCATGATAACCCTAAGAAATCGGAAGGCTTAAGAATTGACGGACGAATATTTCCTGCAATATAAAATTCCCTATAAATATTCCAAATATATATCTAAAGGTCCCTAAAAAAAAACATAAAATATGCCAACATATAACAAACTTGCCAACTATAATAAAAGTTTTAACAATAAATGATGAATTAACAAAAATTACTATAAAAAAAAATAAATAAAAAAAATATGTATCACCCTTCGAATTCTTTGTAATCTTATCTATCATATTCTGTTTTTAATACTATAATATCAACAAAGAAAATAAATCTATTATTTCGTTGATGATCTATTCAAAACATTAATAATTTATAATAATACCCACTACTCACAATATTTTCAATTCAATTGAAGTTCAAATCTTATCTTAGAGGAAGGATTTTTTTCAACGTTAATAATTGATTGATAAAACAAGCACAAAATAAGTATATACAGACAAGCACAAAATAAGTATATACAGACTATTATATTTGTTTTTCTTATTTTTAACATTCTCTTTGTTGTTTTTATTTTATATATAAAAATATTAAATAGAATTTATTAGGTTTTGCATTATCTAATCTCAAAAAAAAAAAAAAAAACGTAATAAAACTTAATCTCGTGCTGGTTTATATAGCATTGCACTCAGACTAAATATTTTTTTTTAAATAATATTTTTTATATAGATAAGATTAAGTATTAAAATAATAAAAAAATATATATAACAAGAATTACGTGACCCATTACTAATGCACAAAGAATAATAATAATAAAAATAAAAGAATTTTGATAAAAGAAAAAAATAAATATTTCAATTCAACAAATCAGACGATAGACGTTCAATGAACTATAAAAAAAAAATATTTAAAATAAAAAAAAATTTAAAGAAATGAAAATAATTAAACAAATTTATAATTCATTACTTTCTATTCTTAACTCAAGAGAAATAATAATAATAATAACAATAATAATAAATTATTTTTTCATATATGATTTTAAATTTTTTTCAAAAAGTTTTACTTTATTAAATTTTAGACAATTATTTAATTTCATAATTCTTTAATTTTACCAAATTGCTACACAAAATTTTAAAAATCTCTCTATTATCCCCTAAAACAATTATTATAAAAAACTGTCTTAGGCCCGTTAACAATAGAACGATAACTACAAGTTAAACACTAACTTCCAGTTAAAACAAAAAGTTAAAATAAAATCATTAACACAAAGTTCTTGTTAGCACTAACTAAGTTAAATTTAAAGGAAAAAATTCTTCTAGTTATTTTTTTAACTTTCAGTTTATACATAAAATAATTTTATTTGCAAATAAAACAATACAAAAAGTGTGGATCACATTACAAATTTGTGAATAATTGATCCAGTGCTGTCTAGAGCTCCATATCTATATAACACATTAAGAAAAATCATTTCAAGGTGCATAATGCTTACATATATGTCAAAATCGTACTTCACCACTATAACATTATTTTTTTGCCAATTTTTTTGACATTTTGATCGCCCACAATTGTGTTTTACGGATCCTTCCAGAAATATTAATTTTCTAACTTACCTCACACATTTGATTCATTAATATTTCCAACGAAAACAAGACATTTTGACGCTGAGTCTTATTCCTAGCAAAAGGTCCTATCGGAACTAGTTAATCATTCAAATCCAAAAATGTATTTATCATTCAGACCTTTCCGCTATCCCCTGAGAATCATTGGACTAAACCAGGCCACAACCATTTCCTAATAATACTCACAGCTAAATTATCAAAATAATAAATATTATAAAAATTAAAAAATTCTGTTAAAAAGCCTCTTATAGCAGGGTAGACGGGGGACCATTTGCCACTTTTTTGTTTAAAATGTAGTGTTTTCAAAACGGTTCACGATATCAATAAACTTTTTTAGTAATAAAAACCTTGATATGTTGGCTTATATTTAAGCCCTTTTCATCCCGACTATCTCTATGTCAAGTTAATTTTTATTATGAATTTGTGAAGTGACCAAAAGCGTCGAAACTACCATCCCATGGGGTAAATTCGCCAAGTGATGGGGACAGTAACATTTTCCAATAAAAAAACCAAAATCTATGCCTGAGAAAATTACTAAATTATTTTTGTTTGAATTAACAAAGTTGTTAAACAGTTTGGCGAATGTACCCCAGGAGGAGTATTGCCCACAAGTGATAATTTTGCAAATCGCTGGATTTGCAAGTCGCGGGATTTGGAAATATCTAATCCCGGGATTTATTTTTTATATGAATACACATTTTAAATATAAGGAAAAACAAATTTTGTATACATATTTTAATTAAAGAAATTCAATCGTAATTTAAAAAGCAAAACATAACATTATCTATGTAATCGATTTTTTTAAATATGTTTAAAAAATTTCTGTGAATCTTATTATGTTCTGTCTTGGCTTAAGTTAATTTTTTGGATTGTATTTATGTTAATCGCGAAATTGAAATCCCGGGATTCGGGATTTTGTACTCCCGAAAAATCCCGGGATTTTCGGGATTGGCATTTCTAGTATCAACAAATAAATTATCTTTATACAAAGTACTAAAATTGTGTTTAAAATTTAATTTTATGAAAATAATAAAAATATTTAAAATACAAAATATTTGATTCCCACGATAATTTTTAAAAACCCTCTAAAAATCTCGATAACTTGATGAAATATTAAAAATGTAATTTAAATTTAAATATTAACAGTTCCTAGAAAATGTTAAAATACCCTATTATATATACTCCCGTATACAAATAACTTCTATTAAAATAAAACTTGTAAATAGAAAAAAATTAGAAAATAATTAAAATAAAATAGTTCGAAATGCATAAAAATTCCCAGGTCAATTTTCCAAAATTCTCATAATATTTCCATTCAAAATCTACCCAAATTAAATAAAACCTTTAAAAATTCATTAAAATTAAGGCAAAAAATTAAAAAGGTAACCAATAACTGCTATTTTATAAATTTTAAAATAAATTAATAACTAATTAAAAATTAAAATAAACAGAATTCCTAAAAAAAGATTTAAAATTTATTCAAATAATTTGAATAAAAATAATAAAAATTTCTAAAATCGTTTTTAAAATTCCCAAAATTTTTCACGAAAAAATTACTTTAACTTTTTGAAAAATAACAAATTAAATAAATAAAATAAATAATAATTTGTTTTAAAATTCCTAGACTAGAAATTGAGAAAAGAAAAAAAAATTGAAAGAATTGTTAGAGAATATAATTAAAAAATTATTTATTTTATATTAGTAAAATGGAAAAAATTACTTTTAAAACAATAAACATATCGTAATTATAATTCCGAATTTATTATGGACTATTTTTTATTTTACAATTTTTTGTTTTAAATTGTTTTACTTTTAGTTTCTTTCAATCTGACAACACCTTACAACGGTGGTAAAAGGATATAGTTGTTTATATTATCTCTCGTGCTATCGCTGATTTATTTATTTAACTTTTATTTTTTCCTTTTATTTCCCTAAGATCTGGCAATATTGTTATAAAAGTAAACAGTCATATTAAATAGCGGTATTAGAGGCCATTATTGTTTAAACTATTTTGTTAGCTACTCATTAAAAAACAGGGTTGCCATGTTTGAAAAAGAAAAACTAATTAAAAATTTTAAAAATAAATATATAGTATGTAGTAAAAAAGTCAAATATCTTTTAAATGTCTCTGCTACATAGATATATCTTTTCCCATTACTATAAATAGCTAGTTTAAAAGTAATTTACTTAGTCTTTTTTTTTTTTTTTTTTTTTTTTTTTTTTTGACAAAATTCAATTGAAATTTTTAAAATTGTTTGTTTTATAGCGCACTACTCTAAACAACAACCCAAAAGAAGACAATGCCAAAAGTTTAGTTTGTCCATGTCATCATTATGGCATTTCAGGGCATGATGATGAAGCATGATGGCACACACATCTATAGAGAACGAAGAGTAGTAGTATTTGGCTAAAGTCAGCTATGTACATACATATAACAAAGGAAACATATTTTTGGTTATGACGGAATTTATGATGTACATTACACGTGGAATTCATTGGAAAACAAACACACATTTCTTAAAAAAAAAAAAAAAACTTATTCATGCATTTTGAGAAAAAGAGGGTTGCGGCTGTATGTTTAAACATTTCATTTGCCTGGTTGCCAAAATTCATTTTATTATGTTGCCTTCGTCTTCTACACCAGGCCTCCTTTCTGGCTTTCTCGCTCTCAGTATCTTCTTTACATCAAGCGAAAGGAAATTAAAGATTGTGCCAACTTTATGCGTTTTTTAGTTTAAATAAAATTTATGGCACTTTGACAAGTTTTTTTTTTTTAGTTTTTTCCTTTGGCTATATTTAGTAGATTTTTCTGTTTTATTTATTTTTTTTTTACAAGTATGACGGCTAAAAACAATGCAAACATATCTTTATTGTAGTTTTTGTAGAATTTTTTTTAATTTATTTTTGCTGTTTTTTGAAAAAAAAAACCATTAAACATTTAAATATATAAATCATTTGTAAATTGTAAAACAAAAACATTTTCTGTTTTTGGCAAAACATTTTTAAATTAGAAAACAATTAGGCAACAAAAATTAAGATTTTTTTTTTTTTTTGTTAAAATTCCTTTTAAGAAAGAACTATAGAAAATATAAAACTATTTCTTTAGAAATTTTTTTCTCATGAATTTTAAAAGGCTTATGAAAGTGTTAATATTGCGTCATTTTCTAAAAATACTATTTTCAGGGGAAAAATTATTAATATTATCCAATTAACTTTGTTTAAGGCCTTAAACATATTTGAATTCATTTATAAATTTTCCTTTTAATTTTAAAGAACATTAAACAACAAAATATCGAAAATCTTCTGAGAATTTTCCTATTCAAAATCGATCCATCAATGGCGAAGATGTCGCCAAGAAAAAATTTTTTTGAAATCCTAATGTATCTAGGGAAATCGTTCTTCATTTAAGGGTCCATAAAGTGAAAATAGCGATGTCCGCCTTTTAAAATGTCAAGTATGATAACTTTGTTACAGGAGAATTTGAAGTAAAAGCAGGTGACCAACAGGGTAGTGTTCTGTGGCCTATTCTGTATTTAATCTATATATCTGGCTTGCCAACATGCGATGAACTGTCAATTTCTACGCTTGCTAATGATACAGCAATATTGAGTTCACATGAAAACCCACATGTATCTTCTAATAAACTATATGCTTATCTTAGACGTGTGTAGACATGAACGAATTAAAAAACAAACATGTTACTTTCACATTGAGGAGAGGAAACTGCCCACTCGTTAAACTCAATAATATTGTTATTCCCGTCTGATTATGTCACATACCTTGGTATTAATTTGGATAGGCGACTTACAGGGCGCCGTCATATAGAAACCAAATTAAAAGCTTCCAGCCTTCATTGGTTAATATGAATAGGCAGTCCAAACTCAGTTTTGACAATAAAGTCATCCTGTATAAAACCAATTTTTACATATGGCATCCAATTGTGGGAAACGGCCAGCAATACGAGTATTGATCTTATACAGAAGGCCCAATAAAAAAATTCTTAGAACCATGACGGGTACACCCTATCCATAAGGAGAACATCCATAAGGATTTAGATGTAACCCTTGTGAAAGGAAGAATTCAGGAAATTCAAGAAGAAATTATCTACCACACCGCTGTTATGAGTATCAAGTTATGACATCTACACGCAAAGAAAAAACATGATTCCGAAATGCTCGCGGAAATCAAGTGATGTTCCTAAGTAGTTTATATGGCTAACACAATCAAATTATTGTGTTTTAGACTAAGCTGAATCAATTATTTTTTGTTCTGATCATTTTAACATATGATACTTTGTAATAATATAAAGTCGGTGTACTCATTCAGTAATGAAATCTTAAATGTGACGGACGTAAAGTGAATAAAAACGCTTAAAAAAGTTCACAAAATTTTTATTAAAAAACTTTATTATTATTTTTTAATAACGAGATCCACGGAGTGCTGACGGAGCAAATCATCACTGGCCACATTTCGAATTGGAAATATTTTTCGGTAAGTACAATAAATATCAATAATTCAGTGCGGTCAAATATAAAAATAATAATAAAAAAAATGTATTTTTACAATTTTCTTTTAGGTATGTGAATGTGAAGATGAATTTTCTTGAACGAAATCGTCCAGTGAAGGCTGTGGTATTTGTTTTTTAATTATTTTCTATTCGCAAAATTTAAATTAAAAAAATAATAATAAATAAAAATACATTTTAACCGTATGCATAGTATTATGATTGGGGATATTATAATATTTAATATAGGGATCATGTTATATTTATGCAGTATGGTTGTGAGGACTATCACATATAAATGTTATGATTGTGAGGTCCATATTATATTAATATTGGATAGGACAATATTATGTCAATATTATAATCATAAACCTAAACATTAATGATAGTTACCGATTATGATTTGACCAACCATGTTTTTTCTTTGCGTGTACGCTCTCGTTAGAGAATAATTAGATTTAGCATTAGTTTTAGGATTTATATAGTTATTGTAAGGCCTAAAAGGAAGATTAAAAAAAATATTTAAGGTATTTATGATCGTTAAACCTCTATTCCGGCAAGACAGTTGTATGGGGGGTAGGTGAAATAATGGACCGATTATATCCATATTCTTCGTCCTTGTGTCAAAATAATAATTAGTCATGCCAAATTTCATCAAGATATCTTTAAAATTAGGACCTGTACTTTGTTCACAAGGTTTACATGAACAGACCAGCCAGTCGACCAGACGGACGAACATCGTTAAATCTACTCAAAAAGTGATTCTGGTTCGATTGGTCTACTTTAAGGTTCGATTGGTATAGATTTTTTCTAAGCGTTAGAAACATCAGCACAAACGTATAATAACCCAACCAGCTATGGTGGTGTAGGGTATACAAAATCTTTAAAATGTGGAATCACCTGCTATATTTTTATGATTCTTATATTCGTTGAAATTTTTAAATTTTATTTCTATTTTTTATTATTATTTTTTTTTTTTTTAATAAATATTTTACTTCGTTTTCCTCAATTATTCCACATTAATTTAATTAAATCCATCAAATATTTTTCAAATTTTAGATTTCTTTTAATAAAATTTTCTTTTTAATACTTTATCCTCATTTTCTTCACAAATAAACCCAAAAGTGTCATATGGCAACACTTACCTATGAATTGGCGATGCACCAGCTGGTAACCTTTGTTGTTGATAGGCTGACATATTTGCTGCTTGCTGCTGTTGTTGATTAGACTGCTGTTGTTGTTGTTGTGTATGCTGTGAATGATGCTGGGGTGGTTGATTGGACGTAGGTCCATTATCAGAATTTTGTGATTGTTTTTGTTGTTGCTGCTGCTGCTGCTGCTGTTGCTGTTGTTGTTGCTGTAATTGTTGATGATGGTGATGAAGTTGTTGTTGATGATGCTGTTGTTGTTGTTGTTGCTGTTGTTGTTGTTGATGCTGTTGTTGTTGTTGTTGCTGTTGATTTTGACCACCATTAGGTGGCGGTTGTGGACCACCGACCTGTACTGATGAACGGATGGCTGCTTCCATTTCATGCCGAAATCCCAAAAGTAATTAAATATTACTTTAACAGCTGATTAAGAATAACAAATTTAAGCCCCAACATTGCTGTTTTTAATTTCTGAATTAATTTTTCTTTTTATAGTGCCAAAAACACACACACACACTCAAAACAGCTTTTCTTAAAAGCAAAACAACAACAAAATGATGATTTACAGCAATATGAAGGGTGAAGAATGAGAGTATTAAAGATATGGCGAACAATTTCAATGTAGAGAATTTTTTCGTAGTGTAGGGAAAAGAATTTTCACCTTAATCAACCACGTTATTATGTCAGCGTTTTTTTATGATTTAAGCGATATTTTTATTAACATATTTTTTTGGTTACTTTTGTATTTAATTTTTTTTTTTTAATATTTATTTTAAACAACTGCTTTAGCTAGCCACTGTAAGCATTATTTAGACATATAAATTATTTTTTATTTCTTTGAATAAATATTTCAAAATGCTCTGCTTTTAGCTTTTTTATTTTTTATTTATTAATAAGGATATTATATTTTATTTTATATTTTAATTAATAAATAATTTTATGTGAATTAATTTTTTTACACTTTAATATGTGTTATAATATTTTATATTATTTTATTTAATTTTTTAATATATTTCTTTATTTTTCAGAAACGCTTTTAGGTATTTTTTTTTTATTTTTAATTATTTTATTTGCATATTACACTTATTTTTATTTTATATTTTTTAGCTTTAAGCCTTAAAAACTATTTTTTTATTTTTAAGAAATTTTTTGTAGATTTTTCCTTATAATTTCTTTAATTTTTCTTTTTCTTTTTTATTATATTATTAATTAAAAATTACTTTTTATTAATTTAATAATATTAGGCTTATTTTTATTTATTTTTAAAAAAGAACACAAGTTTTCTCCAGTATTATTAATTTCCACATTTTATTTTATTTTCTTTATTTTATAATATTACTTTTATGGATTTTATTATATAAAAAAATTTTGGAGAAATCATTTATAATATTTTCACATCCTAAAAATAGAAAAGAAACAAAAGGAAAAATTAGTAAATTAAATAAAAATTATTTTGGTATTAATTTGTTAAACATTTGAATTTAAAGAAAACTTAAAATATGTATGCATTTTTTCATATAAATGTTATAAAAGTTCTTAATTATGATTAATAAAATAAGTATTTGTTATATTAGTTTTCACATATTTTTTTTTTGTTTATTTCACTTTGAATGAGACAATTTTTATTAATTTATAATTTTAAATAGTTTTTCTGTTTTAAATCAATTTTATATTCACTTTATTATTTTTCCTCTTAATTTTCACAGTTTTTGTTTTCATAGATATGGCATCTTTGTTCTAAAACTTAACAAACCTATTTTATAACGGTAATAATGAGCCATTACTGTTTACACATCTCTTGTTTGCAGTCAATTAACAATTATAACGGTTAACTCTTTTGCATTAGTGTTGCTATGTTGTTCTACTTAATATTTTACATTACAGTGTTGCCATGCTGCTACTTTTTATTTTACTATTTTTCTTTATAATAAAATTAAATTTCAAAAATTTTTAGAATAATATAGTCTTTTGTTTTTAAAATTGGTACTTTTTAAAAAATATTGGCATTTAAAAAAATACATACAGTATAAACTCAATAATCCGGACATCGATAATCTGGATTATTCGGTAATCCGGACGGCGTTTTCCAACTCGTTACATATTCTATAATTCGGATTGATTGCAACTTTGTAATCCAGATTGCCTATAAAAGTATTTTTTTTTTATTTAAATTTCGTACAGTTTGAAAAATGAAATTATAATTAATATGTGAGAATTGACTGTAGTTGAATTCCATTGTTTACAGACAAGCTTTGTTCCAAAATTTGAAAAAAAAAAAAAAAAAAAAAAAATACATACATACATACATACATACTTTATTTTTCTTGCAGATAAAATAAAAACTTTTGAAAAACTTAAAATAAACAATGTTTTTAGATGAAAAACTTGAAGGGGTCTGCAATGAATTATCCAGATTATCGAGTTTATACTGTATATAAATGGACGATGAACTAGTTCATTTAACTTTCTTTCAAAATTGCTACCTTTGCAGAAAATTAAATTTTTTTTTCGAAATTGTTGCTACTTTTTTGGAAATAATTTCCTTTTTTTGACAATGATACTTTTTAATAAACCGTACATTTTGTTGAAAATTGGAATTATTATTATTAAAGAATGGTAAGTAACTTAAGAATATGAAAACAAAAAAATGAAATATTTGTATCTCACAGCTTATTATATGCAGCCACTTATGACATCAAAAATTTAGAAATTACGACCGATCATTACAGTATTTATTATGTGTAATGGTAGACTTAATTGAGGCGGTTTGTTACCCGTGCTTAAAGTTTTTGTATAATATTAAGCGAAATGTGTTCAAACTATATTTTTAGGGCCTTATTCCTATCTATTTTATTAAGTAAATTTCCAATATGGAGCACAAATTTTCAATAATATTGAGTTCTATTTAGGGAGCGTCGTTAAATTTTGCACAATACCAAATTTGTGCTTCGGATCGTTATCTTGGCAACATAAGCAATATCATAATACTCCCTGATTCTCCGCACTCGGCTGCAAATTATCCCTTAGAATCTAAAGGTATCTTATACTGTATCTTATTGTTGCTCCAATAAATTCCAACATCACACCACCATTAACCGACATACAGGCCCAAACCATGAAACTGCCACCAACATGATTCACTGTTGCTTTTAAGTTTTCTTGGTGAAGGTCAGTATTCGGATATCGCCACTGATATCTATCTGAGCCAAATTTATAGAATTTTAACTCATTAATAAAAAATAATCGAACTCCAAAACGTTGGATACTTGGTAACAAGTTCCTTAACAAAGTTGAGCATGCATCCCCTTTTGTTTAAGTTGTCAAAAGTTTTCTTGCGTGAAACTCGACCTTCAAAATAGTTTTGATGCGATACACGACAAAAATGTTTCGACACAACATTGTTTTCCCAAGTTAACTTGAACTCAGGATAACGGTTTTGGTGCTGAAAACCTTAGGTTGGCTTAGGTTTTCCTTAAAATATATCGCAGCCACGACTGTTAAAATTTTTATTCTGTGATTTTCATGAAAAAAAAAAACTCATGATGATTTCTTGTGCCATAGAAGCATATAATTTAATCATTTGAGTTATTTTTCGCTGCGAGTGACCGTTTTAAAATGGTTTATAGCGCTGTGCGTAGACCAATATTAGATTTACATGTAATTGACGCATTAACTAACAAATTCAAATCAAAAATAGTACGCAGGTCATTTCTAAAAGTAGATAGAAAAATAAAGTCCACTGGACAACGCCACATTAAAGTACTTTTCCAAAGAGAAGTGACTGCATAAAATAAGCTGTGAGCTAAAAAATTAAGTATATTTTTATTTTTTACTTTTAAGTTATTTAAATGCAAATTTTTGCAATATTTAATTTAATTTTTAACTTTTTGTCAAAAAAATTACAACATATGATAGAAAAACAAAGTGTAATACATATTGAGCTAAAAATATTTTAATAATTGTTTTCATTCTCGCGAAATTCAAATTTTAATAAAATTTTCAAAGATTTTATTTTAAATCGTATTTTATTAAAATTTTATTATTTTGGACAATTTCCATCGTAAACTATATTTTAGGGTATCATTGGAAAGGTCTCATTCAGTACTATTGATATGTGCATTCATTTAACCCTTTAGTTGCACAAATAATATTTTGGGATTGGGCCATAATTGGTTAAGTTAAATTTAACGGCAAATAAATGGTTAGTTAAGGATCAAAAGCAAAAATTGTTCAAAAAAGTAGCGAATTAGTGTAAAATGGCAGCTAAATTAAAAAAAAACTCCTTTTTATTCGATTATTATCGCGGTTTTAAATGAACTTATTATCTTTTTCACAAATTTATCAATATTTAACTGTAATAGGTACTTCCATGCGACTTATTTGCAAAAATTGCTAATTTAACCTTTTGGGAACTAAATGCATCAAATTGAACCTCTGGCTCTTAATGGGTTAATTACATGTTATCTTCAATAATAACAGGATAGACTATTCCCTATGGTACATTAAAACCAAATATATGTATTTTGAAAAATGTCCGAAATATATAAAATTATATGTTTGAGAAAAGAAAATATGATCAAAAAATGTTGTAAAATCTTAATATTCCGCGATTGAAAAGAGACATAATAATTATTTAAATGAATTTTAAAGGTCGTGGTGTTTTGAAAATGGTCCAGCTCACGTAAATGTAAACATTGATATGTAATATTTTGAGAATCATATAAGAACATACTAATCTTCATTTCTAGAGGGGTACATTTGCAACTTTTTTTCGTGAGGCACTTTACTGTACATATTAATGATTCTGACAAAAATATTTTTTTTTTTTACTACAAAAAAAAAAAAATAGTTACAGAAACGAATGTTAGATTACTTAATCAAAATATGATGGAGTAATTAATTACATTATTCCAGTTAACATAATGTTATAAAAAATCTTTAAGTGTTTTTTTAATAAAAAAAAAAGCTGCATAAACACTTTAAAAAATCTATAAAATTCCCCAAATTCTTGTTTCATTTAAATTTTAATATATTTTTAAATAAAAATTTGACATAACTATTATCACAATGTTTTTGTGACTTCTATTTTTTCCTTTTTTTTTTTTTTTTTTGCAATTAGTTTTCATAATTATTTATAACAATTATTATCTTTTTTGTGTATGCTTTCTCAAGCGTTTTAATTAACAGCATACAGTAATTATAAATATTTTTTCCATGTTTTATTTTTACAATAAATAACAAGCAACGTTAATTTCACACAGCAACAGAGTAGATAAAAAATGCTGAAAATAAATAGAAAAAAAAAATTATTAGTAAAAAATAGAAATGAAAAAATTAATTTTATAATGTAAACTCAAGAGAAACTATTTCTATATAATACGTTTAATTTAAAAAAAATACAGCAGAAAACTTTTTTTAAGGTTTTAAGAAATTTAAAAATCACAATTAGTAATAAAAAAAACCAGCTGTTGATTGAAAAACTAAATTAAATATCAGCTGATTTTATTGTGTTTTTTACCTTAAAGGCAGGTGTTGTAAATTCACTAAAGAAAAATATCAAATTACTTAAAATATTTTAAACATGTGCAAAAAAAAAAAACATCATATTACCAAAATTACAATATGTCTCAAAAAAAAAGTAAATAAATAAATAAAAGATTTGTAAAACAAATGAACGAAAAGATTCTGCATAAAAGAATATTTTTGTGAATGATAAAAATCCAAAAATCAAATCAATTCCTTCTAAATTTAGTTTAAAATCGCTTTAAATAAAAATAAAATCGCTAAAAATAAACACTCTCTAGTAAATAGTGTTGCAAAGCTGTTGAAAATATTAAAACGAATAAATAATGCTCTAATTTGTTAATGATTGTTAAATATTAATTTTTAAGAATATGAATAAATATTTATTTAGGACCTGTTTGTTTATTTAAAAACAAAGGAAATAAATTACTTCAAAAATAAAATATAGAAATTTTCCATTAATTTTAATTCTTTTATTTTAAACAGGGACTGTAAATAACAATTATTTTTAAATTTTTAAACAAAAAAAAGCAATTAGAACTAAATATCTTGCAACTGATTTAAATACACCATTGCGATCGTTATGAACTCGAATTTCATTTTTTTTTTTTTTTTTCATAATTTTTTTTTTTTTTTTTTTTTTCATATATTTTTTTTTTTTTTATTTTTTTTTTTTTTTATTTTTTTGATCAAATATATGTTATTTTGTAATTTTTATAAATTGAAAAATCATATTTTTATTATTTATTATTTTGTAAATTTATTAAATCATTAATTCGTAAATTAAAAAATTCCTAAGATTTTAAAAATATGATTTTTCAATTCATAAAAATTAAAAATAACTTTTATTTCTGCTCAGAAAATAAAAATCACAAAATAACTGTTATTCGCGGACTTTTATGATAAGAGTCATAACTTTTACGGTCCCAGATTTTAACGCCTTTTATGTTCATTCTTTCATGCATTATTAAAAAACTTCAAAAATCATTATTTCTTTTTGTTTTAGCGGCGAATATTTTTTACAAAAAATAATCAGGTTTTTTTTTTGTTTTTTTTATAATTTATTTAAATATTTAAGTATCCCAGTTTTAAATACATACATATTTATTTAATTTGTTTTTTGTATTTTTTTTTTTTTTTTTCTTTCAAATCTCGTTTTGTGATAAACGTGCCAAAATTTTTATTATTATCGCTCAGTTAATACATATTTATAAGTATTTGTTTAAAATATGAACTTTGTTTTAAATAAATTTGGGGGAAAAAAAGCTAAAATAAAAACAATTTAGCAAAGAATTTAAAAACCAAATAAAAATTCATTTTCACACTTTAATTCCATTATTAATTGTGGGTTATTTTATATAAAAAGAATTTGTTTTTGCGCACAATTTTTTTTGCTGAATTTATTTTATATTTGCTGACGTCAATATATGGAATTTGTTTTCAAATTGAAGAAATCAATTTTATAATTGAAAATAAATTTATATAATTTATTTAATGAAAAATTTGCAAAATTTAATAACAATAATATATGTATATATATTCAATTAAAGAAAATTAAAAACCAATTTAATAAAATTAGCGTCTGGTTAAGTTGTTTAATTAAAAAATATTTATTAAAATACACAAACGGATTTTATAGTGACCAGATTTTAGTTAGTTTATTGACATTTTGATTAGTATTTTTACAATTTTTATTTATTACATTTCTTAAATAAACAAAAATTAAATTAGTTTTTAGAACTTTCTTTTTTTGCTCATTACTTTTTTTTTTTTTTGTTAAATTTTAGTGATTTTCAATAGCAAAATTCTCTATAGTATTTCCTATATTTTTGGCCAAAAAATATAAACTTATGATATTGGAAGCCGTCAAAACCAACATTTCAATACAATATTAAAAAGACAAAAGGACAGATATTGTTACTTGTCTTTTTTTAAATATTAATATTAAAAAAGGAGCTATAAATCCAGAAATTAAAATAAAATCGTTTTTCAAAATTAAGGTCAAAAGTTAATTTTTCATATTTTTATACTGGAAAAAGTCTACAATTTTAAACTTTTCTAGACAAATTTATATTATTTAACCGTTTATTTTTTTTTTTTTTTTAGATTTAATGAGAAAAAAACAATTATTTAATCTTATAAAAAATACTTTGTTTAATTAAAACGTAAAAATTCCAATATCTTTCCATTACTCTAGTTTAAAAAAAATATATGTATATGAATCATATTTTATCTAATTGACGTAAAACTCAAAAAACTAATTTTCTCTTTTTCCTAATAAATTTAAATTTTTTAAATTTATTTTAAAAAATCAGAATTATTTATTTAAAAAATGTGTTTGTTCATCTATTATAAAAAAAAAAATTCATGTTTTTTTTTTTAATTATTTTGAATTTATTAAATAAATACCAGTCACGGTTCTATCAAAGTGCTAAAATTTAAAACACGATATTAAATAATATTTTAATTTTTTTCTCCTCACCCTTTTCTAACACTTGTTCATACATGGTAATTATTTTTGATTTAAATAGAAATTAATTTTGTAATGTGTTGACTGGAATAATTTGCACTTGATTAAAAAATTTATTAGCGTAGGTTTATTAATTTGTAAATAAAAAGAAGAGAAAAAAAACGTGGAAGAATGTAGTAGTTTTAAAAGGAGTTAATACATATTTTTGTATAAAAGGTACTAAATAAAAAAATAATATTTAAATAATTTTTTATTTATTAGTAGTTAACATTTAATTGTATTTTTTTTTTTAATTTTACAATTTTATTTAATTAGTTTTAAATATAAATTCAAATTTATTATAAATTTTAAATTTTATTTTAATACTACTAATTTCTTTTTCAATTTTATTTAATTAGTTTGGAATATAATTTATTAAATTTTATTTATTTAGTTTTTATTATTTTTTATTTAATTTTATTTATAGTCATTAAATATTATTTAATTTTTAAATTTTATTCAAAAAATTTATTTATTTCATTTTAATTTTATTTATTTTATTTTTAATGTTATATCAATTGATAATCAAAATCGCTTGTCGCTTAACGCTTTAATTGTAATGAATGTTGAATCATATCAGTGCTAACCACAAAGATTTTTTTTTTTTTTTAATTTTTTTATCATATAATAACAAGAACAAAACTAAATTACTTTAAATTTGTGGGGATTTTCCAACTTCTTTATGCTTTTTTCAAAGATGAGTCATTTACATTTTAAAGGTCAAATAATTAAAACAAGAAATTCCTTTTGATATTTACCACAAACAACAAACATTTTCACAAACACTCATGTCATAATATGCATGTACATATGTATGTACGTATGTATGTACATATGCATCTACATGGAAGTACGTGTTTGTGTATTTACAAAATATGTCAAAGGGCTTAAATGTCAGTTACAAAGTTGTCATTGTTTTCAGTTTTTTTTTAGATGTTTATATCTTAATGGAAAGAAAAATAAAAACACGACTTTAAATCAATAAAAATTTATAGGTCTATGAAGAAAAATACAAAAAATATAAATATTTATGACGAAATTGTCATCATCTAAAAAATTGAGGACAAATGGCGGTTTTCTTCTTTTAGAGACAACAAATAGTTGAAAAGATATAAAATGTGGCGACATTATTTTATTGCTATATTGTTATTGGTTTTTTTATTTCGTTTTATTTATTGGCAAAGAGTTTTTTATTACTTTAATAAAATGCTGATTTTTTTGTTAGTTTAAAAAGAAATATTAAATAGTAGTTCTTTGTGTAATTTCAAAGCAAATTTTCCTCTTATTTATTAAATTGTTTTAGTATTTTTATTAAGTTTTATTTACTTTTTTTTTAATTTAATTAATTCTTTTCCCCAAATTATATTTGAATTTTATTTATTCAATAAAATTGTTTTTTTTTTTTAGATTTTTCATTTCTTATTTCATTTATGTAATTTTATAAATTTGATTTATTTTAATAATATACTCTTTATTTTTAAAATTTTAAATTTTTTTTTTGATATAAATTTAAATTAATATAGTTTGCATTTATTTAATTTCTTTATTTTATTCATCTAATTTAATATATTTATTTTATTAAAATAAAATAAAATAAAATAATAAAATTCTTTATTTATTAATAAAATTTTATTTAATTAATTTTATTTGTTTAATTATTATTATTATTTTTTTTAATGGTTTAATTTATTAATTTTTTTTATTTAATTTTAAATCACATATTTTAAATAAAGTATATTTTAATTTTGAATTATGTTATTTTATTTGTTTAAATTTTAATTTATTTAATTTTAAATTATTCATATTTTTTTAATTTTTTAATTTTTTTTTATCTTATTTTTCAATTAATTTTTATATTATCTATATATGTATATAATTTAATTTCAATTGTATTAATATGTATATATAATTTTTTATTTGTTTAGTTTATAAATTTAATTTTAATAGCATTATTTTGTTTAATTAAATTTGTATTTAAATTATTTAACTTCAATTATTTTTATTTAATTTTCAATTTAATAGAATTTTAGTTATTAAAATTTTATATTTTTCTAGCTTTAAATATAAATAAAATCCAATTTTATAGTCCTACTGAAATCATTAATTATGGAAAAACACCTCGTTGTATTAACCTAGAAAACAGCTATTTTTATTTATTCCACCACAAAATAAATCATTAAATCTGGCAGCCTTAAAGTTGTAATAATTTTCATTAATTAAAATAAAAAAATACTAAAATTTACTTTCTTTAAACGAAAAACCTATTAAATTAATTAAAAAATAACACTTCATAGCAATTGTTTATTCAGAAAATAAAATACAAAACAAAATCTTTTACTCTAAATAAAAATATTAAAAAAAGGTGCGAAAATAATTTATTTAAATAAATTATAAAAAAATACAACAAAAAACCTGAAATACAAAGAAAGAACAAAATTTTGCACACAAAGAATAATTGTTGTTGTTGCTTTAATTTTTGTTTTGTATTTTAATTAAATGAATTTTAAACAAATTTGAAATAAGAGAGAAATGCCAGATTGCCAAATTTCAACTGAACCAAACGTCCTCATCATCCTCGCACAAACATGATGATAATGACGATAAAGTCAATAATGATGTTGTTGCTGTTAAAGAATATATTTTTTTTTTTTTTTGTTTATTTTGTTTTTGTTTCAAACAACAACAATTATAATAATAAAATAAAATGAGAAAGCTTAAAAGGCAAAAACGCGTAACGAGTTCAAAATACAACAAAACATACATATGTACATATTAATTCTGCGAAAGTGTGTAAAAACAAAACCGACACACAAACATACAATACTCATATAAAACATCGTACAAACGAGTAGAAATGTTTAGAGAACAAAACAGCAAAAAGCGTTGTTGCCGAATTTCAAAACACGTTAAAGACACTGTTATTATAATATAAAAATAGGCTTAAAAATCAAATAAGACAAAAAAAAAAGAAAAAACAAATCCAACTACGACTGAAAAAAAAAAATTAATATAGTAACAATTTGTAATAAAAGAAAAATACGACACACACATTTACTTAACTAAAAGAGGAAGAAGCAGCATTAATTTATAATAAACAAAAAACAAACATGTATGAAAAAAACATGTTGCCGGGGCGCACATGTACAAATAATGACATGGTTGTTGTATATTACGACGTCGTCGTTGTCGACAACGGACAACACAACGACGATGATGACGACTTAACGATAAAGACCTACAAAATAAAAACATTCATACATACCTACAATAACAACAAAAAATCATCATCATTTTCATAACAACAACAGTATAAAAAAATAAAAACAAAAAAAGCCGTAAGAGAGTAGAGTAGTTGTACAACACACATATTCCAACATACATAAACCTTCATACCCCCCTCAAACCAGGCATACAACATGTCAATAAAGCCTGGATGAAGAATGCCTGTTTGCATGTTGTACGACGTTCCAACGTTCGTTCATTCGGTCTGAATGACTGAATTTTTTAAAAAGGAAAATAAAAAAAATTAAATACAAGAAAAGAGGATGGTCTAACAAAACAAACGGTCAGACGGTCGGTCAAACATATGGACTCGAGGAATACATGAATACACACACATAACATACAAACAATATTAATATTGGTTGAATGTGTGATATTGACGTGTTTAGACTTTTTAAACACGCTACAACAAAAACCTATTGTATGTAAATTTATATACATACATATGTACATTAGGGTGGCCCCGAAATGAAAAGTACCGATGTTCCCAGCTCAAATGAAAATTTACTTTATTCTAAGATAACGTTTCTCAAAATTTTCGTCCTGACATTATCCTTTCGTGAGCTAAATCCAAATAAAACAGGTCCTTTTTTCGGGTTTTTTTGGATTTTTTTCATATTTCTGCCAAAGAAACAATATACAAATCTAGTATCGTAAGAAAGGTCTTTGGGGTGCGCATTTAATGACATAACAAAAATTTAGGACCAGGTCAAAATAAGTCCAAAATTTTGCAATTTTTCACAAAAAAATTCGAAATTTGAATTTTTTACACATAAATAGTAAAAACAATAAGACGAAAACAATACAAAATATTCCTCTAGCAGTTATACTGAAACGGTTTTTGCCGTTTTTTAATTTTCAAACTTGTTTGAATTTTATCAGAATTTTTCAAAACATAATTTCAATCATATACAAATATTTTCGTATGGCAAGGATTTGTGTAAATTTAGCACCAAAATACGCGTATTTTTCTAAGCTTTTTAATGATATATAATACTTCATACTTCTATTAACAGACAATGGAATAAATTAATTTTAAGCGAAATACCCACAAAAATTGTTCTAAGAAGTGTCTTTGTTTACTATTTCTTGCACACAGAGAGTTAATTGTTAATGTAAATCACAAAAACAAAATAGCTCTCTGTGTGTTACTTAACGGGCATAATGGTAAACAAATACCCAATTTGCATAAAATTTGTGAGTATTTCACTTAAACTTACTTTATTTCGTTGTTTGTTTATAAAAGAATAAAGTGTTATATATCATTGGAAAGCTTATAAATATACGCGTATTTTGATGCTAAATTCACACAAATTCTTCTTGTACAAAAAATATTTATATATGAATCAAATTATGGTTTGAAAAATTCTAATAAAATTCAAACAACTTTGAAAATTGAAAAACGGAAAAAACCGTTTCGGTATAACTGCTAGAGAAATATATTGTATCATCTTCGTTCTATTGTTTTTAATATTTATGTGTAAAAAATTCAAATTTCTAAATTCTTTGTGAAAAACTGCAAAATTTTGAACTTATTTGGACCTGGTCCTAAATTTTTGTTATGTCATTAAATGCGCGCCTCAAAGACCTTTCTTACGATACCAGATTTGCATAATGTTCCTTTGGCAGAAATATGAAAAAAATCCAAAAAACCCGAAAAAAGGACATATTTTCATTTTGATCTAGCTCACGAAAGTATAATGTCAGGACCAAAATTTTGAGAAACGATGTCTTAGAATGAAGTAAATTTTCATTTGAGCTGGGAACATCGATACCTTATTTTTTCTCCATACAAACGGGGCCACCCTAATGTACATACATAGAACTTCATAAAATTACAGTGGGATCCTGGAACAGAAATATTTTAGTTGAAATGGAAATTTTGAATTTCTTATAATCTGGAGAATTCGGAGCTATATTCCTTTTTATTAAATTCTAGCTTTAAAACGCAACAAACTAAGTAAAATTTGTTTTGGCAACTTATTCAGATTTATACCACGCATTTTGGCGTGTACACGTTATTAAAATTATTTAACAAAACATTTAAATATAAATGTAGAACTCCTAAAAGCTTTGAACAAATTGAAAATTAGCACCAAAATCACTATTTATTCACTGCAAGTAATTTGTAATTACCACCTAGCATAGTTGTGAATAAAACTCATCACCTGAACATAAGATGTATTCGTTTACTATGAATACTTCGCTAAGTGACAGCTTAGACAAGATACAGAGATATTACCTCCAAACGCTATCTGAACAAATGATTTTTTCACCATATCTTGTTGATTGAGACGTTCCTTCTATTAGGAAAGATCAACCAAAATTCAACATCATACAGTTGAAGACCTTCGCGAAAAAACATTACAAATATGGCAACTCTTGTATAGCAACTTTCAACGAATAACGCCATTAATTCCGCAATTTTAACAACAGATTAATCACAAATAAAGAGAAGAATATCCTACTGTAAATTAAAAATAGTTTGTTTGCAACTGAATTCGGAGTAAAGCAAGAGGTTCAAAGCCTATATGTTATGTTCCGAGGATACGTGAACTCTTCCTGTAAAAGTAAATCAATTGTGTAACATTTGAAAACGTTATCATCAAACATAGTAATCTGTTGTATGCTAATTTAATTTGGTACTCAAGCTGACTCTACCACGTTTGTAGGGCAAATCCGTGATTATCAATTAAACCAGTTAAGCAATCAGCTTAACGAAATTGGCGAAGTTGGCAAAAACTATTACAGGATATGATTATATCTCCTGAGGTAACGGGAATTCGTCACCAGATTAGAGGGATTTCTGTGGCCGCAGATCTATGCTAATAAGCCGCAATCAATCGATTTTTTTAAATCCGAGGTAATGCATGAAATAGAGCTTGATGTATGTGACAATTATTGAAAGTTTAAACTTTCAGATCAATGTCAATGTGATTAGGGCATTAACAAATTCTTTGAAAGGGTTTTATGTGCATAAAGATGCTCTTAAAATGGGATATGTGACTTAAAATTTAAAAAAATTTGCACTCAGTATTTGTTTTCTGGCAAAATTTAAAATTGCCCATAAACTACTGCAAAAACTTTGCTGTCCTGGTAAGCTAGCAGGTATCATTGGAAACAAAAAAAACAATTTGTCAAATATTAGACCAAATTTGAGTGACCACTAATTCTGCAAAAAGAATTTTGCCGTTGTTTGATCTCGCAAATGTTTTGTAAGAGAAAACAGCGTCAAACAAGATTCTGTAAAATATCAGCTATGATTAGTGATAAACAGGGCAAGTTTTTCAAGCTTTTCGCATGGAAAGTAAGTATTTGCATATTTTAAAATAATTTCACAAAAATGCTTGTTTTTTAAATCTTTGCATAAATTTGCATATAATGGATACATAAGTTAGTTTTCTTAACAAAAACACAATTTTCTAGTGATTTTTTGGAGTTCAGTCAAATGATTTCTAAATAATTTGTTGTTAGTATTTTGAGTACATTGTAAATATTGTAAAGAAAAAAATTCGGATGCGTCAAATTGATATTTAAAATTAAAATAGTTATATTTTTATAAAAATCAAAATCTATCAGAGATTGAAAGTTAAAAAATGCATATTTGTGCATATTTTTTATATATTAATATAAAAGAATGCATAAATTCATTGGTTTTTATATACATATTCATGTTATTTTTTCATATTTCTGTGCATTTTATACCATTTTTTCGTGCTTTTTCAAGCGCATATTTTAACTTTTTTTGTGCATATTTAAATCTGCCCTAGTGATAAGTAAAAAATACTTTTCCATTTAAATGGATAAATTTGAAAATATCTTATGTAGTGGTTACGTCATTTTGGTCAAATATTTGACTAGTCTGAACATACCTTTTTTTTTCTAAATAACTACTTATTTTTGTTCGTGTTGTCCACGAATTAATGTAGTTATTTTTAGACTCTAGGGATGCTGAACAAAATAAAAAAACTACGAACTCTTGCCGTCAGTGAGATTTAAATTTGAGACCAAATTTACTATTCGTTTTTAATATCTAACTTCTTACTCAGTACACCATCTCTTACTTAACCCTGGAAAGGCTTCGTTAGTCGTTTCGACTAACAACAATGCTATTTTGAGTGATAGATATTTCTTTATTCGTTGCATATTTTTTGGGGAATTTTGGTATAACACCTGCCATAAATAAGATCTTGAAGTGTCCAGACGTATGTTGCTGTGAGCGGTCTGGAAGTTAGTATTTTGAGCAACCTTATTAGTCGAAACGACGATAAAGCAATTTAGTAAATATAGTAATGCAGTGTATTTAATATTGGTTCCTATAGTGTGAAATATTTTTTTTTTGCGGGAAAATAAATACAATATGACTTCCAGAAATAATTTTAGCAACACATAAGTATATTTATAAGTATATTTTTTTGTCATATTACGGATTGATGATGAGGAAGCTCTATATATATATCAAATATAAAATGCTGAAGACTGAATAAAGCCATATTATAAAGTAGTAATGACTTCATATGCACAGAGTATGCAAAAACATTTATTTTTTAACTCTTATTTGGTTAGAATAATTATAGGATACATACATTTAAAAAAAAACATATGTTGCCTGTTCCAAATTTTTACACAACTAACACAAAGGGTACTTATAAAACACCATCTCCGAAAAAGTACAAAAATTTAGGTCTTTTCAGTTTTTGCTTAATATTTTGAAAACAACGATAAGTATTTAGGAATTTTTGCTGTTATTTTATTTAAATTAATTCATCAACTAAAAATCAATTGTTTTATTTTTCATTTTAATGATACATCTTGAAATATTTCGAATAAAATTTAGTGTTAGTCGTTTCGACTAACGAAGCCCTCAGAAGGGTAAAAATATCGAAGCCCTTCCAGGGTTAATTTTCCAAGTGACAAAAACTTGTTTTAGTATAAAATATAAAAGCAAAAATCTACTGGTTGCTACTCGAGCACTCTAGCCAACTAAACCACTTGATTGTAAATTACTCTTTTATTATACTATTGAGTTATTGAGTACTTATTTGTCTAATATAGAGAAGGCAAATAATAATGACGCCTCATTACCAAGAAACTACTTTAATAAGTAGTTGTTATTACCGAAAACCAAAAAGTTTTTGCTGGGTAATTATTATTTATGATAAAAATATCTTAATATTTTTAATTGCATTGTATCAAGAAATTAAAAAATTTCTATCAATTTATAGGATGAAAATTATTATGGAATCGGAATGGTAAAAATATAAACTACTAATGGATAATTCTGTAAAAAAAAATCTATTGGTTACAAAATTTTTTCTTAAGTAAAAAATATATACAAAGAAAAAATATGAATATGCTAAAATGCTTTAAAGTATAATTTTTTTAATTTCTTAAAATATTCAGCTAAGCCAAAAATATGCTATAACAAATCGATGGCAAAATCGAAATCAAACTTCAAAAAACGATGAAGTTCTTCCAAAAAAAGAGCTTTTTTCATTACTTCGAAAGTGAAAAAAGTGCATATTGAACTTTTTTGGAAGTTCTTAATAATTACTTCCAAAAAAGTGAAAATAATTTTTTGCGGGAAAAAAGGTTAATCATTTCTAAGAAAATTAATATTTTAAAAAGTTTAAAGCATTTTTATTATCTTGTAATAAGTCTAAAGCGGAATTTTTTGTAAAAAAAATTTATAAACATAGTTTTAAAGGAAATACTTCAAAAGAAATGAACTAGAAGTATAAAAGAACAGTCTACCAATGACAACCATGAGTTAAAAAAAATAACTTCTACAGCTCTTTTTCGCCACTAAGTACTTCCTTCCAATGACAACATAATGTTAAAATCATGACTTTTTCAGTAATTTTTTTTTTTTTTTTTTGCTGGGTATTTAGTGTTTTTATTTTATTTTTTATTTTATTTATTTATTGAGTATAGTTTCGTTGCTAAAAAGAAAAAAAATTTAGTTTCATACCAAAAAGCTTTTATTTTTTAAAAACCTGGAAAAATCTAACAATTAACAATAATTTCTAATTAAAGAAATACTATAATATTTTTCTAATATATAAAATTTTAATATTTTAAAAAATCCTTTCGACAATTTTTATTAATCTTAAACACTGTAGAGGAGTAACAAAAACCAAAATATGAAAACTGGCAACGTTGCCATGACCAGACTATTCAGCCAGGCAATTATAAAAGCAACAATGTATTAAATCAACAGCAATAATAATAAGAACAGCATTAAACACACACTCTCTTACAAATATACATTAAAAAAAAAAACAACAACAACTAGAGTACTACTGGCAAAAATTCAAATGAAATTTTGAATAAAAACAAAAACACAAAAAAAACAAGTGTATGCGTTTACAATTTATGAAGCAAAAAATAAACCGGCTATTAAGAGCATGTTTGTTTAACAAATGAGAAATTAGAGGGGGGAAGCTATTTAAAGGGAAAAAAATACCAAAAACAATAACAATAAAAAACAGGCGCTATGTCTCAGAATAGTCACATTTGTTTGTATGGATGTTTATTAATTGATGTATTACCCATGCACACTCAACTATCTCTATGCAATAATAAAAAAAAAAAAATTACTCTACTCCTCCGACACAACAACAACAATAACAATTATTTAAAGATTAATCAAAATAATTGAATACAATATAATATTAACAATAAGAAGCAGAAAGAAAAAACAACACAAAAAATAAAAAAAAGATAACAAAACGTCAAAAAAAAAATGTATAGTGGGTCGATGTAACCTTTTTTTTTTTTTTGCTTTTGTTCAATCAAATAAACAGAAAACGTGAGTAAATTGTTTTTTTTTTATTTCTTTAAGTACAAAAAAATTAAATATTATAATGAAAAATAATAATAATGGGAAATAAAAAAAAAAATCATTATTTTTAAAAATAAATGTTAATACATAGTAATATGATTGACGGGGTTTTATATTTTTTCTACGCAATAATTTTTTTATTTTCCTTTAGATTTTAGGTTTAGGTTAAAAAATTGTTTCCATAGTAATTGAATTTATTGGTTTTATTAAAAATTAATTGGAGTATTAGTTATAAACATGCGTAAGCTACTTAGAAAATATACATATTTAAATAAGTTTAATTTTTTATTAGTTAAATCTAAATTATTGAATCTAGTTCTCTGAAGAGTAAAAAAAATTATATACAATTTAGCAATATGGATTTGTAATACTTTAAAAAAATATTTTATATAACAATTTGTATATTTTTTATAGAATTTACTTATATGTATATTTACTGTTTTATAATCCATTAAAACTCCTAGATTATGTCATCAATATTATTTAATGAGAAATCATACAGGTGCTTCTTTTTCAAATGATGGGAAAGGATGTATAATTTCTGTTAGGTATATGTATGTATAAAACCATAAATCTATCTGCGTTGTTTTTGATTATGTAATAACATATCTAGAACTAGTATTATCGCAATCAATTCAGACACTTGTGTACTAGATCTGTATGTATTGTGATTCTTTTTAAGAACGAGAGCTTAAGAACTAGTTCTGTGTTACTTCTATCTCACTTATTCGAAGAAATTTTGTATTTCCAAATGATTACCTAGAAATGTTTGATAAACTTAAAAAAACTAAATTTAAATTGATTAAAAAGTGATCCTTATTAAATGCCTAATTTGAATGAAAAATAAAATCAAACGAAAATGATTAATATTAATAACTTTTTCTTGAACTGTTCCTTAAGGATATATAGAACTAATTAGTTCTGAAATTAATTCAAGAAAGATGACCTTCAGACAGGGGGAACTTATCGACATAATATTACTAGCAAGGGTCTGGGTGAAAACAAAATTGGTTCTATTCACCAGAAGGTACAAAGTAAAGCAGTTTTGGGAATGGGAATGAAACCCCCTGAATTAATAGCGAGGATCATAAAAAGGAACTCAGATACAGTTCTATTATTATAGGCATGAGCAGGGTAATCTGAGAACCATATTGATATAATCATTGCCCAATAGGGAAAATACGTAGCATGTAATTGAAAATTCGCAGCATTTAGCAGGATTTGTGATGAAATAGAAACATTAGAAAATATAATTCATTGACCGTATCTAACAACGAAGTAGGGAGAAATTATTAGGCTTTCGATTCATCGTCGGATTGGAGGATGTTTCTGAGAGTGTTTCTAGGAATTTTGATAGGATTCAGGAATTGGATGTTAAAAGGAACTTTTGGTTTTTTAGAACTAATGTAGCTAGTCAATAGATTTTCTTTTTACCTTATGTATATCTATTTTCTTTTTGATACCACTATCTACTATCTCGCAAAAAATCTGTCTCTTTTTTTATCTATTCTATTGTCCATCTAAAAGTTTCCCTATTGAAACCTATACAAACCTTCTTAGTCTAAAAGAACATAACCTTGAAATATCGTTAAAATAGGAAACTTTTCTAATATATATAAATTTAAATTTATGGTGTTGATAGGGAATAGCCAACATTACTATTAAGTCAAATCAAAAAATATATGATTTGTCAATCATATATCAAAAAATGGTTCTAGTACATAAGTTTTCAAAAAAATTATTGGTAAAATTTAATAAACATCAAAGATTACGAATTTAATTTCATTTTCATCTTTAATATGAGTTACTTATAATATGAAAAACATTTTTATTATTCTCGATCTTTAATAGCGTCAGTATCAAGAAAAATGATAAGGGTCCAATACCACCGGTCCTAACTTTATCATTCTATATTTTAAAATACTTCACTATCTGAATTTTAAATAGATATTAGTAAAAATGTCTAAAAAAAACTGAACTATATCACAGCCATTTAAAGCCTATTAATACCAACAAAAACATTTGATCATATTAAATTGAAGATAAAAAAAGAAAAAATAAGCTACAAAACAAACCAATAATTTATTTATTAAAATATTTTAAACTTGTTGGAACAGTTTGACCATCTCTTTTTTAAATCTTCGATATTGTGCTCTTCAATTCTCTTTTCATGAGATCCCAATATCTGTCCACTGGTCTAAGCTCCGGACAATTTGGAGGATTGACCTCTCTTGATGCAAAAACTATGTTAATGATTTAGTACCACTCCAGACATTTCTTAGTATCGTGACATGATATTAAATC
Organism: Protophormia terraenovae; assembly: GCA_951394005.1. Classification (NCBI taxonomy): domain Eukaryota; kingdom Metazoa; phylum Arthropoda; class Insecta; order Diptera; family Calliphoridae; genus Protophormia; species Protophormia terraenovae. The sequence goes on from OX596076.1 coordinate 96,901,933, forward strand.
GGGTCAAAAATATGTGCACACATTGTGCTCTCTTGTGAAAGGAAGAAGCCTTTTTTGCAAACATTATTTGATGTATATTTCGGTACTTATAGAGCCGACTGTAACAAAAGACTTTCTTGTTTTGCCGCAACTGCATAAAGCTTTTTTTTAATAAATTTTGTCTGCTTTTGGGTTCTAAACGTTTCATCAACATTTCCTCGAGCATTAGCAACATTAAAATTTTGACCCAGAAGTTGTGAAAATTCTGTCAACATGAGAATTCTTGTATGAAATTTGATTATTTCCTTGCCCTATTCTTGACTTCTAAATTTTTTGCAGCATCCCTCTCTGGAATTTTTGGATTTTATATGTTTTTAACTCCGCATTAGCTTTATCTTTTTGCACCAAATAGTCAGAGTACTGAGCTAAACGGGCTGCTCTTCTACCGGATGTGTTTGGAGTTCTTTTCAATATGCTTTAAATTTTCTGGCCTTCCCAATATCATGTGGACTCTTTTTCTTCACGAAGCAGGTTTCCTATCAATGATCAAATTCTCTTGATACTGTTTAATAATAATGGAACAAGTATGACAGCAAACATTTAATTTTTTTGCCAATTTTTTATAGGACAAATTTGGATTTTTTAAAATTTTTTAATAATTTATAGCATGTATGTACATCTTTTTCGTCACTCATATCGATCAAACTTACAAGTGAACATGGTAGCCATTAAAAAAAATAACAGACATATTTTTGAAGGATAACTAGATCAAAAAAAAATTTTAAATATTGCTCCCGAAAAACGCTGAGGCAAAATAAAGTTAAAGTTTTTCCTGGTCATCTTTTGTTAAATAAAAGCTAAAAGCTATATATAATTTAATATATATAAAACAGTTAAAATATTAATTTCAAATTTTTCGTCTAAACGCAGTCCATAGTTAAAGTTTTTTCAAAAATGTTTCCGGATTATCGAGATTACACTGTACTTAAATAATAGCTATAAAAACAAAATTTAAAAATTTTTTTTTTAATTTTTCCAAAAAAAAAAAAAAATAGAAAAATCATATATTAAACAACAAATATTTGCTATTATTCAGCTGTGAATGACAAATGCTCACAAAACATATTTGAAAAAAAAAAAAAAGATTGACAGTTCATCACTTCAAGAGGTATTTTTTTTTTTAAGAAAAAAAGTGTTACTCAAGATAACAACAACCAACATTTATACTATTAAGAAACTATACAGCTGTTTAAACTTCCTTCCCCTCTTAATCATTATTATCTTAAGCCATCTCTTTCTAACTGCTTAAATATATTCTCTTCATATTTACTTTTAATGATAATGATGTTTATTTATGATTATCATGTAGTTAAAGTGCAAACAGACATTTTTAATTATTATATGTACGAGTATTTGTTGTTGTCGTTAATTTATTTTTTTGCTAATGATGCTAAATAAAAGTTTGAACTCAATTTTGCACTGTATTTTTTTGCTTTAATCTTGTATAATTAAAAAAAATGTATATATTAAAAGTTTAGTATTTTTTTCTTGACATTTAACAACAAAAAATACTTCAAAGAAAAACCACAAAAATAAAAAAATAAAAATATTAGCAGCACCAACATAATATGGTCAGTCAAATAACGAGACATAGCAGCAGAATATGTTTTTTAGTTTATTTTTTATATATTTAAGTAGCGGAAATAATTTCTGTTTAGAAATTAAGAAATAAAATAAAAAAAAAATATATTTAAACAACTGTATACAAAAGATTATAATAAAAGAAACTATTAGACGATTATAAAAATAGGGAGAATGTAAAAAAACAACCGCAAACAGAGAAAAACAAATAGAAATAAAAAGTAAAAAAACGCCAAGGTGGCTGACTATAAAAAAAATTTATCGGCATAAAAAGAAAAAAAATACAAATACAAATAATAAACTGCAGTTAAATTTTGCAGCTTAAGGAAAAAAAATCGATACTAATTACTTAACAAATTTAGAAAGGAATGAACGTACTCATTTATTTGAATGAAATTACAAATTAATATTTCTTATGAATTTTATACGAAATTCTTGGAATTTGTTGAATTACGTTAAATGTTAAATGTAAATTAAGGCAGGGTGATTTATATGCATAAGAATATAATTAAATATGGAAGTACTAGACTATAGAAAAAAAACTGGACAACAGAATACGTTTAAGAGTAGACTGCAGGCTAAAATAAAAAATATCTAATGTACATTTTATAGACTACAACGTAGTCTATAAAATAGACTAAAGCAAAGTCTGTAGAATGGACTACAGCTTACAACATAGTATATAAAATATACTACATCGAAATCTATAGAACAGACTATAGCGAAGTCTATAGAATAGACTACAGCGTAGTCTATAAAATATACTATAGCGTAGTCTATAGAATAGACTATAGCGTAGTCTATAGAGTAGACTATAGCGTAGTCTATAAAATAGACTACAGCGTAGTCTATAGAATAGACTACAGCGTAGTCTATAGAATAGACTATAGAGTAGTCTATAGAATAGACTATGGAGTAGTATATAGAATAGACTATGGAGTAGTCTATAGAATAGACTATGGAGTAGTAGTAGAGTAGTCTATAGGAAAGACTATAGCGTAGTCTATAGAATAGACTACAGCGTAGTCTATAAAATATACTATAGCGTAGTCTATAGAATAGACTATAGCGTAGTCTATAGAATAGACTATAGAGTAGTCTATAGAATAGACTATAGAGTAGTATATAGAATAGACTATGGAGTAGTCTATAGAATAGACTATAGCGTAGTCTATAGAATAGATTATATCTTAGTCTATAAAAGAGACTATAGCGTAGTCTATAGAATAGACTATAGCGTAGTCTATAGGATAGACTAAGGGGGCTAGGTTCAATCGTATACCTAACGTTTGTAAGTATCTCGCTGGTAAGGAGTCTGGAGTGGAAGGTCAGTGAAGATTAGATACACAGCGATCACCAGGCCATAATATTTTCTACTAATGAACCAAGCATTTAGTAAGATTGGCGAAGAAGTCTTAAAAGAGAAAATTACGTATAACCCGTTATTGGATGGTACTGCGACAGAAATGGTTGCACAACTAATGTCAAAACTTAGAGAAGCTTGTGATATCTCTATGCCAAGACGTAGGCCTGAAGGAAATCGTGGAAACACTGTTTCCTACACACGCCAATGTAGGGTATACTAACAATACACTCACCAATCTCGAGACAATAGTGTCAGTAACGGAAGAAGAGATTATTCAAGCGGCAATAAAGATCAGACAAAAAAAGCCTAAGGCCCCGACATTTTCCCCAATAGGGCACACAAGATAGATATGTAAAGCACCCCAAGACACTTCACTAAAATATTGAACCGTTGTTTGGAAGAATGGATATTCCCAGAAGAAACACACATTGGTGCTAATTAAAAACTTAATGAATATAGACCTATATGTCTATTGGATTCCATTGGAAATATGTTGGAAAGCGTTATATAAACAATTGGTTCCAGTAGTGGAAGCAAAGGGTGGACTCTCCGACCGTCAATATGGATTCCGGAAGGCGATTGAGGGTCAAGTAGTAAACAGGAAATACTGCACATTAATAACCCTCGTACCTCGCGGTCGTAATAGACGAAACACTAAAATTCAGACCACATATTGAAAAAATAAGTTCTAAAGCATCGAATATAGCGGCAGCGCTATCCAAAATGATGCCAAACGTAGGAGAACTTAAACAGAGCAAAAGAAGTTTAATCTCTACGGTAGTAAAGTCAACGATTCTATACGCAGCTTCCATATGGTCGGATGCTCTTAAAATCAAGTCAGTAGCATGAAAACTGAATTCTGTGTACAGACTATGTGCTCTAAGAGTCTGTAGCTGATACAGAACAACATCAGACGACGCAGCTTATGCGCGCAAGAAATCAAACCCAACAAACGTAAACGAGAACCCAAATAGTGAGAGACAGAAATCCATGCAAACATGGCAGAAGATATGGGAAGAAATTCGCAAAGGGTGATGGACCTTTAGACTGATACTAAAAATAGAGGAATGGTTGCACAGAACATATGGCGAAGTAAACTACTACCTGAAACAATTTCTCACTGGGCATGGAGGTTACATGAGCTACCTGTAAAAATTCGGACTAGATACGTCAACGAATTGCCCCTATTGCACAAATGAACTTGAGGATGCAAAACATGTAATAATTTGTTTTCCAAGATTTGAAAACGTACGTTTGTCCATGGAAGAACTCATAGGACAGAGCCTAACTGTTGAAAATATAATTGAAATAATAACGAAAAATAAAAAAATCAAAGGAGTCCACAAAAAGTTAGGTGAGGAAGAGAAGCACAGATAGATTTTGTTGCAAGTAGAACCTGAGACTACTTAAGTCTATCCGGTCCTGCGAAGTAATATCGTAGCAGCCAGTACCAAACCAAACCGTGGGTATCTTATTTAAGATTTCATCTACCTATAAAAAAATACTATAGTGTTGCACATAGTATAGACTATGGTGTAGTCTATATATGCTATATCCTACGCTATAATCTATACTAAAGACTAGCTTAGAATCTAGTATACAGACTTGTCTATAATATAGTTTACTGACTATTCTATTAAATATATTTTACATTGTCCTCTATCTAATTTTACATTTCACTAATTTTAAACAATTCTTAAAACTAAGTTATTTCACAAATATCTTCATTTCAATATTTCCACTTCAATTACTATCCTGAAACACTTTTCTTTATACTTTTACAATTCGTTATAACATCTAAATTTCAAAATATAAAAATAGCCTAAAGCTGTAATACCATTTTTTTAGCTACCACCTAAGAAAACAAATTCTAAAATTGCTTTTCACCTTAATTTGTTCTTATGAATTTCATATTGTATTCGATTTTTTTTTTTTTGCTCCTAACCCTTTCTTGTTTTTTTGGTAATCCATTTCGAAGCGTAACACACAGCAACACATTTTTTATGTCTAAAAAAAACCTTTTGTATCCATTTAATTTCAAGAATTTGTGCTTTATTCGTATATTGCATGTTTCAAAGAAATTTCGTTGGAATAGATTAAAAAAAAAAAAAGGTTCTGTTTTTTTTCTGACAGAACCAGTTTAGCAGGATTGAATATATTTTTTTATTTTTTTCTTTTCAGTTTTTAATTTAATAAGAAATTATATTGAGAAAAAAAATACACAACACACTCGTTATAAATTTCTTTGTAAAAAAAGAGAAGGAATGAAATTCTGTTGGGCAAGGGTTGGATTTTTAAGTCATTAAGTCATACTAATAATATGTAGTTATGATTTAAAAAAGAAATAATATTAATATAGATATAAAAAATAGATATAAAATATTAATTATTAAAATGATTTGAAGAAAAGGTAATTTTTAAAGTAATTAAGTATTTTACTTGATTAACAAGAAACTAAATAATTTAAAAAGTGGTTTCTAATAAAATTCCAATATAGAGAATAATTAATTAATCATTAGTACAACCATAAAATATTGATATAAAATTGCAATTTACTTTTTAAAAATTAAAACAGTTTTAGTTAGAAAACATATTTTAATAACAAGCGCTAATGTTATTTTCGGCTCGGCCGAATCTATATACCCACCATCAACTTTTTCACATTTTACGTTATATGGGAGGTGGGAAGTAAGGTGGGCGGACCACGCCTATTTTTTGTTTCCGAGTTTATATTGGTCCTTGAAGTATTTGAACACAATTTCACCTTATATGGGAGGTGGTCAGACCACGCCCATTTTTGGTTTTCGAGTTTATATCGATCCCCAAACTATTTATACAAAATTTCGTTGTGGTACATGCTTTTGTTTGAGAGATATCAGCAGAAAAGTATGAAACGGACACCCTGTGTTTCTAGTTTTTAGCCCATAACTTTTTTTTGTAATAACCGATATATAAGACAAATATTTGTGCCAAATTTCGTCCCCCTACGTTCGAGCCCTATCCTGCTTTCAACAGATGGACATAGCTAGATCGACTCAGAATCTAACCAGGACCCAGAAAATATATACTTTGTGGGGTCTTAAATGATTCCTTCGACATGTTACACACGGAATGACAAAATCAATATACCCCCATCTTTTTGATGGTGGGTATAAAAATCTTGCTCTCGCTAGTATCTTGTTGGCAAATAGACTTTATGACTTTTTTTTAAAGACAAATTAGATTTGGGGAATAAATATTTGAAAGAAATAAATTTTAAAATTTTATTTCTTCGATTTTAAATTTTTAATAAAAAAAGGTTTTTTTTACGTTCTTGTAAGATATTTTTTTATAATTTAGTTATACTTGTTAGCCCTGTCATCAAATTATACTTATATTCAAAATCCTTTAAGTTATCAATGTTAATTACTTAATTACTTAATAAATAATTAATATCAGTTTTATAACTAGTTCCGGAACGCATGTAAATAGCCTATACTTGTTCTACTTTGGTATTACGACTAATGATTTATGTTTGAAATTGTCACCTCTTGAATCTGTCCTTAGAAGCTTTACCTAGCAAGTAACCATTCAATGGAACGATTCCAAACTAATTATTTAATCAATTTTTTTTTTTTTTTTTTAAATTAGGGAACGATTTCAGAATCCATTTTTTTTTTTTAATTCTAATGAGCCATTCTGGAGCCCACTTTTAAAATCAATATAATTTTGTTAAACTCTTGTTTTATTTTTTTTAAATTTTTATAGTTAAAAGAAGTCATTTGGAAACCAGTAATTTGTTTAGAGAAGTAATATAGAAATCATACAGAATTAGTTCTTATGCACTAGTTCTCAAAAACATTCCTTAAAGCAAATTTAGAATCATAATAAGGTTCTACACAGAGTTCCCGAATTGGTTGTGAAGCCACTAGTTTTAAGAATGTTATTAAAGAACGTGAAATGGTTCTGCTTACACCAGTTCTAGAACTAATGATTTTAGAATATGTTCTAAAATTATTCCAGGGTAGTAATAATATAATTTATTTTTTTTTATTTTTTTGTTATTTGTAACAATTTTTTTAGTCAAAAGTAAATTCATAGGTATCTAATAATATCGAACAAAAATCAAAGTTCACCTGACCTTAAAAAAAGGTACGGAATAATTTCAATGCAATTTACCATTATTTATTTTAAGAAAAATTTTAAATTTTTCCTCTGTTCATTATAATTATATAGTTTTCATTGTATACTTTTTAAAATATCTTTTATACTTTATAAGCCATTAAATTCAGAAATCTTCTTCATGAAACCTACAAGAAAATTATATACAAACTTAACTTATGTGATGCTGATAATCAAATCATTTATTGTTTGGGTTCTCAATATGATAACTTGTTCTTAAAAAAAATCTAAGTAATTGAAATTTTGAACCAAGTCAATCACTAGATCAAGTGCCTATTAAATTTTTTTTTTTAGAACAATTAAAAGATGCTTGTTAACCCTGGAAGGGCTTCGATATTTTTACCCTTCTGAGGGCTTCGTTAGTCGAAACGACTAACACAACCTTTTATTTGAAATATTTCAAAACATATCATTAAACTGAAAAATAAAACAATTGATTTTTAATTGATGAATTAATTTAAATAACAGCAAATATTCCTAAATACTTATCGTTGTTTTCAAAATATTAAGCAAAAACTGAAAAGACCTAAATTTTTGTACTTTTTCGGAGATGGTGTTACATAAGTACCCTTTGTGTTAGTTGTGTAAAAAATTTGGAACAGGCAACATAGGTTTTTTTTTTTAAATGTATGTATCCCATAATTATTCTAACCAAAAAAGAGTTTAAAAATAAATGTTTTTTCATACTCTGTGCATATTTCAAATTTGTGATACTTTTTTGAATTTTTTAACAGTATCCCTTAGTAGTTCAGTGTTTTTTTGGCCGCAGAAGCTGAAAACTTATTTTTCTTTTTCTACAATTTACACTATTAAAAATTTACCTGTAGATAAGAGATTTTCGACATTTTAACGATGCTTGGTTGTTATATTGGGAGTAGAACAAAGTCGATAAGACATTAGTCACTTAACTAGATCCTTATGCAGTTTTTAAGGAATTTTATAAAAAAAATGGTTCTTTAATTGTTTTTAACATATTTTTTGAATAAACTATTAATACAATTAATGTTTATTTTGATGCAGGAAATATAGAGCAGCACCGATATATCTTGATTTATTATGATATTTCACTGCCTATTTGGTCGAAAATATTAATCGAGTCCTGAGGTTTTATTATAGAACTCATAAGATGAAGTCGATCTGTAATCGTTATTACTTTATAATATGGCTTTATTTCTATATAAAATAGAAAAGGCATGCTGAACCTTTTCTATTTTATATAGGATATAGAGCTTCCTCATCATCAATGCGTAATGTGACAAGAAAATATACTTATGTGTTGCTAAAATTATTTCTAGAAGTCATATTGTATTTATTTTCCCCCAAAAAAATATATTTCACACTATAGGAACAAATATTAAATACACTGCATTACTATATTTACTAAATTACTTCATCGCTTAAAGTTCAAAAAGTCACACTAAGTGCTTCGTTAGTCGTTTCGACTAACAAATTTGCTCAAAATACTAACTTCCAGACCGCTCACAGCAACATACGTCTGGACACTTCAAGGTCTTATTTACAGCAGGTGTTATACCAAAATTTCCAAAAAAAAAATATATGCAACGAATAAATATCACTCAAAATAACTTTGTTGTTAGTCGAAACGACTAACGAAGCCCTTCCAGGGTTAAAAATACTTCCCCACAGAATAGAAAAATTATTCCAAAAATGTTCAGGAAACATAGGGGCAATATGTGAATATTATAATAATCACGATTTTCTTTTATTATTTTGTATTATTATAATTACTTTTTTTTTTATATAATTATTGTTTTTTGTTTTGTTTTTTTTTTTTTTTTTATTTTATTTTTTCACAAACACTGTCTTTTTTATATAAATTCTTAATTTTTAATTAAAAATTGCTCATATCTTTCTAGGAAATATATAATTTTATTTTCAAATACTTTATCACTTAAATCACAATTGTTATCATTATCAAAACTATACATAGTTTTTTAAATGATTAAAAATTCCAATAACTTTTTATTGAAACAATTGGCAGTTATCAACAATTAATAGAATTTTCTTTTAATAAATTATTATTTTTTTAAACTTTATATCACACCAAAATTACACGTTTTCAAGTGATTAAAAAAAATTCCAAAATTATTATTAGCAATAATTCACAATAGATAGTAAATCATTATTGAGAAAAAATATTTAATATTAAAATCAGAACTGACAACTGACACTTTTTATTTGACACTTCTTTGACTTGGTTTAAGAATTACTTATTTTTAAAATTTATTCAAATCATTGACTACAAAATAGTTAAAATCTCATTATATGTTTATTTAAAAAATATTTCTCATATAAAAAAAAAAATCACATAAATTTTTATAACTAAATTTTTGAATGTTTTTTTTTTTTTTTTTTTTTTTAATTTTAACATTTAATGGATATTATCTTAGTATTGTTATCTATATTATTTTTTAGTAACGATCTAACTTAAAATTTTATTCAAATAATATTTTAAATAATAATTACAAAAAAAAATCTTTTAATTCATAATCTTCAAAAGAATTTTACCCAACTAAGTAAATATTGACTAAAATTCGAATGTTCTGATGATTTTATAACAAAAACTTTGAAAAAATAATTTTCAGATAAAAAAAATGGATGGATACTTTAGAAATATTTTTGGAATAAAGTGAATTAAAAATTTGTTTACTTCTAATCAAAAAAGACAAATTTTGGAAAAAGATTTCAAAATTTTTTTTTGTAAATAACAGATTTGAATAAAATTTTTTAAAATTAAAAAAAAAAAAAATTTCAACAAAATTTTAGTTTTATTTTTATCTTTAGTATCTCTGAATAAATTTCTTTAGGTAGGTACCAGTATAGAGAATATTAATTTATTTAAAACTATTAAAAAAAAGTTTTTAAAATTTGAAATTGATTTTTTTTTTTTTTTTTTTTTTAAATCAACACATTTTTATCTACAATTTTTTAAATTAGTAGTAGCATCTAAATCAGTAAAAATAATTTAAAATATTTTCAAAATTAAAAAAACTCAAAATTTTGAAAACAATTACGCTTGAAAACATTAAAATCTATTTGAACTTTTAAGGTATATTACATTTATATCATATCATTAAAATTTTAGTAATGTTGAAAAGATTTTGAATTTTATAAAATTAACTTTAAAAAAAAAATTGAATTATGTAAAAGTTGCAAATTTTAATTGAAATTAATCATTTATTTGAAAATTTTATAACCTTTATTTTTATAATAAAAAAAATGAAAGCAGATAAATATGTAATATCTGCTTGCTGTTTTAAATTCACCAAACAATTTTTAATTCGTTTAAAAATTTAAAAAAAAATTACGTTTCAAACTAACCTTAAAAAGTTTTCTCTGCAGTTTCCTAGCATTTCAATACTAATTTAGTGTAGTTTTTTTACCTATAAATTAAAATAATATATTTTTATTACTTACCTTTCAAACTCCTTTAAATTTTTGTTGTTAATGTTGCTTTATAATAATCCACAATTTTTTGTTAAAAATTTTCCATGATTAAACATCATTAAAATTTGCCATAAATAAATCAATAACAAACAATAAAAAAAAAACGTAGTAAAAATCAATAAATTTTGGCAACACTGCTCCAAAAAAAAAGGCTAAAAAATGACATTGACGTACACAGGAAAAAACACACACACAATACACATAAATATTTCCATATAGAAAAAAAGATAAAAGCAGGAGATTAAACCAAAAAAAAATTAAGAGACTCCAAATTATAGAACAAAAGTTAAATTTTAATAAATAATTTCAATTAATTCAAATAATTTTTAATAAATATTAGCTAACATTGATTTCTTTAAAACTAATATTTGAACTTTATATAAAAACAGGGTGTGTCTTAGTACAAAAAAAAAAAAAAAAACACAATATTTTTTTCTTCACATAAACCAAAGACCAGGGAACATTTTTCTCTTTAATTTTTGACCATGATTTAGCAGATTTTTTTGTAAAGAATTTAAATCTTCAGACATTTTAATCATTTTCTAAACACTTTATATTTTTAATAAATAATTTTCTTGAAATAAGAACTTTTACACCAGGATTTTTAACACTTTTTTTGAGGTATTTTTTTTTAGTATTTGCTCTTAAGGCAGATAATTAAAGGTCGTTTTTTCTCTTACTCTATGTTTAATAACTTTTTTGGATCACTAATTTTTATTTCCATTTATTTTTTATATAATAAATTTTTCTGTATTTAATTTTTTTCTGATTAACACTTATTCTTCTTTCTTTTGGAAGAGAAAAAAATAAAAGAATAATAGATAAAACCACACAACGACGAAGAAGACTTTTGTAAAGAGCCAACGCTTTATAATAAAATTTTTACACGTAATAACGTAACCTTTGATTTTATATTTTGGGCATTTTTGACTTAATTATGGTAGCAAGAATTTGGTAAAAATTTTCTTTAGATGCAAATGCTTATTAATTTTGAGAATTTTTACCTTTTTGCAATAAATTCGCACAATTTTTACGAAATTTTTTGCAATTTCTACTGAACCCGATTTAATTCAATACAAAACGCACGGCCGACGACGAAGAAACTTGCTTTAAACAAATTTTTTTTGTATCACAAACGTCGACGACGTCAACGACGAAAGAAGAAAAAAAGAGAAACACACATACACAAACTCGCCACACAACAGCCTGGCAACCACACAACATACACATCATACCAAACCAACTTAAAATAAATCAAACCGGGTATGAGTTGAATAGCAGCATTTACAACATGTTGGAATTTGCCTAACAGCTGAAGATTTAATTTTACAATATAATTTGTTTAAATTAATAATAAAATTATTTATTTACTTTCTTTAATTTTTAATTTGTTTAATTTAAATACAAATATTGTTTTTTTTTTTTGTTAATTTTAACTTCTTTCCTTTTTTCTGTTTTTTCCTATCAGCCGTTTATTTGCTTGTGTTGTTTGCCTTTTTTTAATCTTATAGAATTTCTATTTCATTTTTTGTTTTCCTCTATGTTTTGTTGTTTTCCCCAAAGTTCGTCTCATACCATCAACACGTTTTCTTTATTCACCTTTTCTGTTTTATTAATATACAACATACATGTTTGTGTCTTTGTCCAGTCTTTGTATGATTGCTTATGTTTGCCAGTGTTGCCATTTAATTTAGCAGCTGTTAGTTTTGTATTTTTTTTTCTCGTTTTTCTTCTTCTAGTTGTTGTTTGTATGTTACATTTCTTTGCAAAATGTGTTTTTAATTTTTTTATTCCTATGCTTCTTCTTTCGTTAATTTTCTTTTATTTTTTTTTTTTGCTTTATTTTTTTTGTTTTTTTTTTCTTTCATTCGTGTAGATATGTATGTATGAGTGTTAGTGTGTGAGTGCTTAAGAAATACATATGGCTTTGCTGCCACATTTCATTATTGGACAAGTGAAAATTATTTGGAAATTTTGAAGATATTTTTATCATTTTCAAAACAGCCCCTGAAAAATGGTCACCCCAACTACTTAGCCAGATATGATTTATGAACAAATTTTTTTACGTGTTTTTTCTGAAGCAATAACAATTAATTTCGATTAAAAAGAACTTTTCAAATTTAGCTACAAAATATAACTAACATAAACATGTAATTACAGATTTAGATTCATTTTAATAAATATATGTAAGTATATACATAAGGTGATTAAAATTATAAAAAATGCTGAGAAATGACAGCAGAAAATTTTAATCAAAAATATATCGCACTTATGATATAAATATGGTGCTGTCATATTCCTAATAAAATGCAGTGCCGTCTAAATTTCCTAACGGAGACTTAAATTAAAATCCTTTTTGAGCAATTTTTCTTACTAAGCTTTTGCAATCTCTTTACATCTTTCGTCTACGAAATTAGAATTGCAGCAAGTAAAAATATTGTGTGTGAACCCCGACTATTTAAGAAATATTTATTACTCGGTTTTAAAAAATCTAATACAAGCGGCGACATAACAAAAAAAATGTACAAATAAATTTGTTTAAAATTATAATCTAGACTTATATTAAATGGAAGCTAATCCAGTCTAGTCTTAATTAAAATACATATTTTATTATCAATTAATGAATAAAAATAAATATACCTATTGCAGAAAGTAGAAAAATGTTTTTTATTTTATTGTTTAATTTAAAAATGCTACATATTTTATTTTTTATTAAAATTTTTTTAATTGGACACTTTAACTTAAGATAACGTGTTGAAATTATAAAAAGTGATAAATTATTTTAAAGTTGTATTCAAATTATTGAAACCACCAAATTTGCTTTGATTTATTTTATTGTAGAAATAAAATTTGAGTTATTTCATACCATAAGAAAGTTACGAATAATCTTGTTTTATTTATGTTTATAACATTTCATTAAAAATATGAATATTATATATGAATATTTTACTATTAACGGCATATTATTGCATCTGACGATTTTTAGTGCATATTTATAGCATATCTTGTTAACCCTTTTAGAGCATATTTTGATATTTTAAGGATAATTTTTTTATACCTCATGAAATGTTAAAAAATAAAATAATAATAATAAAAAAAATTAACTAATGGATACCATTTTATTGTTGAGAAGATTTTCTTGTAGAAACAAAATTGAATATTATGATTGAAGTTTATGTTGTAAAAACAATATTTTTTTTATGAAAGCATATCGAGCCCTAACTTACGATACTATTAATTATGCTATAAATCTGAAATGACACTTGATACATCGATATAATTTTGACAAATGATCTAAATGATTCTAAATTATAGATTTTCATCAAAACACGAATTTCGAAAATGTTGTCGGTTACGATATTTTGGCGGTCAACGATCGTTATGATAATTTCTGAACTAATAATAGTGTCTAGAATTAGATAGGTAAGAAAATAGAAGATCAATAACGTTATAATGAGATACAGTAAAAAATGGGGATTCAAATTTCGATGCGGTTGAAAAATTTCAGTTTGCCTTATTTTATAATGTTGAAATATAAATAAAACCTATTTTTTTTTAATGAAAAACATAATTTTGTTAAAAAGTTATATAAAATCTTTGTTTTTTTTTCGCGTTTTTTAGAGAATATTTTTCGTTTTTTACTGCATATTTAATACAGTAATATTTTTTCTCTCCTAAGTTGATATAACATATAAGATTTGAATGTTTTAAATGCAAAAAAAAAAATAAAAAATCTTTTAGTTATTGCTAATTTTATTGCTGAATACTAGATAGTCAGAAAAAATAATATTTTAAGAGCATATTTTTTTAATTTTAATGCCATATTTTCCGATTTTAAGAGCATTTTTTATGTGCATAAAAATCTTTCAAAGCTTTTTTGGTTGCACTGCTGATTACAGTGGGATTTAAAGAAAAGTTTTGAAATTAGTTAAATTTTCTTGAATTTGTCGGTGTTCACACAGAGCAATTTTTCTTGCTCAAATTCTGACTTCGTAGACGGAAGAAGTAAAAAGCATATAACAGCTTATTGTTTCCTTTTTCCTTTTTGTGAACTTTATATTCTAAATAATAGTAATTTATTTTATATATACATAATTTGTATAATAAAAAATAATATAAAGTAAATTAAAAAGTAAATTTTATATCAACATTTTACTTCAATTTGTTATAAAATATTTTTCTATTAATAATATGTTAAGTAAAAAATTTTGTTCCATATTAAACAATAATAGAATTTATTTTCCCTCTTTTAAGTTTTTTTTTTTTTTTTTAAGTTAAAAAATTGCATTAAAATATGAGTATTTTTACCAAATTTTTGTCAGTTTGTTGAAAATATTCACAGGTGAATCAAAGATTTTTTCATTTATTAATTAAAATTTTTATATTTGCTTAAAATATCTTAAAGAAAGCTGCTTTAAAACTAAAAATTTAAAAAATCTTGACTAATGTAACATTTAAAATTTTCCCAAAGATTTTTTAGTTAAATAAATACCTAACATTTCGCTAGAAAAACAAATATGCAAAAAAACTACTGTTTCGAAATTTATATTTAGTTTTTAGTTTTATAAGATTTTTTTTGCAATATTTCCCCTTTTAAGTAGAAACTGAAAAACCCCTTACCCTATTTAATATTTTCTAATACATACCAGACTTATTTAATATCTAATAAGGTCAGCTAAGCTATTAACCTTATCTTTTGTTTTAATACCTCTACATTCAAATTTAGATCAACATCATCCTCATATTCTTTTATAAAATAGCGAATTATCTTGATTAAATATCAATTTCCTTTATTTAAACAAAAACACTAATACAAACACCAATACTTCCATACAAATTAAAAATATCTAACAAATAAATTATTTAAATCCACGATACAATATTCCCTATACTGTATGTATAATGCGTGTCTTTATTTTTTGCAAAAAAAAAAATCTATCTTCAAAATCAACGAAATGAAAAAAAAAACTATTCAAACTAACAAAAATCAAATTTATATTCTAAATAAATTCAACAAAATATACAGATACAGCAACAACAAATAAAAGTTACCTAAAAATACAAAAATTTAAAGCAGCTTAAATTCATATTGATTTGGCAGCAGAGCAACAGCAACTACAACAACTACAGAGGAAAAAAACACATTAAATGTTTGTTTTTTATTATTTTGTCTTTTTTTTTTGCAAAAAAACAAAAACAACAACACACCATACACTCTTGTGTATATATAAAAAATAATAATAACAACAAAGTGGTAATAAAAAAAACTTTGCTAAAAGTGAAATGTGGCAACATAGCATGAGTGATAAATGTGCTGTGTTGTCAGAGTTCATATTGTGTGTCGTACTCACTTATTGACTGTTTAGCTCACTCTCTAACTGTCTGACTCTCTCACTCACGTACTGTTTGCACATACAGTTTAACAATACTACATATACATAAACACACATACTCTACATTCACTCTGCTTCTTCTTTTTATATTTTTTTTCTTATTCTGCTGCTGTTATTATTGTTCGTCGTTATTATTGTTGTTACTGTAGCCAGTGTTTTTTTTTATTTCGTTCATTCTCTGTTGTTGTTTTGCTTTCGTTGCCGTAGTACTTGTTGTTGCTGCTATTATTTTTTTTTGGCTTTCATTTGGTTATCTTGTTGTTGTTATAATAATAATTATTTTTATACACCTCATCTGCAATTTATATCAAATATAAATAAAAAAAAAAGAAAAAAAAAATTACGAATGAAATGCAAACCTAACAACTACGTGTACTATAAGGTACAGTGGTGTGGAAAAGTTTTTATACTGAAAGAAAGTATAGAAAAACAAAAATTACTAAAAGTTATTTATGTATGGACAAAAACAATCAAGTCGCAATGAAAAAATCATCGTACTAGTGATTTGTATATGTTTTTAAGAAAATTTGCCAACAGACACCCCCGAAGAATAGGTACATGTTTAAACAGATTATTACTCCCTAGATTATAAAAAATTCGGAAGATCGTGGCATATGCTGATAATGTGGTCATATTGATGACGGGGAAATTTCTTCCCACAATCTGTTAGATCATGCAGTCTGCGCTGGGTAAGCTGTCCTTCTGGGCCACTGATAAGGGGTTATAAGTGAATCCTGATAAGACGAAGTTAGTTGTTTACTAGGAAGTACAAGGTTGAGAATTTTAGATTACCGTTACTGGGTGGTACGGAACTGAAAATTTCCGAATCGGTGAAATATCTTTGAGTATAATAGTAAGATAACTTGGAAAAATAATGTTCAAGAGAGACTCATACCAAAGAATATGGATACGCACTTGGTAAAATCCAGGCTAGTGGCCAACTGCAAAAGTGAACTGAGGTAGCTATGGGAACATTACGTAGTGAGACTCTGCTGGGTACCAGACCATTCCATCATATCTGGCAATGAAATGGCCGAAGAATTGGCCTTGACTCAGCGATGAATGTCTCGGAAAGTGAATCCTACGTGAAGCCTCTTCTGCTATAGGAAGAGCAATGAATGGATCTTGGCTAGAACCAATCAGGCTTGGGGGAGTAAAGTGGACTGTAAGGTATCGAGGGCGATATGGTCGGCGCTCGACAGGGCATGCTAGGTGTCATAATGGGACACTGCATGATAGGGAAGATGGAGTCTAAATGAGACGCTAGCAATTCCAATTTTTGTATAATGTGTGAGGACGTTGAGGAGACAGAATCTATTGGACATATTGTGAGTCACTGTCCACGATTACAACATCGTAGGATGAAGTGGTTAGGCAGTCAATTTCTCGACGGGTTATGTGACGTTTCTTTTCGTCAAGTGTTTTGAAACATACATACATATGTATATGAAAAAGAAAATAATAAATTTTTAGACGCTTACATTTCCTGAATGCAAATAAAAAAATGTTACTACGTAAAATTTACGTACATATGTATGTATATTTAGTATTAAAAGTATAAATTTAGAAATATGATTAGAAATGGCCGAGTAAATGTTGAAATATTCGTCGAATAATCTTCATTTGGTGGATATAATGGTCATTTATAACGCTTCAATGAAATTAATGTATTAATTGAAAGAAAATTATGAGCTGCTAAGATTACTGTTATACTAAGAACTTTATACAGAAAGGAAAGCCAAATTAGTTTAAGGGGTTTTTATGTTTTGTTCTTATTTATTGAATTTGTTTTTTTTTTTTTTTTTCACTTTAACCCTTTGTAAAGACAAATAAAAATAATAAAAATGTTTTTAGCTGATAAAAAACTTACAAATAAAAAACTTTAGAGGAATAGCCATGTGCACGTAGAAAAAATATCGTTTGTATTCTAGGGTTAAACGTATATCAGGATGCGGTAGAGAAGACAAAAGGAAAATAAGCAAAAATAAAAAGCATAACAATGCGTCGCTCTCATCGTACGTACTTGTGTACGTTTGTGAATACTTTAGTTTGCTTTGATAATTTTCGTCGCTTGAGCAAAATTTTTATTTCTTTTTTACAACTCACAATAGCGGACGTTTTTGCGTTTTATGAGCGTAAAGAAATTTTATATGTATCGCATATGTATTTATATTTGGTATATATTTTCTTATTTTTTAATAGCTACATAAATATATTTATTAAATATAAGTATTTCTACTATAATTATATTAGTTTTATTTAAATTCTGCACTAAAGCAATGAATGCGAGTACAAAAAACAAAAATAATTTGCCATCGGGCGTAAAATGTTGCGTAAAAAAATGCCAAAAATCGAAAAGACATTATAAAGACTTAAGAATGTTCAAATTTCCTTCGTCGGATAGGATACTAGGTAAAATTTGGCGGGAGAAATGTCGAATTCCTGAGGATTTTGATAAAAATCTTTATATATGCGCAAACCATTTTTCAAATTCATACTTAGGGAAAAAGAGGTTACATGCGGAAGCCATTCCAACTGAAGATTTGGATGAAGGTAGGTATTCAAAATTTAATTTAGCTAAAAAAATATTTTATTAATTTAATAAATAAAAATAATTAAAATCCTTTTAAGATTTCTCCGATATAGGAATAAAAGAAGAATTTGTAGAAGAAGATCATAGAACAGATTGTATAGAAAATAATACGGTTACAAATGAAACAATAATTGAAGGTGAATATGAACCTTTAGAAAATTATAATGCTGCCACATCAAACCAAAATACTGCAAGTAAGTTTGAAAAAAAATATATATATACATACATACATACATACATACATACATACATACATACATACATACATATAAAATATTTAATAACTATTTCATTATTAATTTTTTTAATAGAAACTCTCAATGAAAATACTTTTTGCAGCAAAGATAATAATTTTGAAGAATGGTCTAAGAAAAAAAAAGAATTACTAGAAATAGAGCTACTCGAAATGCGTAACTATAAATACAAATTGGATTTACGGAAAAGGGAGAAAGAATTGCAAGTTAAAAAAAGAGAAATAATTTCAACTTTAGGTAAGCATCTAACTGAAAGGATTTCTTTAGAAATGTTATTTACTTTGAGATTAATTTTTTTAGATCCTTTAGATGACAATAATTTACCCAGCAAAGACAATAATTTTGAAGAATGGTCTAAGAGGAAAAAAGAACTACTAGAAATAGAACTACTCGAAATGCGTAACTATAAATACAAATTGGATTTGTGGGAAATGGAGAAAGAATTGGAAGAGGATTGTTCAAAATATACCAGAGAAATCGAAAGTCTTCTATAAATTAAAACATAATTTTCAAATTGATCATTAAAGAATATTTGCTTTGTTTTTTTTTTAAAATAACTTTTTGTTTAAAAAAAAGTAGAAAACTTTAATTTCTGAAAAAAAATTCACAATATAAATTTTATTTCTGGCCAAAATAATAGAAATTATAAACATTTTTTAGTTAAAAAATTAAATAATTTAAAAATAACTTAAAATTAAAAATATAAGTAATCTTTAAACAAATAGATTTTTTTTTAAATAAAAAATTTTGAAAGTTTCTATAAAAAATAAATTTTATCAAAAATTTTTGTTTCAAATAAAAAATTAAAAAACAACTAAAAAAATGGAGAAACATACAAAATAAATTTTCTGTCAAAAAAATGAAAAACTTATTTTTTATTTAGTCGGCGTTCACACAAGAAAAATTTCTTGAAGCAATTCTGATTTTGTGTGAGAGAGAAAAGGAGGAATATGAAAAAGTACAAACTAAGCCAATTAAAGCAAAAATTGCTGAATTAAAATTTTGTGTGTGAACGTAAATCCAAGTTCAATAGAAAAAATAGAACAATTTCAGAAAGAAAAATTCCTGTGTGTGAACTTGGACTTACTTTAATTTTATCCGTAGTTATTAGGAAATGTAGCAAAATGGTAAAAAAAACTGATAGCAGATTCATGTTTAGCACGTTAAAATCTATCAAGGTAGGTTCTAAAAGATTTATTTTTCTTTATCAGAAAGTACCCTCAAAATAAGGTATCTGGTACCTTCATATTTATTATATTGAAAAATTTTAAATCGAAACTTTTTTAATCACTGTAAATGTACTCTCATCATCATCATCATCATAAGGCAAACTGTGAATTTAAAGCAGAGAACAGAGGCCAGTCACAAAACAGCACATAAAGCTACATACAATAATAATACAACACATAACCTTAGCCACAGAGAAATAAAGAAAAATACAATAAAATAAGCAAACAAACATACATATGTACATACACGAGAAAAATAAGAAAAAAATAAAAAACAACAACAAAATAAGTGAAATAAAAAAAAAATTGAGTTAAAAAACTTGCTGACACCAACACAAAACAACAAAAACAAGAATGAAAACACAAAAAAAAACCGTGAGTCAAACTAACAAATCAAACAGTCAACAAGACAGAACGTGAAATTGACTTAAGCACACATTCATACATACAAACAAGTATGCATAACAACATTTTACAATAAAAACAAACCATTATTATTATACCATTCTGCGTTTTTTTGTTTCTTTTGTATTTTGTTATTTAGATTTCTTTTTTTTTTTTTGTAAATCACCCCACACGGCTTAGCATTTTTTCGTTTCGTTCATACATTATAGTTTTTTTTTCTTAACTAACCAAAACCCTCCGCCCCCATCCTCTTCGTTTTGCTTACTTTTTTTTTAAATCTTGCTCTTTGTGTCTCTGCACCGTCCTTCAACTAACTATTTACCGGTTCGGTTTTGTAACACCACAGACTCTTTATTTTGTTTTTATTTTTGTTTTTGTAGAATAGTCCCACATTGAAAAAAGAAGAATCTTATCATTTATTTTTTTTTTCTTCTACTTTTTTCTTTCATGTTCTTGTGTAAAAGAATTCTTTTATTTTTATCTGACTGTTTTTTGCTACCGATTCTTTTTTTTTTTTGTTCAAATGGGGTTTTTTCATAAAAAATGGGAGGAAAGCGGTTTTATTGGGAAGCAGCAAGAAGATGAAAATAAGAAGAAGAAATCATATAGTATGTAAGGTTGTGTGAGTGAAAGGTTGTTATAATAATATAAAAAAACAGCAACAACAAAAAGAGGAACGACGTCAAAACCCAAGACTATCTATCTTCTTTGTTGTTTCCTAAAATAAATTGTCTTTTTTTTTGTTGCTCTTACTCTTCTTGACGCCTTTGGTCTGTTCTTTAAGTGGAATTAGTAATTTAGCGTTTTTTATATTTGTTTAGTAGGAGGAAAATTCTGCAAATATATTAAAAATTTTTCTATGCGCATATAGTCAAGTCACTCGGCGCATAACTTATTATACTTATATACAGTAAAAACTCCATTAACGGTCAACTCCGGTAGGCGGACAATTTTTTATGTCAATGTTTTAGATGGCATTTTTATAATAAATAAATCTCCGCTGTTTTTAAAGAAAACATCTCTCGTAGCCGGACAAAAATCATAAATGGTAAAATAAATGTACCGAATATTGTGTAATGAGATGCATCTTATTTTCATTTTAGTTCGTGTTTGCATTCATATTTAATCTTTATTTACATTTTTTTGAAGTTAAATAGCTAAGAATACTAAGAATAGAAGGCTTGTCAAAAAAAACCTTATTCTGTTGTCAAAAAAAAACCTAACTTTAAGATTGTGTTAGTCAAATTTTATTTATATGTATTAGTGCTGAAACCACTTTCACCACACATCATAATCATACATAGTTGCACAAGAGAGTATTAACAAATTATTAAATATCTTTCATCTTTTGATGCGGGTTACATCCATCCAAATAGTAATTACTTTTTGTTGATGAATATGAAAATAATTTAATATTATTTTAAATTCTGTTTTATTTTTAATACCAAAAGTAGCAACATTGTTCGTTCAATTTAAATTTCAACATAATTATTTTGCGTTGTTTCTCTCACAAGTGTGTTGAATTCACACAGAACTTGTATGTGAGGATAGAGAAATGTTGTTGTTGAACGAAATTGACACATTTTCTATTCTTAAAATTCTTTGTTAAATAGTTTACTATTCGTTTTTTTACTTAACTTTTTGCTGATTTTAAGCAAAATATGTGTATATATTTTTTTTTAAATTTAACTTTGACTTTTACACTTGATTAAAAATTCTTCGTACTGGAAAAGAGACAATGAAAATTTTATCCCTAAAAACAGATGTCCCAGTATTCAATGTCCTGAAGACAGTCTAGATGACGGGTCCATAAGTTGTCGTACAACACAATGACGACAGATTCCTACAAATCTTAAAAACATTTTTGAACAAAGGGCATAAAAATTATGTACAAAATGCAGAGCGACATTGTCATAAGTCATATAAAGTAGTTGGGTGCTGCTAAGGATCGAGGCCAGGCGACCAAAATCATTTTCCCAAGTAAACCCTGTCGTTTATAAATGAAGTAACATGTCAAAGTATGTAGATGACCTTGTTGCCAAACTTGTCCTCGACATGCTTTTTATTTTTAACCCTGAAAGGCTACACTTATTTTTATTACGAAAAGGCTACACTTCGTCGAATCGAAGACGGCGATTTTAAAACAGTTTTTGTTCACACTATAATGTTTGAAAATTTTTCGAAATCGAACTTTTTGAATTACTTAATTTGTATATACATATGTACATAAATGATATAAAATAAAGGTAAGGTTACATTAGACAAATGTTTGATTCGAATTTGTTTGCCCAAACGTACACAAAATGTTTCCAAATTAATAAGTATTTTATTTTTTGGTCACATTAAGCACATTTATTTTCCCATTTTTGTTTGTTCAAGCAGACATTAAATATAGTTAAACAAAGAATACTAATAGAAAGCTTGTCAAAAAAACCTAACTCTGTTGTCATAAAAAACCTAACTTTAAGATTGTGTTAGTCAAATTTTATTTATATGTATTAGTGCTGAAACCACTTTCACCACACATTATAATCATACATAGTTTCACAAAAGAGTATTAACAAATTATTATATATAATTCATCACAATTATATTCGCCGATTCCCTGCAAACATTTTCTATTGCGGAAGTGGCTAAGAAGAGTCTTCCAGAAGTTGAAACTCATCGCCACGACTATTGCCAAAGTATCATTAAAATCATCTTCC
The DNA here is from genome assembly GCA_951394005.1 of Protophormia terraenovae. Taxonomy (NCBI): domain Eukaryota; kingdom Metazoa; phylum Arthropoda; class Insecta; order Diptera; family Calliphoridae; genus Protophormia; species Protophormia terraenovae. The sequence continues at coordinate 96,925,127 of OX596076.1, forward strand.
GTCGGGAAGAACTGTTCCTCGTGGAAGTGTCTTCCAGACGACTCGAAGAAGACACTTCTGAAAGTGTCGAAGAAGACTCTTCTTGACGCCACCCGGAAGATGATCAGAGAAGTGTCGTCTTATTCTCTTCTAGAAGATGATTTTTAGTTTTTTTATTTCTGTATTTATAATTAAAATTATTTTTTTATATATCATTATTATCTTTATTTCACAATTATTATACATATAAAACTACAAAATAAATAATTTACATATAAATTAATTTAACATTTAAAATAAAATCTCCATGGGAAACTTCTGGTCAAATCCGGTACCTTTAAAAGAAGAAAAGAAGATTAGTAATAATTTTAATTGTTAAATTTTATTTAGATTACCTTTTGTATGAAGAATTCGGCAAGGCACTATTACAGGCAAAGTTTTGGACGTCTTTAAAAATGCAAATACTTGTTCGTTCCATGAAATTTTTCCTAAAATTAAAATAAATTGTGAGTAAAATCTGATATTACTAAATAAAAGTTTTAGAAGATTTACTTACCTTTTAAAAATGTCCTTTATTAATAATTTCTAAATTATTAACAATAAAAAAACACTTATGTAATTATCAGGAACACTTTTTTTATATTTATTATTGCTGCCGAACTGTACCAAAGATAAATTGTTACTGAAAACATGATTCTATCTGCTTCTTTATTGTGTTATTTTCTTTTCATAAATTATCCAACAATCTTACCAACACACGTCCAGAAGATTATTGCGCAATAGTAATGTATTTTGTTTTTGTTAAATTCGAATTATCATCTTATTATCTTCCAGAAGTGACTTCAAAGTATACTTCTGGAAGATCAAAGGACGATAGTAATGTATTTTGTTTTTGTGAATTTCGTACACACTTCTCACAATCATCTGGAAGTCACTAAGAAGTGACGTCTGGACGATTAATGCGCAATAGCAATGTATTTTGTTTTTGTATTTTTTGAAAAATCTTCCGACAATCTTCTAGAAGACACTAAGAAGTGGCGTCTGGAAGATTAGCAACAAATTTATCTTCCAAATGTTTGAAGGGTTTTTATCTTTTGATGCGGGTTACATCCACAAATAGTAATATAATTACATTTCTTTGCTTTTTGTTGATGAATATGAAAATAATTTAAAATTATTTTAAAATCTGTTTTTTTTTTTAATACCAAAAGTAGCAACATTGTTCGTTCAATTTAAATTTCAACATACAAAAAAGGAATGTCAAAAATAAAATAAAAAAATATTTTTTCAGTTTGTGGAAAATATTCGTTTTACGGGAGTTAAAATACTATAAACGCGTGTGAAAAAATAATAAAAATATAGTGTGTTTGTTGAAAAATGTGTCGCGTGTGTAATTTTCCTTAAATTTTAAGGAAAATATTTGTTTATTTTGTGTTGTTTCTCTCTCTCACAAGTGTGTTGAATTCACACAGAACTTGTATGTGAAGAGAGAGAAATGTTGTTGTTGTAGGAAAGAGTACTATTTTCCCTTCTTAATATTCTTTGTAGTTAAATAAGCAAATAAGAAAACATGTTTCATCAAACTGTCGAAAGCAATAAATATAATATAGAAGAAAGGACAATGATATAGGCTATTCACGACCAAACCCATAACGCCCTCAATTCCACCAGCGCCAAAAACATTAAGGTCCCCCTACTGCCGCTTATTTTCACCAACGAACCTCATAAGAGCGCCTCCTATTTTCCGTCATGCTCAATCTCCTCCTTCTGAGGGTCAACCACTGACCTTCCAAACACCGCCTCCATAACAACCTCCGTAATGTCATCACCTGACCGACCCACCTTATTCTAGGATGCCCCGTTCCACTCGTTTCGTCCTTCGTCCCACCTGCATCACTAGCAGCCTTAGCAGCGAACTCATCAGCACTCTTTATCGGCTTTGGCGATTCCACTTGATCCGCTTGCTCAAGTCCACCTCATACATCTCCGAACTGGACGAATCCATCTCATATTGCCGCTACATAACCTGTACTGACAACATAACATCGTCATACTGCTAAAAGTTATCTATAATCACGTTTTGCTACACAAGTTATTCGCGGTTAAAGGTACCAAAAATAATTTTTGTGCATAAATATATCTCGCTTATTATGCATTCTACATGTTTTGATGCTATTGCAACATGTATAGAATACAAAATTTGCTACAATTTTGCTGAAATACATATGCACCAACTTGTAGGGAAAGTTCATTGACTTGCTTAAGTATGTATGTCTCCGAAATCTTTTCATTTTTACATTGTTACAGAGAAGCCTCACTGAAAATTTTACACTTGGATCAGAAAAGATTTCTTGACAGTATATGCAACAGAACAGAAAATATCTTTAGAAGATAGTTGTTATAATTTTACTATATCGTCTTGAAATATAACGGATGCTAAAAACCATTACGCATAAAATGATTTTAGCATCTTTGACCGAAAGTAACTTCCGTACCAAATACGTGATTATCGATGACTTTTGGCAGTATATTTAAGACAACAAGACGATGATAAGTATATGTAAAAATTCTGAAGTTAAGTCATTTTTTCATCTAATTTTTATACAGTACCAATTTCTATATATAATTACATATCCTGTTTTATTATATTTTTGTTGCATGATTAATGAAATTATTAAAATGATCAGCAATATTGCTCTATATTTGCGGAATTTATTGCTGAAAACTTCTCATTAATAAATAAAATATTAAAAATTTTTATGATTAGATTCAATAGTAAACAATATGGCAAGATACAACTATTATTTGATAGTGTTTTCTCTAACTAACATTTTGTAAGATCAAATAATTATTTGCCCAAAAAATTATGTGGTCACACTGTGTTCACATTACGAACATTTTTGTCTGCTATTAAATAAGTTTGTTTGCCCAATATCAGTTAATTTGTTGTTTGCCACCAAAAATATTTTATGGTCACATTACGGCAAAGAAATATTTATGAGTTTCAGTCAAATGTTTCCCTAATGTGACCGTACCTTAAGAATTTATTATTTTTTTTTATTATTAAGTTTTAAAATAATGTTTTTTTTAGTAAAAAACGACATCACTGAAAAATGCTTGGTCGATTCGACGAAGTGTAGCCTTGCAGGGTTAAAATTTCCTGGATAGTTAGTAAAAATGCTGTTAAAGGAAGTATGACCCTTAGTCAGCGAAGAGATAATTTTTTCACGTACGAAAAATTACTAAATTTAGAAAGTAATTTCAAGAAAATGGAATGAAAGCCGAGAGAAGCGAACTGTTATCAGGCCACTTTCAAAAAAAAAAAGCCATAAATTCCATAAAATCATAATTTATTGCAAATAACTTCTAAATGAAAATGCAAAACGTCGTTTGCCGCAGAAGTAAAAGAAAAATAGATAAATCATAAAACACCTTTCAAATAAACTTATTCATAAAAGAAATAAATTGTTTGACTGTTTTGTTTATTAAGTTAATGTTACGATCTTTTGACTTTTGTTAATAGTGATGTCATTATACCCTACACCACCATAGGTGGTTGGGGTATTATGTGTTTGTGCTGATGTTTGTAACGCATAAAAAAAGTTATCCAACACCCACCTTAAAGTATACCAATCGACTCAGAATCACTTTTTAAATCGATCTAACGATGTCCGTCCGTCCGTCCGTCTGGCTGGACGGCTGGCTGGCTGTCCATGTAAACCTAGTGCACAAAGTACAGGCCGCAATTTTGAAGATAATTGAATGAAATTTGGCAAGTGGGATTTTTATGATACAAGGACGAAGCCTATTGAAATTTGTTATGATCGGTCCATTATTTCACCTACCCCCCATACAAATGTCCCCCCGGAATAGAGTTTCCACACTTAAAAATGTATTAATATTAAGATTATTTTAATGAAATTCGGTCCAATGAAGTTTTGTGCAAGTACCAATCTTTGTACCATATATTATGAAAATCGGTCCACGATTGACCATAGCTCCCATATAAACCCCCATTCCGAAAATCACTTTAACGTGCATAAATCCCATACGAAAGATAGTATCAAGTTAATATTCAACACAAATAAGTTTTATATAAATAGAAACAACGTTGCCAAAATTTATGAGAATCGGTCCATAATTTACCATAGCTCCCATATAAGCCCACTTCCGGAAATCGCCCTATAATGCAAAAAATCATCAAAATGTTATTATTAACGCATTATTCTGTACTAGCATGCTTTATTTTAGATTTAGTAAAAGTGGTCTACAGGTCTAATATAAATCCACTTCCCGAATTTTTATGCTCATACGCAATGGTGTAGGGTATCATATAGTCGGTCTTGACCGACTATATCTTTTTCTCTCGTTTTTATATAGAAGTGGTCATGATATAAACAGTCAGCTGTGATTTCAGCACCTTATAGTTAAAATGCCTTGGATGATTAATTTTGGGGTTACAGTTGATGGGATAAATGGGCCAAGTGTCGAGTATGATGCTATGTAATATTACTAGCTTTTCTGTTGTCAACAGCACGTTTCCAATGGGTTTCCTTATCAGACTCATGAGCGCTCGTCAGATTAAGGGCGTCCAGGAAGAATAAGGTGTAATATGCTTTCGTAGATTTTTTTCTACAGGTGCTTAAATTTTTGAGATCCAAAAGAAAATAATAAAAATATCAGAAACTTATTCTAAAGGAACCACCGAAACAAACAAATCGTCTCCGAAAATGCAAAACAACGTAACATCACTTTTTGTAACTTTACAGGAGGCACAAAAAAACATTTTAAAATCAAAAGAAACTATCCTACCAACAAGATTTTTGAGTTATTACAAGTTATTACATACATAAATATCGGCTACTGTACATACATATATGTATAAAGAATTTGTTTACTGTTTACACCAATCCAGAGTGTCTCCGACCAATAATAAGATTCACCTTTAAAAATAAATTTTCAGATACTATTTAGCTTTCCTCTTTCACCTCTTTAGCTTATTGTTCACAAATCCAAAACAAATTTAAAAATAAACATTTAAATTTGTACCTTTTAAAAATACTATGTTGACAACATTGTTCTATAGAGTTAAGCAGGCGTTTCTATGGAAAATTAATGACTGTGCAACTGATAGACAGACAAAAACACACTCACATATTGAAACGACAAACCTAGCAACAGTCAGGCAGACAGTTAGACACACAGTCAAACTCAATGGCAAACATTCAAAAGTTGAGTATTACGATGTGTGTATTTTGTCTGTCTGACTGTTTTGATTGTTAACGACGTTATTCGTTTGTATACTCGTTATTTCATGTTTTACTTTTTGTTGTTGCCGTTGCTGATTTTACTGCTATCTCTGGTTGTACGTCGATTTTACTTTGCGTTTGTCTGGGTTTTTTTTTTTGTTTGATTCTCAGTTTTCCATTATTTTATTAGTATAATTGAGAAGAGAGGAGAGTGAAGAGGTTCGTTCGTTTAGTAGTAGTAGTCGTTATCGTAGTTGTTGTAGGTACTATTTGCTGGTTATGTGCACATTAGAGTTGAGTTTTTTTTATTCATACACGTTCTTCTTGTTTTCGCCTTTGTATGAAATTTTGTGTGCTGTGTTCTCGAGTGTATTTGTGTATTTTTTTTTGGAATTTTAGCCGCATTCACTATACAACACACACATACTAAATAACTCGTTATTATCACCTACTCGCCACCAAATACACTCACCGTCTAGCTGACTCGCTCGCTGAGTATATCACCAATTGTCTATTTCACATACACACACTTTCCTACAAACGTTCATACAAGTTTACTTCGTCGTACAATCTCAAATGTATTCATTAAAATTTTGCAATTTATTTTTTTTCCATCTCTTCTCTTATTTCTTTATTATTATTTTTTTTTAATTTTATTTGCTTATCTTTTATATTTTCCACTGCTATTCTCTATTCGCTGCTGCTGCTTTATTTTTATTTTTCTAGTTGTTGTTGGTTTGAGTGTGTATATTTGAGTTTTTTTAATAGTCTCTTCTGCTTACTCAGCATGGTTCTTCTTCTTGATAAAAAGGTTGTATACATTTCGACCTATGGTAACCAAAAGTTCCAACTAGAATTCTCACATGTTAACCTTCAGAGTTTTGTATTAATTCTGTAACGTAATCTCTTGAGGTTTTATTATTCACACACCTAAACACATTCATTGTACATCTAGTATTCTTTTCAGCTGATTGTTATTATTGTTGTTGTTGTTGTCATTACATTTAAATGAAACCTTAAATATATTATGTGAACTGTGAACTGAACTACTAAAATTTTATAATTGGAATCGCATGCAATAACAACAAAAACAACGATATTCATTCATATTTTTTGAAAGGGTTTCTTATTTGGAAAAAGATAAGATTTAGTAATTATGATTGTGATACTTTAAAATATTGAAATGTATTGAAGATACTTTAAAGAAAACTCAGTAAATTTATGATTAAAGAATTTCAGCCTTATTAAAAAAAAAAAATAATGTAGGTTTGATAACGAGTTACTAACTTTTTCTTATGGAAATTTACATACAAAAGAGTTAGTAACTCGTTATCAAACATACATTAGTTTTTTTTGAATACGGCTGTTTATGTTCTAGGACCCGAAAACTGTAAATGGAGACGTTTATTTGTATAATATTCTTGTATTGCAAACTGATGATTCAGCCGTATTAAAAAAAAATAATAATGTAGGTTTGATAACCAGTTACTAACTTTTTCTTATGGAAATTTACATACAAAAGAGTTACTAACTCGTTATCAAACATACATTATTTTTTTTTTGAATACGGCTGTTTATGTTCTAGGGCCAGAAAACTGTAAATGGAGACGTTTATTTGTATAATATTCTTGTATTGCAAACTGATGATTTAATAGGTCTGATGATTGTATGGCTTCAATTCGATTTCGATATAATATCGTCAGGAGTTTTTTATATGAATAATTTTATCTGTGACAAGGAGACCTATAACTTAGATAAACGCGCAGATGAATATTTCCTTTAGAATTATAGAACGAAATTGTTACGCAACCGTAACAAATAGATGTGTGAAAGATGATATCGACGAACTCGAGAAACGTACAGTTGGAGTTATGGGCTGAGTACTATGCAGATTTGCTGTCGATTAACAACCCCTCAGATAATTGCGCCCGTGAATTCGATCTCTGAGATTATGGGAATAATCGAAACACTTAAGGGCAACAAAGTGCCAAGTTTTGATGCAATAGTTACAGAGCTATTGAAACCGGACTCACATACTAAAATGTGAGTCTACAGAAAGACTATCCAATTGTTAAGATATCAAAAATAGGGATTTAATCGAAACAGCTAACTGGCGAGGTATAATACTTCTTATTATGATTAATTCCCTACGTCCAGAAAATTGATTTTCTAGTTGCATCCAGAACGAGCCTGACTTCATCCAAATAAATCCTGTGTAGAACATATTAATAACTTTAGGATAATAAATACCTTTCGACACTTTACCACAGGAAGTCATTTGGTACGCCCTTACATGCAAAAAAGTACCGAAAAACGTACTTTGCACGAAAACCATTGAAGCAGGAATATACCGGTTAAAATTGTTTAAAAGCTGTCTCCACATGATGGTGGGGTATGAGTATGTATGAGCGGTTTCATGCTATTGTTGATGCTGATAGTGTACGTGTGAAAAGCAATGGTGTTGGGAATAAATCCTAATGTACCGAGAATATTCAGTAAATTCATGCAGAAATTGAAAATAGAATGAAAGTCTTTGGTTATTTTAACAATGTGTAGAGATCAAAGCGCACAACGTTAAAACTGAAATTCTAATGTTAAGTTGAGAAATCGGAAATAAAACCATGAAGGCATACCTGGTAATGAATTGGCTAAAATGTGTTCGAAAAAAAAAAAGGTTTAGTTGAGCTTGAAACAGGAACACCGATGTCCGAATTTATTAATTTGATCCAATTGCCAATGTGGAAAATCAGCTGACTGTCATTTCATTAAAATCATTTAGAATCATTCTTTCTGCCCTAATGTCTAAAATCCCAAGCCTTATTTACTACAAAACTTTTTCTAAATAAAGACATGTTAATAATTAATTAGTTTTATAAGTCCCTAACAAACTAATGTTATTTATATTTTCCTTTATAATTTTTTTTCTTAGTATAATCCCCAAGTTTTTAAAAAAACTTGTCCAACATAAAGACACTACCACTTTGAATTAATCATTTTACTTTAAGACTTAACATAATTTCAAATTAACAATTTTCTTAAAAAAGAAAATAAAAAAAATAATAATAAAATAAAACAAAATACCTGAAACATTCAAACTCATTCAGTCATACAATGAATTAAAATTTTATACAATTCAATTAAGACATAAACATATTAAATTTTTCCTGGCCATCATGATCTCTTATTGACATTAAATTTGACAGGTTTTAATATATAAGCAACAAAGAAAAAATAAAATCAAATGTATGTATGTATATACAATACACAATATTTGTCAGATATAAAAAAAGAAAAGCCCAAAAAAAGAAAAAAAAAACTTGAGGAAAACAAGAAACACGTTTTAATTAATTAAGAAAACATTGTTGTGCCATATGATGTGGTAACAGTAAGCGACAACAACAACAAAAACCAAACGCATTAAATTGTAATCCCCAAACGTGAGAGGTCGAAAAACGATATGAAATACAACACTGGCGCAAAAAAAAAAAAAAAAAAACAGCAAAAAAACTAAACAATAACAAAGAAGTAAAGTAGTAAGAAGAAGAAAGAAGTCAAATTACTTTTTTTTAGCAGATTACATTAGTGTACAAAAAAATTAAAAGAAGTATGTAATAAGATATAAAAAGAAAAATACTTAAAATAAATAACAAATTAACAAAAAATACTTTTTATACTCACATACATACATATGTATGTTTGTAAAGAAGAAAGTAAACTTGGTAAAAATGTAAAGGAAAAAAAAAAAAAAAAAACATTTACACACTCGTGCAAACTTTAAGTTGTTTATTTTCCCCGCTGCTTCTTTTTTTTGACTTTTTTTCTTTCTTTTTTCAGAAGGTGACAGCCGCGGCAAATGACCATTATAGCAACAATAATAACAACAAAAACATTAGTAATAAAAGCGACAATAACAGCGTTATTTGAAAAAAAAAAATGTCTACAATCTCAATACGTTATTGTCAACAAAAAAAGATATTTGGAATGGAAAGTTTTCAGAAATTCATACAAAAAATACTATAAAAAAAATACTAAAATAAAAAAAAAAGACGTAAAACAGCAACAACGGCATTAACAATTTAAGATTTAAATGCTAAAGAATTAACAGTAATATTTAGATGGAAAATTTTTTCGAGAGTGGGTAAAATAAATTTTCTTAAAACTTTTATATGTATGTATATCTTTTAAAATTTGTAAAATATATTAGATATAGTAGAAGTTTAAGAATCCATATATCAAGATTGAATACTTACAAATAATTAATAAATATACATAAGTGTCAGCTACTGCGTCATTTGGAAGGGAAATAACGTGAAGTACATAATAGACTTCTTTCAGCCCTTTATGCTGATTCATTACGGTACCCAGAACAGGTTAAAATCACTGTTCAACAATGAACACTGATGTCATACTGTTTATAATATAAAAGGTTGCACTTCGCAACTATCTTATCTCTAAGTAAAAAAAGATCATTCAAACTTAAAGTTTCATTATATGACATGACTTCGGAAAGCCGAAGTAATTGAATTTGCAGTTCCATCACATTTCGTCCCATCATGATTTAGTTATTGGCAGCCTTATGGAAGATTTATCCTTATTACTTTCATATTGACTTCCGATGACGTTATCGGCAATAAATACAAAAAAAAAACTTCAGAATTTAATTTCCTTCAGGGCATGTCTGGAAAAATAATGTTGGGGGAGATTGTTTCAAGGATCTCTGCTAAAACAATGGAACTTGAAGTCTCTTCGCATGACATGTCTTTTGATGGCGGATCATTGCCAACATAAGTTTTATCCTTATTGTCTCCTCTATATCCGCTACAGCGGTTTGTCTTCATGGAGAAATCTATCTTTGTTTGGCAGGTACAAAGTGGTTTACCACTACCTGTACTTGTCTGTGGTCTATACTGGTAGAAAAACGACCTTCGGGGCCTGAGCAAAGACACAATCTGGTAAATAAGGAGGAGTGTTGTTGTACCAGATTGTCTGTTGTTTGAGTCTCTTCGGGGACACATGTGGTGGCTGTGTTTTAAACCCAAATCGCGGGAAGGGGATTTTAGCAACAAAGTACAACAATATTGCGGTAGGAGCTTTGATAGATCATGTGCAGTGGATTTCTAGTTTTTGCTGCCTTCGTTTCAGTTCTAAGTTGCTTACGTGAATACAAACAATTCATGAGGGTGAGCACTGATGATTGTCCTTTATCATTGTTCGTATTGCCCTTTACTAGTGCCACACTATGTGACCATTGAACCGCCCGTAAGAGCCCCTGTAACAGCCTGACTGTTGGTGTAGCAGAATTTCGTGGTGGCTGGGGATTAGATAAATGGATGGTTAAATGGTCTCCGCTCTTAGCCAAGGGGAAATAATGTCCAAACACATGGCTTAAAATTGATGGTCAGATTTGGACCTACTGGTAGACGCATTATATTAACCCTACGCCAAGATTACTGTGAGTTTAGGTATACATACCTTCGTCGTTGTCTTCTCAACAAATAAGATTGATTCATCATTGATAATTATTTATACTATAAAGATTCTTCTGGATTCTCTTTCAAATTTTAAAAAAGATATGCTGTAAAAGTGTTAATCAAGGTTTCCCGAAAAAAAAGAAATAGCTTCAAGGGAAATATATCCTATCAAATACTTTAGGATAGGGTTTAACAATTATCTAAACAAAGTCTTAATCTTAGAGGTATACAAAAGTAATTGGAGTTAGAAACTTGGTTCTGCTGTGGCTTTGTATTAGAATTGTTGAAATTTTGCACGTTTTCATATTCATTATTGTTGAAAGATCTATTTTTCGATTTTTGAGTCTTCAAACGCTTGTTTACTACAGAAGAAGCGCAAAGATTTTTTCGAAGGATCTTTTTTCAAGATTTAGAGGAAAAAATGATTAGGTCCATTACTAAATTTAGCTTTTCTTCTTTTTCTATGCATTCGATGCTTAGACAGTTTCTTAACCAGACTGAACAAAAATCGTTTAAAATTCTATTCCTCTCCAATAAAATTGATGCCACGAAAATAAGGTATCTGGATATCAAAAGAGCAGCGACCGGATAGGACTATTTTTTTTTAAACAATTGATTCCTAATTAAGAACAGTACTGCACTTATTCCAAGGACGTTCGAATTTCAAGTAATAATTTACAGATATCGGAAATAACATTAGTATTTTATTACTTAATATTGCTACTTCTACAACAATAATTATTTAAAATGTTTCCCAATAAATACCGTGATCAAAACTTTAAAAAATTTGTTACAAATTTATATTAACAGAAGTAAACCATATACATATTTATTCCCTGTCATAATTCTTTGTTAGGCAACTGTAGTAATTAATATCTAGGGATTTTTTAAATGACTAATCGTATATGTTGTTGACTTTTTGTTCAGTATTTTTTTATTATTTCTAATTTAACACGACAATGACTTTGCCTAATTTTATCGTATTAAAACGTAAAATAAAATATATAGAATATAATAAAAATTATATTCTTTTATATTATTTATAATAAAATAATATAAAACAACAATAACAAAATTATTATATTCATATACATATTTATACTTGGCGTTGATTTTATTTTTGGGATTTTTTTTCTACTCCAAATAATTTATTTTATTAATAACAACAAAAGCGCCATTAGCAGACACATTAATTTATAAATTGTGTTTGTTTTCTTTTTTTTAATATTCTGCTTCTTTTTCTTATTCTACTTGTGCTGCTTCTTATTTTTTCAATTTTTTTAAATTTATTTTTTTATTTTTGTTGACTGCAGCCCCAACATTGTCGCAGTTGCTGCTAAACCAGTAAAATGTGTTGCTAATGAGCTAAGGGGAGAAGGGTACCAGATAATGATTTCTTAGGAGAAATGTAGTTCAAAATTATTATGAACTCTCTACGTGAGACCAACAATACAAAAAAAAAAAAAAAAAAAAAACAAAAATACTTTTGACAACAAAACTACAACAACAATTATAATCTTCATCATCAGCAGCGACAACAACAAATATTGCTGGTAGAAAATCATAACAACGGAATCTTATTATTAATTTTCGTAGAAAAAAAAATTATATATATATATATATACTTATGGTTGTTATAAAGATAAATTATTATGTATATAGTATACGATAGAGAACAGGAAAAATATACATATAGTACAGAAATAGAAAAAAATTTTTTTTTTTTCTTCTGAAATAAATATAAATTTGCTTGATGTTTTAAGAATCTGGGAATAAAGAATAATTCAAGGGTGAAAATTATATTTTACGTTTTGAATGCTGTAAACTAGAACAAAGGATACATTGTATGGTACCACGTTTTATATACTTACAGACATATGCACGTAGTTTTAAATATGTTCCTATTTTAGCTCTTACCACCGATTATTAAGTTCCATTAGTTCATAGTATTTATTAGCAATAAATACTATGATTGGGCAAATATTTTCAATATTTTACTCAGGATATTTTACAGATCGGAAAAGCCAGCATTTTGGATAACTGAAAATATATTCCTATTAGTATCTTTATAACGATTACTTTGTACCAACACCATTCTTCGATATGTTGTTCTATTAACTCTTCCTTAATAGGCATATTTAATCCACTCAAGGTGACTCTAGGAATACAGCTGTTAAATTGCATTTTTGGACTGCCTGATATTTGCAGTGCTTTGCGTCAATTCGCCGAATTTGAGTCGAATTTTTGAGATTTCGTGTTGCAAATGTGTGCAAGACATTCAAAGTTACCAAGACAGATGATTTTGACGATATTTTTTCATTGTTGGCCAAGTACTAATTTCCCATTTCTTTTTGCCTTAATATTTTTCCAGCTTCTTCGCCACACTGAACATATATTAATTAGATTTTCATTCCTTACAAGCAAAATTTACAGCAAGAAAAGTGTGGTATCTAGAAATTATGAGAGCATCGAATTTCTAGAGTTCTTCGTTAGTTATACAGTGCTTCGCATGTTAGTTATGATTAGATGAGGCAAATGTCTTTATGTTTAAACTTGTTCTAACACTTTGCGAATAGAAGCTGGAATATTTGACTACCTGCAATTGCTTTGTTGACTGGAAGTTTGCATAACCTATTGAGCTGCTGGTATTTTTTGATTTGACATCGATATTGAGAAAAGGAACAGGGTAATTCCATTGATCAGTTGGTTTTAAAAATGTTAAACATATTGCCACCGATTCTTAAGCAATCTTATAACTATGTTTTTCCCTATACTAATTTTTATAGCGGAATCAAAATTGTTTTTTCTACCAGTTTTTGTTTCTTCCTGGTGGGAACTAGAGCTTTCAGTATAAACCGTGGCATCATTGTTTTCTATAGTTTTAAGGTGAATTGTATGGTTGGATCCTCTAATGATCTTGAGATAAATATTTCATACCGTCTCCCTGATGACTGTATTTAATGCTGAAATTATGAGTGGAAATTTAGTAGGAATTTTTTCGATTTTTTTTGAATTGTTGTCAACTATCAGGCAACACTTCTGTCTCTCAAAAAGTACGCTACTACGACTCTACTGGTCAACTGACGGACAAGCCAGCTACAATGGAATCTACTTCGAACATCTCCAATGCAGTGTCAGTGCCAACTGTGGGACTTAAAAGGGTAGTATTTTCAAGCGCTTCCTTTAAAAAAATAAAAATAATTTGCGTAATCTATACATACATGGCCTACATGGCCGCCAAAGTGATGTGGTCCTCCTTCATTAACTTAAACCACAACTTGATAGTTTGCTTGTACTCAGAAAAAAATAAAAATCGATTTCCATTACGAAATTGCTTATATCAATTAAAATTTTTTTTCATTTTGCTCCAATCAACAAAATTATAATATTAATTAAGGAAAATAATTGAAAAAAAAAAAAAATGATAATTATTATTTTCTTAAATTAAAATATATTTTTGATTCGAATTTTATTTAAAATTAATTATAGTATTAATTGATTCCATTAAAAAATTAATCAACTTATTTCGCTTTAGCTCTAACAATTATATCATAACGCTGCCTTAATATAAAGTAATTTGGTCATACATACGAATTAACTTTTTATAATGATAAGAATATGACATTTGTCATGATAGGAAAATCTCTCGTCTAGACCCCACGTAAGGCTGGCATTAGATCCCAACATATGCCAATACGATAACTTTATGTTAACCAGGTACATACACATCTGCGAGTGTTGGTTTTATACTATGAACATGTGTTTTTTTTTTAAAGAACAAGAAATTATTTTTATGTTCCACAACGTCCTGATACCACAACTGATGTTGTGGTATCAGGACGTTGTTGTTTTGTACACATCAACATCAATAATGTCAATTACATATATTTCCAGGAAATAAAATTCAGTTAGAAAATCGCTAGATTTATTGGTTTGTATTTTGGCGATTTGTATATTTTTTATGACAAAAATTTTAAAATTAAAAATATTGATTCAACTTTATGCCTTATTTAAATTATTTTAAAAATTTGTTAGTGAAGAAAACAGCAAAACAAATTGAATAATTGATAAACTTCTTACAGCGATTTTTTACGCATATTTAGTAAATTGAAATAAAAAGCTGTCAAACCTGTTCTTACAGCTGTCATGTAAAAACGTGGATCGACTTAAGGCTCCGTTACTCTACCGTAAATGTTAACGGAACGTATGTGGATGGTTACTTAAAAAATATAAATGTAGCCAGTAAACATCTGCATCAAATCATTCGCATTTCAATTAACAGTAATGTTTTTTAATGCATGCTCTCACATTACTGCTAAAATAAAAAACAAACAATACTAAACAAACTACGTAAAAACAATTATTTGAATTGAGTTGAATTGAAATGATGAAACAAAAACAAATCATGTTATGGTCTCTTTGAGAAATTATTTCTCATAAGGGTTTTTTTGCAAAAACAATAATGTTAAATAAAAAACATCAAATCAAAACTGTGAATTAATGTCATTCCCTTACATCTAATATGAAAAAATGCAGGGAACGAAACAATTATCTATTTTTAAATAAAAAACTGAATATAATTACGCTTGCCTTAAATTTTTTCGCTCAAAAAATTTGATTATTTTTTGTTTTAATTATATTTAATTATATTTAAAATAAAATAAAATTTATTTTATTTGTGATATTTTTATTTACTTTTAATTAGATACCTATATTATTTAAATTTTTTTAATTTAATATTTCCTTCACTTCAAATTTTGTAAACAAAAAACAAACAAATGACAGTATTGCATTTTTGTCTTTTTACATTTAATTCAATTCAATTCAGTTCTAAACGATTTGTTGCTAAAGTGTTTTTATGACTCTCTGCACAATTGATTTTGTTTATTTTTGTTTTGATTTCTTTGTCTTTTTCATACGTACGCACACACAGAGAATTGATTTTAAGTTTAAAAAACAATAACAGTCAACAATTGAAAAGAAAGAGAATAATTAAAAATGAGTTACAAATGAATTGATGCAGATGTCCAGTAGATCAAATTCTATTTGAAAATCGCTAGATTTATTGGTTTGTATTTCAACGATTTGTATACAAAACGAAATTTTTACTTTTATGACAAAAATTTTAAACTTTAAATTAATGATTTAACTCTACGTCTTATTTAAATTATTTTACCAATTTTTTAGAGAAGAAAACAGCAAAACAAATTGTCCAATTGATAAACCTTTTACAATGAGTTTTTATTATATTGAAATAAAAAGTTTTCAACACTGTTCTTACAGCTTACATTTACGTTTTTGAGTACACATACACACATAACTCTCATAAGCTTAACGTGTCAGCTGATTCGTTATATTTGCTTTTACGGTAGAGTAACGGAGCGTTATTTTATTTATTTATTGGTACCCTGCACAAGACGAAATCTTATAATTATAGTACAGGATTATAACTGTTATAAAATGAGGCACATAAAAATGAATACATAAAAATTAAAATATATTTAAAATTTAGCCACTAGGCATAACAAAAAATTTAAATTTGAAAATTAAAATATAAAAATTAAAATTTTAAGTATAAATACATAATTTAATATAGAAATAACATAAATATAAGTTAAAAGCTATAATTGCTTGTGGAAATTATATACAGATTTGCTAATTAACTGTATGTTGTGTGGAATTGCATTTCAAAGACGAATAGCGTTCATGAAAAAGTGCCATTCTGATACTAGATTTCGACGTAAGGGGATAATAATTATTTTTCCTCTTCTTGATCTAGCAAAATTTATCAAATTTTATAAATATTTAG
This sequence comes from Protophormia terraenovae, assembly GCA_951394005.1. NCBI lineage: Eukaryota > Metazoa > Arthropoda > Insecta > Diptera > Calliphoridae > Protophormia > Protophormia terraenovae. The sequence goes on from OX596076.1 coordinate 96,941,635, forward strand.
GTTCTTTGGTATAAATAATTTTGTGTAGAAATACAAGTATCATAATATTGATTAGGTCTTTAAAAGAAACTCCATACAAGCTTTTCGAGAAAAAGGAGACACCGTCACATTTATTCAGCCCATGCACATATCTAATAATGTTATTATAAAGGACTTGTAGTTTCCTCATACTGGAACTGTCACAATATCCAAAAAGCTCACAACAATATATCAATCTCGAAATTAAATATACTTTTGCAAAGAGTTTCCTTATTCTAGGTGGTGTAAAGTGTTGAGTCACCCATAGCGTTCTTAATTTTATATAAATTTGAATCACCAGTGAATCTATGTGACTTGATCAAGTTAAGTTATTATTGAATACTAATACCAAGATTTTTTACTCCGCGAATAATTTCAATAGTTTCATTATTTATTAATATGTTATGACTCGGAATAGACTGAGATTTCTTATGTATAATAATGCACTTCGATTTTTGAGGATTAAGGCATAGTCCATTTTTAAGTGCCCAGCGATGAATCTTATTCAAATCTTCGTTTAATTTTTCAACATTTTCCTTTAAGGAACTTACGGAACTACTAATATATACTTGGACATCGTCAGCATACATGTGTATCATACTGTGTAATAATTGTTGAGGTAGATCATTCGCATAAAGGGAGAACAATAAAGGTCCAAGTATTGAGCCTTGAGGTACGTTCTTCATGAGTAATGAAGGCTTTGAAATTACACTATTTTCATACACATATTGAGTTCACTCGGTGACATATGAAGATATTAATTTTGTTGAGGTGGAAGAAAAATTGAAAAGGTATTTTAGCTTCAAGCAGAGGAGTTGATAATTGACGGTGTCAAATGCCTTCGAATGATCAAGTAAGACTAAAAGAGTAATTTTACCATCATCGAGCTCTCTTCTTATATTTTCCGTAACTTCGGCCAAGGCTGTTAAACAGCTGTGTTTAGGACGGAAACCGGATAAATATAGGTTGTCATTTGCTTATACAACACCTTTTCGAACACTTTTGATAAGTAACTTAGTATCGCTATTGTCCGAAATTCACCATTCGATTTCGGTATTGGTATTATTTTCCATTTAGTAGGATAAGTACTAGTTGTAATGATAGTGTTGAAGAGATGTGTTATATAAGATAGTAGTAACAAATGTAAAATAATTTTTATGAACTTAGGATGGATACGAGGGCGGATCAATATTTCCGTGACTTTTCGAACTTCCCTCGTAGTTATATGAAATGCAAAACTGTTCACATCAAGTACCACCTGTTAATAGACTACTATCAAATTTTGAACAAGTGTCGTCATTTACTTAGCGTTTAACAGCTGTTCAAAACATACAACCTCGTGTATTTTTCTAAAAATGGAAAAAAAGTGAATTTCGAGTTATATGGGAGGGGGTGGTGAAGTAGGCAGTAAAGTGGGCGGACCACGCCCATTTTTTGTTTCCGACTTTACATTGGTCCTTGAACAATTTGAACACAATTTCGTTGATTTTCACCTTATATTTGAGGTGGGCGGTAAAGTGGGTGGACCACGCCCATTTTTGGTTTCCGAGTTTATGTCGACCCACGAACTATACGTACAAAATTTCGTTGTCGTACGTGCTTTTATTGAAGAAATATCAGCAGAAAAGTATTTAACGGACACCCTGTGTTTCTTGTTTTTAGCCCATAACTTTTTTGTTTATTAACCGAGACAGACAGACGGACGGACATAGCTCGATCGACTCAGAATCTAGCCAGGATCCAGAAAATATATACTTTGTGGGGTCTTAGATGATTCCTTCGACATGTTACACACGGAATGACAAAATCAATATACCCCCCATCTTTTTGATAGTGGGTATAAAAAAGTGGTTTACTGACATTCGTTGTTGTCGCGCAAGTACAAATGACGCTGAACGTTCTGGGCGGCCAATTGAGGTCAGTACACCCGAAAATGTCGAAAAAATCCACGATATGGTGTTGGCCGACCGAAGAGTAAAAGCGAGAGAGATTGTTGATGCCATAGGCATTTCATATGGCAGTGTGGTTTCGATTTTAAATGGTCAGCTGGGTTTAAGAAAGTTGTCTGCAAGATGGGTGCCGCGTTTGCTCTCAAATGACCATAAACATAAACGTGTGACAACTTCAAAGGATTGTTTGGAGTTGTTTAACCACAATCCGAATGAGTTTTTGAGGCGTTTTGTAACCGTGGATGAAACATGGATCCCAAGGCAAATTTATTTATCAGGTAAAGTCAGTTAATCAGCTGATTTTTTTTTTTTTTTACTTTGTTTTGGATATTGCATCTGTCAAACTTTGTTTACGTTTACCAAAGAACAAAGCGGACCGGCAGCCAGTCGCCGCATAATTTTTCTAGCCATCGCCGACGCTGACTCATACCGGCTAGAAAGGCTGAACAAAATACAAATAAAAATTGCATATGTTAAACGGAAATATTAGTTTTTAATAATAAACATAAGAAATTTACTTAATTTATGTAATATAATATAAAAAACATTTTGAGCTGACAAATAAGCTGCCGCCGATATGACCTTGTGAAAGTCGCCGCCGCACAGTGTCACATTTATCCAAATTAGAACGACAAAAATACGAAAATAAAAGCATATTAATTGAAGTAATTTTTTTCGCATTTATTAGTAAACATATCATATATTGTGGAAAAAATACTTGAAGTATTGGAAAGTGTTCATAGCGCGAATTATGGATTTTCAAAGTTGCAACTTTTAAAAATATTTTAAATTTATTTACAACTTTTGTAAAGAAGTTTGTTAACTTTAACTTCTTATATCTCAATAAATACTCCAGATATTGATATGATTGTTTTTGGTATGTAATAATAAATGTATCCAAATTATTCTATTATAATTTGCTAATTTAAAAAGTCAATACTAAATAAATTGTTTTTCATTTAAAATAAATCATAATATTAAAACATATATTTTTTGGGAAATTCTATTTTTAATGGACTGGAATTAAAAAGTTCCAACGAGTTCCAATTTAAAGATACGATTGTTATGTAAATGAACCTCTATATAAGTATATTTGAGAATATTGGCTGCGACTTTTTGCGATCTTTTAAAATATTAGAAAAAATGTGCGGTACCTCATATTAGCAATTTTTTAAGAATTGTTTAAGCATTTGAAGATAATGGCTGAAAATTTGTTATGAAAATGATACACTAAGATTGGTATGATTAGATCTTGTCACGCCTACTTTTAAAATATCCTTTATTTTAATAAAATTCACAAAAATATGTCCGAAATTCATACAAATAAAGTAATTTTTCAGTATGGGAGTGGCAGTGATTCTTCCCGCCCATTTTTAGTGGGAATGTTTACGGCCTTATCTACTTACAGAATATACAAATTCAGACCTAAACTGGATTTTTGTCGTTCTAAAAGTGCCAAATGTGACACTGTGCGCCGCCGACCATAATTGGATACACAGCCGCCGACAATTTTGCGTCGGCTTGGTTCTCTGAGGCTTATTTTATTTTCTGTTCATAACATGTTTACAAATTCGCTTTGTTTCTAGTCAGCCGATTTTGACATAACTAACCAGCAGACAATTTAAAAAGTGCCTGTTGTTTTTGTATTGTTGTATTTGTTATAGAACTGACTTTACCTGATAAATAAATTTGCCTTGATGGATCCATTACTGTACTTCGGAGACCAAGCAGCAGTCTAAACCTGCTCCGAAGAAGGCCAAGGTAATTTTGTCGGCCAATAAGGTGATGGCAACAGTTTTTTGGGATGCACACGGGATAATCCACATCGATTACCTTCAAAAGGGAAAAACAATAAATGGCGAATATTATGCCAACTTATTAGACCGATTTAATGAGGATTTAAAAAGAAAACGACCCCATATTTTTTTTCTTGTGCCACAGATTGTATCACACTGTAATGAATGTTGTACTTGTGGATGAATTTCGATTTGGTTGAAAAAAAATTCAAAGAGTTAGATTTGTTTGGTATTTAGTATCGATGTTTCATACAACTACTTCAATATAAGCACAAAGTTTCTAAATATCATGAGGAATTTCTGGAAGTAGAAGATATGTCATATGTATATAAGAATCAAAGCAAATCACTCCTTTTTCTTACTCTGGAGATTTAGCAAATTATATGTATGTAATATTTGCAGTTGGAATTCAACATCATCTAAATCTTACATTAAGCCATACCAAAATGCTGCTCTCTGATTCTAATAATAGTACGGCAAAATATATACCTGTGTAGGATTTCAATATCGTATAAAATATAAAATTTTCCATAAAATTACTAACGTTCTAATAAATATTGTTACAATATATCAATTTAAACAATTCAAGTTAGATACATACAAATTACATTCCATATACTTAAAGTATATTTCCATTCAATAATAATAACAAAAAAACTACTACAAATTATTTTTCTAGCAAAAAAAAAAAAAAAACAAAAAAAAAAGGTTCATGTGCTTAAATGTCTTCAATTTCCCATTTGTTTTCTATTTCTGCTTCAATATACATACATATAATATTTTTTTCATTTTCAATAAAATTGCTAAAATAGGTAATAATAAACTGAGCAAAAATGTCTTAAACGATGTTAAAATTTCATCTCCCTCTTTTTTTTATTTATTTATTTTTTTAATTTGATACATACATATTTTACTATTCTTCTTGAAAGTCTATATAAAATTATATATGTAAATATGTATGTATAAGTACTTATGTATTACATACATATTTATACATTGTTTTTATTTTTTTTGTTGTTCTATAAAAGAGCGTTTGTATGTATTCATATCTATTATTCTCCATTTAGTTTAGTATTACGCTAAAAGCAATTTGAAACAACAATTCTTAAAAGTAACATAAAACCCATACATCATATACACATATATGTATGTACTACATACGTTGTATATATGTATTAGTACTTATTTATATACCAAAGTACATAAAAATGTATGTATGTGTAAAAGACACTAAAAGAAAATATGTCGTAAATGTTTTCAAAAACATTTTTATGATTTATATATATGGATTATACGCCCATAATAACAAAATCACCTCTGTTCTAATTTACCAAGAAGTTTTTAAATGTACTTAATTTAGGCCGATATGCTCTGGTTAGGAGAAATACAAATTTCCTGGAAAGAAAATATTTCAAGGCTTGATTTTTGAATTACAATTAATTAATAGATTTATTTACTAAATATTTAGAACCCCCAAATTTTTAAACCTAGCTTAAATCTTTAATAAGTTTGATTGTAATGATATTTTAAACAAATTGGTTACAGATCTGAACTTCCCAGACTTGAAATTAATAGAGTGCAAAAGTTTAGCTCCATAAGTTTCTTTTTATAATCATGATTGTAGATTTAATTGTAAAATTACTGAAGTTTTTCCCATTCTTCTACAATTTTTCTTCGCGGGTTTATACTTCTTGATCTCATTCTATAATAAATAAACTAATCAGCAGATAAATTCTGCATCATCTTTCTTGTTGTAAAGACTTTCAACAGTTAAATATAGGGTAGTCGAGTTTTAATGACAAAATTTTTTACTTTTTAAAATTTTTAATTTTTTTTTTGAGCGGAGTCTGTGCGCCCCTGAACCAAATACAAAAATTTGTATAGGGATTGATATTTGATGTAATTGTGCGTATTTTGCCCTATATTCAATAGATTACTGCGTGAACTTAGTTTTTTTTGTTATTTTACATAACAAAATCGGAGGAGTATAAAAAATAAATTTAATACAAGAATTTTATGGACTTTTTGAAAATTATGCAAAAATTGCACTTTTTGTTTTTGAATTTTTATATAGAAAATAGAAATTTAAACAAATATTGAATATATAGATATAAGAACGGCGATAACGGGACACTTTTGTCAAAACGGGACACTTTTTGAAAACTGGCGAATACGGGTAAATGAATTAAAAAGTAACCATGTTACGTTGAACTTAATGGTATAAGTATACTACAGTCAGATCATGTCACTTACCTTGGTATTCATTTGGATAGGCGACTTACTTGGCGTCGACATATATAAATCAAGAGACTTCATATGAAGTTGAAAGCTTCTAGACTTCACTGGTTAATAAACAGTCAATCAACACTAAGCCTTGACAATAAAGTCATCCTGTATAAAACCGTATTTAAAACCAATTAAGACTTATTTGGATACCATAAGTACTGCCAGTAATAATAGCATTGATATATTATACAGAGGACACAATCGAAAATTCTTAGAACTATGACGGGTGCACCATGGAAGAATTTAAAAAATTTAATGTAAAATATATCCAGAAACTTCAAAGTCATCCAAATCCACTCGCTTGATTCCTTGCTGACGTGCAGACATATTCAAGGCTTCGTAGGGCCGACTCGCTAATGAGAGGCCTGTCTTACATCTTAGTTCTCCTTAGAGAATAGATATCTTTAAGAGCCCAAACACAAGCAAGCGGCGTTGGATGTTGTTTTTCGCTCTAAGAGAGAAATGCAAATTAAATGAAGACGGCGTCCAGCAGCGGATTTCACATACATTTTGTTTTTGTTTCTTTACATTTTTTGTGTTTGGCAACAAAAAAACAACATGTATAAAAAATGTTAAAAAATATAAAGCAAATCTTTCTATCTCTTTCCTTCTTATATAAATTTAATGTAAAACTATGTGATTCATTTTGCAACAACGGCAACACCGACAGAGAGGAAGAGTGAGAAAATGGGAGCTTTTGAAAATTCGTTGTAAAAATAAAGTAAATTTTAATTTTCAGCGAATTCTGCTTTGTTGTTTTAGTTGCCAAATCTTCATAGAAAAAAAATAATCCGCTTGGTTGTGTTTGGGCTCTAATTTTAGTTTTTAAGATTTGAATACTTACTGTGAGGCCTAAAGGTGGGATCAGACGATTGCCGCAATACACCAATTATTGGTATATTTTATACGTCAATCGTGTGATTTCACAACTTATTGACTCATATGTCAAACCACAACAATATTGTTCTTATTTTGCCCAATCAAATGCAACCCTGGTGCGACAATCATGTGAACGCTTGATAGGCAACTATGCACAAATAAAAACGATAAAAATACACCAATATTTATTGTGTTCTAGTGCGGCAATTAAAGAAGTACGCGCCAATAATATTTTTTAATAAAATATTTTTTTGTAGCAGCATTTATTTTCGTAAGTAAAATAAGTTGTTATTCTTGTATATATGTATTACAATTATAATTTACTTGCAGTTTTATTATGGAGTTGGATGACTGCATAGAATTTGATGGCACGAACAGTGAATTGGTTTACTGCACCCTCTCTCAGGAACCACAAACTCCTGTTTTGTGAGCCACTCTCTGACCCATATACTTCTTTTAAGATTTCTTTTTTTAATTTTTTTCGTCTTCAAGTGCACACACGATAGTTAAAGCCGACGTAATTTTCTTTTTTTCAATGAACAACTCATTTTTCCACGAATATATTAAAATTTTCTATATTTTTGTAAACAAAACAAATTTAGCACAACAGCTGTTTCTCAGAGTTGCCATATACTAGAACAATCGTGTGACTGGAATGCGGCAATTATTGCCACTAAGCCATTTTGCGTCAATTTATGACAACCAACTTTATGTACGATAAGACAATCATCTGACTGTAGAGAATTTGATTGGGACAATTTCTTTATTGAGCCCCTATTCAGCACAATAAACATTTTACAAAATTGGTGCATTGCGACAATCGTGTGATCCCACCTGAATACAGGCTGAATCTGCAAGTAAATAAAAAAATGTAGGGAATATTTCTTAGAAGAACAATTAGTAAAATCGGTTTATAAATAGCGTTCTTCTAAGGAATGCTATTTATTTTTAAAATTTTTTTTACTGAATAAATGAACAAAATCGGTCTATTAGTTTTAACTACTCATTACCAACAAACTACTCAAATAAGTAGTTGCCATTACCGAAAACTAAAAAAAAAAATTCGGTATTCTTAGTGTGGATCTAAGCACTTTTGGTGTCTACAAGCCATAAAAACGATACCAAAAACAAAAATAAACTATTGCACTTTAAATAGCAGCGGGGAAAACCATGTAAAAAGTACTAACAACAATAAAAATGGGATATTTTATGAAGCAACGTCAAGACAAAATTGTCAGTGTTTTTTATCAAGACAAACGTTAAAATTAGTGCAAATTTATGGAAGGTGGCAACAGTTGCCCAAAAAACCAATGAGACGAATGCACTACAGTTTTTTTATATGCAGTTTGACCACGGTAACACCCAGAAATAAAAATCTGTTGTTTAACTGAAGTTACCTTGTATACATTCGTTATGATTTTGACGTTTGTATCGATACAAATTTGCCTAACATAGGCACTACGTAACGTTGTAAAAATACTGCCAAATTAAAATTTTTATACTGATAAAAATTTACGTTTATTTTGATAAACATTTTTCAAGTATAAACTCGAATTTACCATAATATCTACCATAGCTTAATAAATAGATATTCATGTGAGAGAAATAAACCTAATTGAATTGTCAAAAACCTAATTCATACTACTTTTGAAAATTTAGTATGAAGTGCCTCTCACATAAACTACTGTTTACACTAGACACATTTTTATCCTAAGTTAACTACTATGATGATAGAAGATTTGTTTATCTAATGCTTTAAAAATCTCTTTCGACCGTCTGATATCGTTTCATGATTCATATACATACTACATAGAATGTGTAAGTTTAGAATTCCTTTCTTTCCCAACATTAACTTCTAAATTTGTCCCAGTGTATTTTTCAACCATAAATTGTTGTAGTTGTTGGCCAAAATAAAAATAATATTAAAAAATTACAAAAAAAGAAAAAAGTTAAAAAAAGCAGAAAATATTCAAGTTCTCTACGAGTGCCTGTCTACATGAGCTTGCAAGTCATGGTAAATAAATGATAGAATATGAACGAGAAATGAACGACCCAACGAACATTTAGTCAGACGGTGGGTCGGTGGAACCATCATCATCATAATATTTTTGCACAACGAAACGAAAGGGAGATTTGTAACGATGTCTATATATTTAAGTATTCACACAGCTGTGTTTGTTTATAAATGTATGAGTGTGTGCGTGTGTATGTGTTGGTGTTTGTATTGTGAAGTGCTCTATAGAATCGTAGCAATGACGCAGCAGTGTTATAAGTATAATGCGCCATTTTAGCTCTGCTTCTTCGTACGTTAACATTCTTTTGCCTCTTGATGTTGTTGTTGTTGTTTGTATAACCTCAATTTGCCCCCCTTTTTTGCGTCCCTCTTTTTTTGTTTTGTTTGCGATTTCCTAACTAGCACAGACAGTCAAAAGGCTGGATGGTTGGTTGGTTGGTTAGATGATACGTCAAATAGTAAGATGAACGAACTTAACGTCTAAATGACTACAATGTGAGTAAAATGAAAGAACGAATGAACAATTTGTGTTGTTTTTGAGTGGTTTTAGGGATGTGTATTCTTTGTGGCAAATTGTACCATTAAAATTGAACTTTTTTTAAGTTAAAAGTACCAAAATTAAATTTAAACTAATTGTGATTACAATTAGATAAGGTAATTTACATTTCCATTTCTGTATGCAAAATTTAATTGATATAAAAGTATCTTTGATAACATTATCATTATTACCTTTTGTTTCATAACTTTTGTACAAAGTCCGAATCTGAATTATCCCTACAATATAAAAATTCTTTCTTAACGAAAGAAGCTGTTGGCAAGTGATTAAATTTGTTTTTTCCTCCAGGAATGTTTATATTCCAAAATGTACATGTAAAGAGTAAGAGCCCAAACACAACCAAACGGATTTCAACGTTTCTTTCTTATATAAATTTAATGTAAACTTATGTGATTCATTTTGCAACAACGGCAACACTGACAGAGAGGGAGAGTGAGAAAATGAGAGCTTTTGAGAATACGTTGTGAAATTAAAATAGATTTTAATTTCCAACGGATTCCGCTGTGTTGTTTTAGTTGTCAAATCTTCATATAAAAAAAATAATCCGCTAGGTTGTGTTTGGGCCTTCGATGGAGTATTAAGGTCTCAACGAATCTTATTGATTTTTATTTTCAAGAGAACTTCTCTTAATTCATATGAAAATATCTCAAGAAGCGCCATAAATGAGAGCTACATATAATTTTTGTAATACTGGGAACCAAGGTAGATTAAGAAGGTAACGACAACTCTACAACAACTACAACACCAAAAAAAATCCCATGTATTTTGTTTTTGCATTGACATTTCTTATGTCAACTTTAATTTTGTCATTTCTCATGTTTATTTACAAAAAACAAAAACAATTCATTTAGTAAAAAGAGAGGAGGAAGACGCAATAAGACAAAAGTAAGCAAAAAAAATGTAAACATAAACAAAAATTTGACACCTCAAATTACAAAACACAGGCAGCCATATTGATTTCAAAAATAAAAAAAATTCTCAGCTGTTTTAATGTCGTTACCTTCTTAATCTACCTTGCTGGGAACCACAGTATACATACAGTAGTGTAAGAAAACAGAGACAGAAAGTGTGCACTATTGCCTATCACTCACACAAAATTCTCTAACTTGTTTTTGTTTTGATTATTCATTCTTGATTTTGTCGAGTTTCTTTTATTTTAATTCTACCATTTGGCCACAGAATTAATATAAAATTATCTATTTATTAAATTAAAAGTTATTATTTATGTGCTAAAAACTAATTTGATTTGAGCTATTACGTGTTGAAAACAAATTTCATTTGTGGAAATATTGTTTTATTCCACATAAATGTAAATATTAAAGATTTTCTTGTAAAATAATTTTTTATGTAGAATGTGATTTTTGTTTGTTTTGTTTTGGTTTTCTGCTTCGTTTCAAAATTCCAACCAACATAGCGTATCACTTTTACATTCGTAAATTTTATATTCATGCAACATTTCTATCTCTTTCTCCCGCCATATTCTAAAAAACTGATTTTGGCAAATTTGAAGCCTCGATATGACGACTCTGTTCTACTTTGTGCTGGGAACCTTAGTTCACAAATAATAAAGTATATTTAATGGTATTTAAATAATTTATATTGACTTGAAGACACAGATAATATTGAGATAATATGGATTTCAAAACATATAAAATTGCAATAAAAAATGGAGATCCTTAAATTAAATAGGCCAATACTCAGACGGCTCATCAAGATAATAACTGGCTGTAAGGAGTTAAATCCCCACACATAGCTAGCATTGGAGTAACGAACTATACAATATGTAGAGCGTGTGAAAAACAGGAATAGACATTGGAAAATTACTTATGTCAATGTCCAGCGTTTGATCACATAAGAAGCGAAAACTTTGAACAGAATAAAATACCTAATCTGGATGATCTCAGTCGCATCAATTGGAAATTTCGAAGAAACTAAGTATAACGAGAAACCCAGGTTCTTAAACTAACCAAACAGATAAGGCTTGTGATTATGATTAGGAAAACTTTTTTCCTTTTTTGGGACAATTTATTGCCCCCTAAAAAGGAAAAAAGTTTCTATTTTTCCTTTACATATTAATATCTCGAGCTTAAAAAGTATTCCGATGTACTTAGAGGACATAGTTTTATCGGGTATTGTGGCTAATCGTTTGCAAGTTCATATGGAATAAACTGTTCTAACTGAAATTTTGATTACTATAACTTATCACAAGCTACTGATTCTTATGAATTTAAACTTTGTTCAAACTTTATCACTATATTAACGCATTGACACTATTATTAGGTTGATTGGTTAACGTGGTAGCCCTTAAACTTAGACTACTCGACAGGTGAATGAGTTGGTTTGAGTCTGTAATGAGATGAAAGTGTAAGGAAGAGAAATGAGAACATAAATTAATTAAATTCAGCCAGTAGTATTGAGATATTTAATGTTTGGTGTTTGATGTCTCACATTCGCATAGAAGATGATGTACTGTCTCCTCCTTCTCGCGATAGTCTATTTGTACGTTTCCCGATCATCCAGTGACCTGTTAACAATGCTATTAGTCTCGAGATGTCTTTTGTAGCCTATGAGTTGTGTTGAGCGTTTTTCGCTGTAGGTACGACACTTTTCTTTCGCGACTCTGCATTTGTCTAGATTTCGCCATCTGCCTTTTCGAGATAGAACCCAAACTATAGTAATGTCATACAGTCGACTTAGTCTTAACAGTTCCTCTCTACACTGTCTGACTAGAATGGAGGTAGTTTTGTGTGATTTAAGCGATAGTATTGCCGGTTGACGGGCGACAAATAAACTAATATTCCCCTGAATATTTCTATCGCGGATTAGTTTGCTCGTTTCTATGACTGCTAGTATTTCCGTTTAAAATATGCTTGCCTTATCAGGGAGTCGATAAGAGTGTCCAATCCGGGATTCGTTGGAGAAGACACCTGAAGATTTCCCCTTCACCATTCACTCCTGGTGGGAAATAAGACTTTAATGGACTCCTAAAGTTCATTTGGGGAGTCATATAGTTGATGGATTAATTAAGCTGCGGGGGTGTTAAGCTTAATATCCTCGTGTATTCATATCCCTGCAGTTTATTTAGTGGCAATTAACCCTCTTTTAGACAGTAAGATTCATTGGTGTATAGTCACCTGGCGCTCTCCATTGGTCATCAATAAGCGTACTGGTAATTTCCAATTTACTGACTTTATGGTAAGCGGGAAGAAGACGAAAAAAGATATTAAAAATTTTCAACTGACTCATAGTAACCAGCAAAGTGGTTGTGTGGGCACAGAAGTTACACTTTGTAGCCGTTGAGGGTATTATGTATGTAAAAAAGGACCACATCGTAGTTGTGGAAGTGCCTATTGTCACTTTGTTGACCCTCCGGTAGTCGTGGAGGTGATTGTGTGTGCAAAAAAAGTGACACCATGTAGTTCTCTGGGTGGAAATATACTTCCTCCTAGGACAAGCCCATGTTAAAGTGACTAGTCACGTAGCTAATAATGTGACAAGTGGTACCCTAATGTAATCGGTAACTTGTACGCAACAGCTATCATAGACTGCTGGGTAGTACGTTATGCTCCGTACGTTATGCTCCTGCAATACCAATGGAAGCAGATCTTTGTATCCTGTAAAGTTGATCCATCACGTATCTCTTACTATTAGCGGTCCACCAAACAAGAGATCCATATACGAGAATGGGCCGTACTATTGCCGTGTATAGCCATCTATAAATTTTGGATTCAAGCACCATTTGACAAAGCCTTAGTTTTTTACTCTTATTGCACAAGTACTATCATTATGAAAAATTTTGGATTCGTGTCTTGCTGGCATATTTTAAACTATTTCGTGCAATGAATTTTCAAACGGATTAATTGTATTCGATAAAATTCTCCCCTGAGCCCTTTAAAAACGGGGCATAATATTGGGGACTGGGATATTTGCATTTGGTGTTTGGGTTGTCCGGGCTTCATGTACAATTTTGTGTGCTTTGCAATATCAGAATGTATCCACTTGTTATCGCATAAATGACATCAATTTGTGTTGTTGAAGATGGATTTCAGATATACAAAATCCCCACTCGACGCCTCTTGACTTCAGTTTTCCGAGTTTAACATTAATTTTTAGCCTCGATCAAAATCTTTTAATTCTTATCGTAGTTCAAACTAAATGTATTTTCCAAAAGGAAGGTGGATTTTAAATAATATACTGAACATAAATTTTAAAATATTTCGAAGCTCAAGCATTCTTTGGAAATCGTTGGAAGATATCGAGAATTCTATACAAGCTAAAATTTAATATTAGTACGGCAGAGACCCTTAATTGTTAATGATTCAATCGTTAGTCAATCATATTACAATTTGCGTTTTTAAAACGGAGTAAGTAATATTTTTATTTTTGCAAATTGTACCCAAAAAAAAAAAAAAAAAAGTACCAGCTTGTTAATCTCTATTATGAATACATATTGTTTAAGAACGAACAACGACCAACGTTAATTTTTTTCAAATTTCTATGTAGTTGTTAGTGTTTTTATTTCAGTTTTTTTCTCAATTAAATATACCAACACCACGTTGCTCCAACCATCCACATACCGGGTCCACATACACACACACACATTTGTATACAAAACATTCATACAAACGTACTTGCCGTTTGTTGTTGTCTGACTTTTTTTCCATTCTTTTGTATATATTTTTGAGACAGTTAGTTTCGTTGACGTTGTGTTGGTTGTTCTGATAGATAGTCAGTCTGAGTAACTAAGTTAACTGACTGACAATCCCGCCAAAGCCAACCATCTAACTGGTTTTACTTATTCTACATTGTGCGCAATTTTTTTTTATTTTGTTTTCTTTTGCAAAAATGAAAAAAATGGGATGTTGTTGGCGTTGTTGCTCTGTTCTTAATATTATGTGTTGTGGTTTGGGGCTTTTGTGTTATTGTTGGTGTTGTTGCAGTTCTCTTGTTCGCATACCTCGCACCACTTCTCGGTATTTGTTGTTGAAGTCGTCGTCTATTCTAAATTTGATTTCTGTTGTTTTGTATTTTATTTAGCAAAAAATAAACCTACAATCAAACACACATATTCCTTCTATATGTATGTGTATACATATATAAATATGTATGTATGTATGTATGTTTGTTTATAATCTTCAATATATGTACATATTTATTTATTTTTTTCTTTTTATATTTGTATAGATGTTTGTAAAGATAAGTTTGTATATTTGTTGTAAGATTGTATGTCGGTTCGTAGTAGTATTTTTTTGTGTCTAAATTACCCCGTCTGAGTTGTTCCCTCTTTCGATCATTTTATAAAGTTTATTATTGTTGTAGTTGTTGCTGTGTGTTCTCATTCTTAGTTTATTTATTTATTTTTTTCTTTTGTTTTTACTATATTTTTGTTGGTTAGGTCGTGTTTTCTTTAATTTCATTTTTTTCTGCTGCTGTTTCCTCTCCTGCCTGCATCTGGGGGTATTTGCTATTTTTTTTGCTTTTAGTTATTTTTAAATTTAATGTTGGCGTTGCACAGTGTTTTCCATTTAGCCATGAATAGGTGAAAATTATGAAGTGCATAGTGTTGGTAATAGGAAACATCGGAACATTTAGGTGATTAAACAATTATGGAACTAGAAAGCTTTTAGCTTCAGAAGTGATGAGATAGATAGTTCTTTAAAGAGATATTATTGTTTTAAGCATAGCTATCTTTAATTTTTATGAATAAAATTGTGTTAAAGCGCATTCTGATCATTTTGAAATAAATAGTGACAGATAATGCATTATATGTTCTTCTCATTATTATCTTCATAATATGTTTTAATATGGATCCCTGGATGAATTATGAATCCAATGTTTAGTTGTAACCAATATTGATCATGCATCTGCTTCTTGGATTATATTGAAAAATTTTAAATGTTGTTGAGGCCATAAGTCCATTCCAAGTCTAGAGATTGTGCCTTTTAACCCGAATGTCCAGCTTTTTGTGTCCCGTGTTATTGCTTTTTTGAGATTTCGATGAAGGAAACCCCTCAATCGATGCGTATTGATGAGTTGTATAAGGATAAAATATAAAAAATGAAAAATTCAACTTCAGTTCCCTACCACCGATTTGAAATCGCAAACATTTTTTCAACGGGTCATACTCTTGATAAGCAAGTTATTTGCTTCCTAGATTAAAAAAGTACTAAGATTCTAGAAACTTCATAGTATCTAGATATAGCCTTAAGGTATGTTCAGACTAGTCAAATATTTGACCAAAATGACCTTAAGGTATGGTCAGACTAGTCAAATATTTGATCAAAATGACGGTAGTACTATATAAAATATTTTCTAACTTCTCCATTTTAATGGGAAAATATTTTTTATTTATCATTTATCCATCATAAGTTCCGCAGTATTGTTGATCTACAGGAAGAAAGCGTTACTCCGACCAGTTGATCCACATCTTCATGTCGAAGAAGAGAACCGTTTCTGGCCAGTTCGTCCGCAGTAAGATTTCTTGGGGTATTTGAATGAACCCTAACCCAGACCAGCTCAAGGTTTGAATGTCTCGCCATCTCGTTTAGAGATGTCCGGCATTCATGTACCAGTCTGGATGTCGAAAAGAGCGATTTAATCGCGGCTTGTCTGTACAGATTTGGATATCCACACCAAATACCTTATAGTACATCAACCAATTCACCGCTTATGGCCGAGATCTCTGCTTGAAGAATACTGCAGTGATCCGGCAATTTAAAGGAAATACCAACAAATCCTACTTCCTGTGGAATCTAAGCTAATTTGCTTAAAACTTTAATTTTCAATTAATTTTTTTAAATTTAAATGAAAAAAAAAAAAAAAATAGATATTTTTTTTTCTAAAGTTTTGTGTGTAGTAAGTGAGTGAAGTAGTTGTTGCTGCTTGATAATATTATCGTTGCTGTCGTTGTTGTTGTTGCTATAGTTGCTGCTAAATTGTAGTCTAACATTTGTGAACTGTTTGTTCATTTCGTTCATTATACGTTGTCCCGGTTGGCAATTTTGTTATTTTTTTGTTCTGTTTTTTTTTTTTACTACGTGAATTGTTTTTTTACTTTTATTGTTAACAAACTTATACATACATATGTATGTATTTAAATATGTTTGTATGTATGTAAACCTATTTCAATAGCAATTTTTACACGTTATATTGTTGAGAATGTTGTTTGTAGTTTTTTTTTTTGCCATGAGGTCGGGTAAATATGGTTAAATGTTATTTATATATATAAGTAAATATAAATACGTGGAGATAGATGTATATTTAAGAATTAAAAACATATGAGGAGTTGTGCAACCAAAAAGACCCTTCTTACTTCTTAGACCTCTTTAAAGAATTTTACTCTTTCTTGATGGACAATTCAATTCACCTTATTAAAAGACTTAATATCTTTACTTCTTTTATTTGAAATATTCATATATATTTCGTAGAAGTGCTTCTACCAAATGTGTCATGCCATCTATCTATCATTTATCTGTTGCTTTATCCATATTTCTGATGCAGGTTTTTGTAACCGTTTTGATTATGACACCAGTTTTAAATTTATTTCGAATGGCACTGGGTAATTTCTCTGACTGGCTTTCAACATTGTTAAATTTAATAAGAATAACGCCAGTTCTTGTCCTTCTCATTGTCTTAATATCGATTCCTATTTTACTAGGGTCAATAGTATTTTTCATTTCCTTCAGTACGTCAGCTTAAGTTATATCGGCATTTGCCTTTATCGTCAGTACATCTCCTTCACGTTTTATTCTCTTTTTGACTTTTTCTTTCTTCTGGTCGTCATCTTTGTGGATAACATGGGGCTGTGTTGATCTAGGAGTCTCTAATGTTATAAGTTTTTTGAGTTGGCTTTCGGCATCTGGCGATTCCTCGATTCCCTTCCTTGGGGTGTCTCAAATTATCGCTACCAATACTGGACAATACTGCCTTTGCTTTTAAGGGTACCTTCGTTTGCCTAATAGCCGTTTTTATAGTTTGTAAGTCATCTTTCGATTGCTCGAATAAGGCCAATACATAAGTTATGTCATCGCTTACAGACTTGTGTATATTTCTAGCAAATTATTTTACTTCCAAGTTTACTAAAAGTTTCACAAAACATTTTCTCCTGCTCCTGGTACTGAGCTTTCTGCTCATGTTCTTCCACGTTTTTATCTCTAACTGGGTCAGAGTTAGTAATAATTTCAACTTCGTTATTCTCATCTCTTTTATTTGTTGTTTTATTGTTTGTACATATTTTCTGCTTCCTTTGGTCCCAAAGGATCAAATCGTTGTGTCGTTAGAGATCCCATGGTTATCTATGCAGAGATGGGAGGTCATTCGTGGCTTGACAAAAGGTTCTCATGAAACTCTCTGCCAGAGCCGGATCCTTGTTAATCGGAAATATGCACCAGAGCCTACACCGCCAACTTAATGGTTACGATTGCTGAGCGTTCTTTGAGATTTGCGAAGTTTTAACGGAACGGGGGCAGATGAAGCATTAGCCCAGAAGCCACTTTTGTACGCTCTCCACGGTTGCCACAACGTGGGGTTGTAAATTCCGTTATCCTCTCCTGAGGAAACCATTGCGGGAATCTGTCTATCTATCTATCTATCTATCTATCTATCTATCTATCTATCTATCTATCTATCTATCTATCTATCTATCTATCTATCTATCTATCTATCTATCTATCTATCTATCTATCTATCTATCTATCTATCTATCTATCTATCTATCTATCTATCTATCTATCTATCTATCTATCTATCTATCTATCTATCTATCTATCTATCTATCTATCTATCTATCTATCTATCTATCTATCTATCTATCTATCTATCTATCTATCTATCTATCTATCTATCTATCTATCTATCTATCTATCTATCTATCTATCTATCTATCTATCTATCTATCTATCTATCTATCTATCTATCTATCTATCTATCTATCTATCTATCTATCTATCTATCTATCTATCTATCTATCTATCTATCTATCTATCTATCTATCTATCTATCTATCTATCTATCTATCTATCTATCTATCTATCTATCTATCTATCTATCTATCTATCTATCTATCTATCTATCTATCTATCTATCTATCTATCTATCTATCTATCTATCTATCTATCTATCTATCTATCTATCTATCTATCTATCTATCTATCTATCTATCTATCTATCTATCTATCTATCTATCTATCTATCTATCTATCTATCTATCTATCTATCTATCTATCTATCTATCTATCTATCTATCTATCTATCTATCTATCTATCTATCTATCTATCTATCTATCTATCTATCTATCTATCTATCTATCTATCTATCTATCTATCTATCTATCTATCTATCTATCTATCTATCTATCTATCTATCTATCTATCTATCTATCTATCTATCTATCTATCTATCTATCTATCTATCTATCTATCTATCTATCTATCTATCTATCTATCTATCTATCTATCTATCTATCTATCTATCTATCTATCTATCTATCTATCTATCTATCTATCTATCTATCTATCTATCTATCTATCTATCTATCTATCTATCTATCTATCTATCTATCTATCTATCTATCTATCTATCTATCTATCTATCTATCTATCTATCTATCTATCTATCTATCTATCTATCTATCTATCTATCTATCTATCTATCTATCTATCTATCTATCTATCTATCTATCTATCTATCTATCTATCTATCTATCTATCTATCTATCTATCTATCTATCTATCTATCTATCTATCTATCTATCTATCTATCTATCTATCTATCTATCTATCTATCTATCTATCTATCTATCTATCTATCTATCTATCTATCTATCTATCTATCTATCTATCTATCTATCTATCTATCTATCTATCTATCTATCTATCTATCTATCTATCTATCTATCTATCTATCTATCTATCTATCTATCTATCTATCTATCTATCTATCTATCTATCTATCTATCTATCTATCTATCTATCTATCTATCTATCTATCTATCTATCTATCTATCTATCTATCTATCTATCTATCTATCTATCTATCTATCTATCTATCTATCTATCTATCTATCTATCTATCTATCTATCTATCTATCTATCTATCTATCTATCTATCTATCTATCTATCTATCTATCTATCTATCTATCTATCTATCTATCTATCTATCTATCTATCTATCTATCTATCTATCTATCTATCTATCTATCTATCTATCTATCTATCTATCTATCTATCTATCTATCTATCTATCTATCTATCTATCTATCTATCTATCTATCTATCTATCTATCTATCTATCTATCTATCTATCTATCTATCTATCTATCTATCTATCTATCTATCTATCTATCTATCTATCTATCTATCTATCTATCTATCTATCTATCTATCTATCTATCTATCTATCTATCTATCTATCTATCTATCTATCTATCTATCTATCTATCTATCTATCTATCTATCTATCTATCTATCTATCTATCTATCTATCTATCTATCTATCTATCTATCTATCTATCTATCTATCTATCTATCTATCTATCTATCTATCTATCTATCTATCTATCTATCTATCTATCTATCTATCTATCTATCTATCTATCTATCTATCTATCTATCTATCTATCTATCTATCTATCTATCTATCTATCTATCTATCTATCTATCTATCTATCTATCTATCTATCTATCTATCTATCTATCTATCTATCTATCTATCTATCTATCTATCTATCTATCTATCTATCTATCTATCTATCTATCTATCTATCTATCTATCTATCTATCTATCTATCTATCTATCTATCTATCTATCTATCTATCTATCTATCTATCTATCTATCTATCTATCTATCTATCTATCTATCTATCTATCTATCTATCTATCTATCTATCTATCTATCTATCTATCTATCTATCTATCTATCTATCTATCTATCTATCTATCTATCTATCTATCTATCTATCTATCTATCTATCTATCTATCTATCTATCTATCTATCTATCTATCTATCTATCTATCTATCTATCTATCTATCTATCTATCTATCTATCTATCTATCTATCTATCTATCTATCTATCTATCTATCTATCTATCTATCTATCTATCTATCTATCTATCTATCTATCTATCTATCTATCTATCTATCTATCTATCTATCTATCTATCTATCTATCTATCTATCTATCTATCTATCTATCTATCTATCTATCTATCTATCTATCTATCTATCTATCTATCTATCTATCTATCTATCTATCTATCTATCTATCTATCTATCTATCTATCTATCTATCTATCTATCTATCTATCTATCTATCTATCTATCTATCTATCTATCTATCTATCTATCTATCTATCTATCTATCTATCTATCTATCTATCTATCTATCTATCTATCTATCTATCTATCTATCTATCTATCTATCTATCTATCTATCTATCTATCTATCTATCTATCTATCTATCTATCTATCTATCTATCTATCTATCTATCTATCTATCTATCTATCTATCTATCTATCTATCTATCTATCTATCTATCTATCTATCTATCTATCTATCTATCTATCTATCTATCTATCTATCTATCTATCTATCTATCTATCTATCTATCTATCTATCTATCTATCTACAGATCGCGCTTCTTTTGTGGCCACTACTGTATTCATTCTGAAAATCATTTAATGCTCTTACTTATTTGTATTTGTATGTGTGTGCTATTTTTTAAGTGTATTTGTGTGTACAAGTCTTAATGTTATTTTCGTATTTTGTGCCATTTCTGTTTTTGTTTTTCTGGTAAAATTTATTGTTTGTTGTTGTCATGGCCTTTAATTTTGTTATTACTTTTAGCAACAACCAAATAACCATGTTGCCTGACTGACTGCTTGCTTGCCTGCTTTTTTATCCTCTACTACTTTGTTCTGACAGTTGATGACGTTGCTGTTTTGTTTTCTTATTATTATTATTATTATTATTATTATTATTTTTTTTTTTGTCGTTTCGTATACTTTCCTGGGTTATTAAAATAAATCATTGGATTAAAGTTCTTTTGTTATATTTAAATTTATTAAACAATTAATTTTTTTCTTTAATATTAAGAATTTATATTTTTTAATACTACCCGAATTTAGTTAAAACTCAAACCTTTTCCCGACTTCCAAAATCTGTAACATTCAGTAGAAATATTTTTAAAAATTGTTTAGTAAATTTTAATTTAACAAAAGAATTTTAATTTAAAATTAGCTTAAGTACTGAATTCATTTTTAAATTATTCAAAGTTTATTGCTTTAACGAAATCAACTGCAATCAGTAAATATGTAATTAAAAATTCATTTCATAAAAAAATATAACAATTCATTTATTAATTTATTAGGCCCACGAAACAACAAAGTAACAAACAGTATTAGTAACACGAATATTTTTTCCACTCACTCGTATACATAAATATTTGATGTAATAACATTTTTGACTGACTTTTAACAATCAGTCAGTCAAATTAACATTTTTCATGGCATTCGTGTATAAACAATTGCGCGTTAATAAAAAGAAAAAAACAAAGAAATAAGAAAGAACAGGCAATATTATATTTAAGATGGTGGATTAAAAGCGAATTAAGGAAATACTACAAATTGAAAGAAATTAAGAAAAATCTTTAATTCAATCCGGCATCATATATTGGATATGATTGATGCTCTTTATTCGAAAAGTCCAATCACATCTTAATATCCGCAAACTCGATTTTCGCTGCACCTGGAAAAGTACATGCGGCTGAAGGCTCATTATTCCACCGTAAGTGTAAATTTAAACGGAACGTAAGGTGGGGGTTTACTTAAAAAACGTAAATTTAGCAAGAAATTTGTTGTTATTTAATACACGTCAACATCAGTGAAGTCAATTAAACATATTTCCAGTAAATTTCATGTAGTTTGAAAATCGCTATATTTAATGCTTTTCTTTTGTTATCAAATTTCAAAAGAAAATTTGTTTTTTTTATAACCAAAATTTGTAATTTCAACTCGAACGCTTTATTTAAATTATTTTAACATTTTTTAGTGAAGAAAACTGCAAAACAAATAGTCCCGTTAATAAACTTTTTACAGCGATTTTTTACGGAGATTTAGTGTATTGAAATAAAAATATGTCAAAACTGTTCTTACAGCTTTCACTTAAAAACGTAGAGTGACCTAATTTGATTAGGTTACTACGTTAGCTGATTCGTTACATTTACGGTAGAGTAATGGAACCTTGAAACGTACACTATCTAGGCGGCAATCTTTAGCTTTCCTCTTGTTAGAAAAAAGAGAAGTATGATGGAAACCTGATATCAATTTTTAACCTTTTTAAATTTTTTGACACAAGTTTTACGAGTTGAGACTTATAATTAATGATGATTAATGCAAAAAAATCCTAACAGAGACAGTTTTTTAAATTTTTTTCAGGGTGCGGAGATACGAACATTTTTTGTAATATTTTTTTTTAGTCGGTTTTGTTCTCAAGAGGTTTAAATTTGCTTCAAATTTTATAAGATCTTGATTTTGAGTTTCTATCAAGGAGCGGATTTATGCTGATTAATTCGATAAAATCTTTTTTGTTTTAAAAAAAGTTTACCAACTTAATACTTTAAGCATAATTCAGGGAAGCATATTTTCTTTGGTCCTGAATGGGTTAAAAAGTGACAGAAAAACTGAAATGTTTCTGGTGATTGGGATGACTATACCTACAATATCTGCAACTTGATTTTCAAGATACTTTTTCAGTGTTGACCTGTGTTACCATCGTTTTACTTTAGACTACGTTAAAAGTACTTTTTCCAAGTGGTCCATTTTTACAATTATGTCAATATTATTATTTTTTCGTATTTGCTTGAATACTTCGGATGATGCTAATTAGAGCCTCTGTCTTTAACATCTTAAACTTTGTAAAAATTCAGCATCTCTGGAAACCTTAAATATTTAGGGACTCTGTCAGACATTGAAGATAAAAAATTTGTAGCTTATATGTTGCTTTCATTACACAAATACAACATGTAGGGTAACAAAAAATCATATTAAAATAATAATGAAAAATATGTATTAATAAATATTTTATTATTTTCATACTACAAAAAAAAAAAAAACTCCAGTATAGAAAATTGCGTGAAATTATGTTTGTTACAAATGATTTTTAATATTGTTTCATATATATTTTTTCCACCAATTTATTAGCAAATTTGGCATGTCTGCAAATGTTTTTTTCAGATATTTTTATAAAAAGGTTTCGTTACTATGAAAAGTATTTGGTTCATTTAATTACAACAACATTTTTGGCTTAAAGCAAAAAATACAAAAAACAATACCAATCATACAATAAAAAATTTATGGGAATTCGTCACACATGAGGGCGGCTGGCGACTTCTATAAATTGTTTTTTATGAATTACCCTGTTCCCCTTTTGGTGTTTAATACATACATATATAAATATATTTATGTATGTATAAGTAAAAGTATGTATGATATCATACATTTATGTATAAAATATTTTGTATATTTTTTTTAATACTCAGCGGGTGTAGAAAAGTATTTATGATTATACTTTTTATTTCTTTTTTTATTGTTCGAAGTGTGTTTTTTTTTTTTTTTGTTGGCCATAACTTTCTTAAGTATGAGTGGAGTTGATTTGTTTTGTATCATTTATTCTATTTTGTTTTTTGTTGTTGTGCTATTATTATTTCCCTTTTTTTTTTTGTAAACAAGGTCAAGAGCAAATTATTTTGTATAAAAGGAAAAAAATAAAAAAATAAACATACTTTAATACGGACAAGCAAATATATAATATTTATACAAATATATAAAAAGTCATTAACACAAATACAAAAAAAAAAAAAAAAAAAGAATTTACATATTTCATGAATGTATTTATACAATTGTTATACAAAATATAAGTGAGAAAGTTAAAACACAGTGTCCCTTTTATTAAAAATAAGGACTCAAGATTGTATTCTTAATTCAAAAACTAAAAAAAAAAATTAATACCAAATTATAAAGCTTGAAATAAAAAACTTATAGCCTGTTTCTCTATGTCGAACGAAAATCAAAGCGAACGAAAGCAAGTCGAACGAATTCGAATCATTTTGGGTTTCTGTATTTCCTACGCTTTCGTTCGCATGACTGATTTTGACATTTTTGTTCTTATCGTTCGAAATACAGAAACCCAATTTTATATGAAAACACTTACGTTTTCTTTTGACTTGTCGTTCGACTCATTGTTCGACATAGAAGTGAGTTAGAGAAACCCAAATCAGTTTTCGTTCGCTTAGAAGTCGAAAGAAAGCTTTCGTTTGACATAGAGAAACAAGCAGTGTTGCCAATTTAGCGCTCTTCAACAACCCAAAAATCGCATTTTTTTCCATCAGCGCTTTTTATTGAAAAGGCGCTAAATTGGCGCTTTTTGTATTCGGTTAGTTTTGGTTGCAGATTTTAATCACGTTTTCAACATTTTTCTGAATTTTGGAAAAAAAAAATAATAATCTCAAATTTCAGGAAGAAGCACTGGAAATTCCATAGTAGACATAGTTGGAACCTTGGGATATGAGTCATTTGGGATATGAGTCATTTGAAATACTCTATTTATAAACTAATATAATAAATGTATTTTTAAAGAAAAAAATAGCCTTATTTAAAAAAATTTTACGATTTTCAATATCTACCAATGCTTTTTTTTTAATGCTACCATTTTTATGAAAATTTACTATATAAGATATAGATTTTTGCTGTAATCCATTGAAACATTAATTTTTGTTACCTGAAACACCGATTATAACATTAATTTATTCCAATTAAATTTGAATTACAGAAAAGAGCCCTATCTAAGATAATTTCCTAAGGAGTAGAAAAATCCAGAAATAAAAGTCAAAACTAGTTTCGCTCCTTGTTTTGAATTAAAACTGCCTTTTGTTTGTATCAGTTTTTTCCTTCTCCTGTAAAATTACAAAAAGTTGAGATACGTCTTTTCTAATTTAAGCTATCGATATTTATTCTGTATTTCAATTTATTTTCAATGAATATTTTTTAAGATGTCAGACAATTTTCATACTTTAAAAAAACAAGTTTTAAAACTTAGTACATAGCTACTAAGCAGGATAATGCCGGGACTATAACCTTCATATTTAAATTTAACATATTTATTATTTCAAGAGCCTTTAAATGAAAGTTATTATCAAATGTATAACCTTTCTTTGTACCTTAAATGCTGTTTTTATAAAACATGAATGTTCAATATTGCATAAAATATATATGAAATAGGTTGTTTTGTTTTTAATAAAAAATACATATTTAACTAAATAATAAAAACATATTTTATTCAAATATAATTTAGCGCCTTTTAGCGCGTTTTTAAGTAATGACCGGCGCGTTTTGGATCAAAAAAGTTGACAACGCTGGAAACAGGCTATTAAGACACAAACTTGATCTTTTTTGAGAGAGCACCAGTGATGCCACTTTGAGCTAAAAAAAATAAGTTTTTATTCAAAGTCAAACTCTATTTTTCATTTTTCAAACTGATATATTTTGTACACAAGTGTTTTTAATTTCAGTTTAAATTATGTTTTGATAAAAGTATATTAAATTACTTTATATTTGTGTATATATGTATATAAATATTCATGCAGGTATATTTATTTTTTTATATATGTATGTATTTAGTTGTTTGTTTATGCAAAATATGTTTTGCTAACGGCATTTAGTAGCTGTAATTATTATGAAATATTATGATAAACTGTTTAATTTATGCAGATATTTTAGACAATTTATTTTGTATTTAACGCACTAGATACACGTTAATACGCGTTCATGCAAGAAATAAATTATATTAAGCCCGCCAAAAAATTTACAAATGTTTTGTTAAGAGAAACATTAAAAAATCGTGCCTAAGGTAACGGTTTTATTTAATGTGACACAATTAATTTTGAACTTAATTTGTGCAAATAAAACAAAAAAAAAAAAACAATATTTGTAAATATTAAGTTAAGCAATTAAGGAGGGAGATTAGAAACAAATTTATACTTATAAAACTTAAATATATATTAACCAGGGACCGTAACGATTATGAGTTTTATAATAAAAGTAATCTGTTAATGATTATTTATTAACTTTTATTTTTTGCTCAAAAAATAACTTATTTTTGATTTTTAGTATGTATCTGATTTTAATTTAGTTTAACAAATAAAGTTCTTGCTAAAGTATCAGAAGACATATTACATCTGAAGTCATTCAAAATTAAAATTGCGTAACGAGCAATCCTTTCTTTCTTTATATGAAGTTTGTGGTTGTGATATAATGTGCCCAGTGGTCAACTTTTGGTAAGCAGAACTGGCGCTTTGGGATGAATTAAACGTAATTATTTAAAATTAACAACTCATGCAGATACCATGAAAGGCGTTGGTTGCTTAAAACAGCAGGACGATGGGTATGGAAGTCGTAATTCGCTAAAGAGTGTGTAACAAATCACCTGCCGAAGCAACTAGCCCTTGGAAGCCGCTTAAATTGTATTCCTATACATTACCGCTAAAGTAGATGGTCTATGTTCAATTTTGGTTGGATTATAAACTTCGAAACTTTAGTGAGTAGGAGGATACAATGGTGAGCAAAGAAGTGTTTGACGTAAGCCTGCACGGAGCTGCCATTGGTAGAGATCTTGATGGTAGAAGCAAAAAATCGAATGAGACCTTGTAGGACTGAAGTGGAGAAGGGTTTCGTATGAACAGGATTGATCACGAGTTAGTCGGTACTAAGTTCAAGGCGAAAGCCGAAAAAAGTTATAATAAAAAATTACTTAGTAATTAAACACTTGAATTATTTTGAACGAAAAGGAATACCGTTTCAATTCCGTAACCTTTTGAGTATCCGTTTGTTATTAAATATGAGACTTGAACTCATCCTGGTAACTGGAATGACCGCAAAAGAAGCCGTCGAGACATATCAGAAGAGTTTTATGTTTTATAGTCGTACTACCATGGAAGTCTTTCGAAGAGAGATATGGTAGATGGACTAGAAGAGCATTACATTTACTGTTGTGTCTTCTCGGACCTTAAAAATATATACTGGGGTCTCCAAGGTCTCTAGTCGATAGAATAATGTAAGTAAGTGAAGTCGGCAATTACATCTGTAACTTCGGAATGAGGATTGGCTCTGAAGATTGAGATAGTCGGGCATGATTGGGAAGTAATAACATGGTTTACGTGCTCGTTTTGGGTAAATAGAGATTTAGAGATATGGAACTAGTTTTGAAGGTCACAATTTCAAACAAAAACCATTGGTCGTAAAGCCAAAGTAGAACGAGTACATGCTATTTTCATGCGCTGAGGAACTAGTTGTAGAACTAATGCATTTTTTTCAGGGTAAATCCAATATTTAATAAAATTTTGGAATCATTAAGTTTTTGTGGAAAATGTTAGATAATTACTTCTTGAGCACTCAAGTAACTGCTACGGTTAGAAAAATATTCGTAAGCGTTTTTAGTTTCTGATTCATCTTTTAATTTAAAATTGTTAGACATTTTTTCTCTACTTTATTTTAACTTTTGTATTTTTTCCTATTATGTGTATTTATTACTGTAATTCTGAGTGAATCTATATAGTAAATATATATGTTTTATTGGTAAACAATATTTTATTTTAATAAAATGCGATTAATTGCATATCTTTTAATCGTAATCACGACAATGGAAAATTGCGATTACATGCAAACCCTACTTTATAGTTTAGTCATAGTATTATCACTTTGTATGTACTAGATTATAGTATAGTCTATAGTTAAGTCTATAATATTCTAGTATATACTATTGTATACACTTTTATCAATAGTGCTGCCTATATAGTTAAAAAAAATCTGTTGGTATTTTCCATAGATTATAACATAGATATGAACTTCAGTTTTCAAAAACCTAAGTCGGTTGTCAAAAAAACCTAAGTCTATGAATGTATTAGAAAAATTTTTCATTGAAAACAAAAACAATTGTAGTACGTGTGTCTTTTTGAGTAATTTTTTTCAATTGAGTTTTTTTTAAGCTTCATATCTATGTTATATTCTATTTTATTTTCCCAAACTCTCTTCTTAAATATAATAATATTGGTAATGTGATAAATTAATTAATTTAATATTTGATGGATATAAAATTGACATTTGGCTCACATCTGTAATCATTTCCTTTTAATCTCATAAATAATACCATACAATAAAAACAGTTTTCTACGAAGACTTTAAATCTTAAATAAATCATGAATATTTTAATTTTGTCTTTTGATTGATATCTGATCCATTTAATACAAATGACAGATAACTGGTATTTTCCTCTTTATTTCCACAAACTTTTATAAACATTAAAGTGGTATGTGTCCATACATAAAAAAACATTATTAAAATAATGTTTATACTTTAAGTTGATACTTAAAGTATGTAAACGAATTTCTTTGGAAGGAGAGATTTTATATAACAAATAAATAATTAACATGTTAACTTTAAAATAAAATAAAAAATTTTACATTTCGTGTACCTACTGTATGTAAATACATATGCAAGAACATGTATTTGTTTTATGGCAATGGCTGTAATTCATACAGTCACCAAACCATATCTTTTTTTTACTCGTTTTGTATTATTTAAATGTTTTTCTGTTCTTTTTTTTTTGGTAAAGAATCTCGTTAAAAGCCCACATGATCCCACATTTTGTACCAGATTTAAACAAAAATAAAAGCAACAAGACAACAAAAAATAGAGTTGCAATTACGACATAAACCATAACAATATGTAAATCCATGATATACAGTCGTAAGTGAATGTAGAATTAGGCTACAACAAAATTATAAGAATAAAAAAGTTTAAATTACAAACCTTATTAGCATATGAGGTTATCCTTTAGTGATAAATATTTTTATAAAAAAATGTGTAACTTATTTTGACAAAATACAGAATGTCTGGCAACTTGTGATTAGAATTTCTTCTTAAGTAATAATTTTTTGGGGTCATCCTAGTAAATAATACAATAACATAACAAATAACAATTTTATGAATATTTACATTTACATATGTACAGATACATAGATGTATTTTTCTTTATTTATAAACAAAGATACATAAACTTGAATATGCGTAAAAATTTATATTAAAGCTGAAAAAAATAGCATTAAAATTCTCAATTGTAAGTAAGTAAGTAAGTAATAGAACTGAGCTAGAACTGAACTGGAACTAAACTAAAACTGAACTATAACAGAACTAGAAGTGAATTAGAAGTTATTTTATTATTTAATTTATTTCATTTTTAATTTATATAAGAGTTTATATAGTAGGTATTCAAATTAGTTTTCATATAGTCCATATTTTCATTCAGTCGTTGGTCTTTAAATAGTCCGATCGTAATACTTTTTAAAAGTTTTCTTTGGCTTTAATCATAGGCTTTCCAGTGGATTTTAAAATATTGCTACTTTTACATAGTACTTCTTTTTTTCGTTTCAATAGTAGATCTCAAAAAGGTTTTTTTTTTTAAGTAAAATCCTTGTTTGTCTTCAATCGTAGGTGTTTGTCATCTATCGTAAATCTTCAAATATATTTCTTTGGTCTTAGTCGTAGTTCTTCAAACAAGTCTTAATATAAACCTTTTTTTATCTTCTATCGCATGTCTTATCATAACCCAATCTTAGTCCTTTATATTGCAATTGTGTGTTTGTCTTTGGATTCAATCGCAGGCCTTCAAATTGTGTTTTTTTAGGTTAAATATTTTTAAGTATTTGATATAAAATCTCTGCTATTTGTTTTAACTTCACTGTATAAAAAAATTAACTAGTTAATGGAAAAGTATGTATGAATGTAATAGATTTTAAAGGAAACTCAAAAAAAAAAAAAAAAAAATAAATAAAAAAAATCCTGTTTGTTTACTACAATAAATTTCAGCTGTACAAGAGTAAGAGGGAGTATAAATAAAATGAGAATAACAAAAATGCTTTTAGAAGAATAAGAAAAATAACAAGCGCGAATGTTATATTCGGCTCGGCCGAATCTATATACCCACCATCAACTTTCTAAAATTTTACGTTATATAAGAGGTGGGCAGTAAAGTGGGCGGACCACGCCCATTTTTTGTTTCCGAGTTTACATTGGTCCTTAAACTATTTTTACAAAATTTCGTTGATGTTTCACCTTATATGGAAGGTGGGCGGACCACGCCCATTTTTGGTTTCCAAGTTTATATCGACCCTCGAACTATCTGTACAAAATTTCGTTATCGTACATGCTTTTGTTTAAGAGATATCAGCAGAAAACTATGAAATGAAGCTTCAACGGACACCCTGTGTTTCCAGTATTTTTCCCATAACTTTTTTGTTTATTAACCGATATTGCCCATTTTCAATACCAAACAAACCTTATATAAGATAAATGTTTGAACCAAATTACGTCCCCCTAGGTTGTCCCGTTCGAGCCCTATCCTGCTTTCAACAGACAGACAGACGGACGGACATAGTTAGATCGACTCAGAATAAAACCTGGACCCAGAAAATATATAATATATGGGGTTTTAAAAGATTTCTTCGTCATGTTACGCACGGAATGACAAAATCAATATACCCCCCATCTTTTTGATGATGGGTATAAAAAGAGAAACAAATAAAGTTTGTAAATATTTATGAATTTTTGTGTAAATTTTATACATTATTTACATACAAACAAAAATATAATTTCTTAACTATTATGTGCAAAAATAACCCGCTAGTTGTTTTCAAGCAAGGAATCCCTTAAAAAATGGGACTGATTACTTCTCTGTCACCATGTAATCTATTAAAGTCTATTAAAGGCTATGAAACTTAAAATTGTCTTAAAACGTCAATATTTAGAACTAGTCCTATCACTACTGAAATAATGAATACTTTTTGATTGTGATGTGATATTCTAGCAGGGGACTGCTAGTATCACAAATTACAGGGAAACTACTTACATACATAGTAATGTTTGTATGTAAGTACCGGTTATCTGTTAAAAAAATAAAAGAAAAGACAAAAAACAAAATAATAATAAAATAAAAGAATAAAATGAATACTAAAAGTAACAGCGACATAAAAAAAAACCAGCAACACAAAAAAACAAAAAATAAAATTAAACAAAAAAAAAAAAAAAAAGCGGCAATGTCGACGTCAACAACATGACACGAATTCAACCAACGACAACCGGCATAATAATATTTCATACATTTTCCTTTATACTTATAAATACAAATATATCTACATACATATGTATGTGTGTATGAAAAATTTTTATATTTTAGATTGTATATCTTAACAAAATACAAACATTTTAGTAAAATACTACATACAAATATAAAACACTAATGAATAAAATTATAGGTTCGTTTTCATAACTTTTGTCTAAGGAAGAACATTTTTATGTTAAATTAACAGACTCTTGTTAGCCTCACAATAGAATAAAGTCGTTTAAAGATACGAAATAAAGAAAATTTTCGAATGCCGCTGTTTTACCTATTATAGGGTTAATTGGCTCTCCCCTGTTCCCTAGTGGGTTTTAGATAGTTAGAAACAAAGAAATGTTGCTAATTAATTGCCATTTCTTAGCTATATTTTAAAATTTGTAGACATAGTTGTTACTGCTAAGCGATCACTTTTTTTAAATAAAAATAATTGACCTATAATTGTATGCCTGGGTGTTTGTAAAACAAATATTTTATTACATACATATGTATGTATGTATGTGAACTCATATGTATCTGAATCTTTTGTTTACTTTTAATGCAATGTATTTTGTGTATATGTATATTAGAGCGTCCCAAGGAAAGCCTTTTTCGAGATTTCGATGTAGGAAGACGAAAAGATTTATACGAAAAAATTATTTAAAATTTTTTTAGAATTGGTCTTCAGTTTCCTACCAGCGCACATTGGGTAAAAGGGGTCGAAAATGGCGCTTAATTCAGGGAAAGGTGATATTAATATTTTAATGATCACGTTTTATTTTTTTGTTGATTATTAGTTTAAAAAATTCAGTTTTAGAATTTTAAAATTTTTTTAGCAGAATGGTAATGTCTGTCCGTCCGTCTATACATTAGAGTTAAATGGGTCGAAAATTATGCATTATTCAAAGAAGGGTGGTATCAACACTTTAATGATCACGTTTAACTTTTCTATTTATTAGTAAGTAAAAAAAATATTTTTTAGAGTTATTAGATGTTTTTTGGCTGAATGGTAATGTCCGTCCTTCTGTCTATAGATTTGGGTTAAATGGGATGAAAATGACGCTTAATTCAAGAAAAGGTGATATCCAAATTTTGATGATCACTTTCTATTTTTTCTATTTAATAGTTAGTAAATAAATGCATTTTTAAAATTCTAAAATATTTTTTGGCAGCATGGCAATGTCCGTCCGTACCGTCTATACATTTGGGTTAAATGTGTCGAAAATGCCACATAATTCAGGGAAAGGTGATATCAAAATTTTAGTACTTTCATTTGGTTTTCATATTAATCAAGAAGTAAAAAAAAAAAAAAATATTTTTTGAATTTTAAGATTTTTTTTGAAAGAATTCTAATACCGTCCATCTGTCCGTCTGTTTGTTAATTTTTGCAAACTTTCCAATTTAAAATCGTTTAACTTTTGACTCAATAAAGATAATGACTAAGAATTTTCTTTGTTCAATAGATAATTTTGCTTTTTAACCAACTACGTAAAATATAATAAAATCGGTTGAAAATATTTGGCTATATATGGAAAAATCTTAACCAAGATCTTGTAAAATTAAGATTTTTTTAAATTTCAAATGTGTATAACTCGAAAAATATATAAGATAAGTAGTATATGCAAGCATGTTTTCTAAAGGATTTATCAAGGACTTTAAGGTCATATACAAATCTTGGAAATCGGTTAAGGAACAAAAATTCACTAGTGGTTAAACATTTTCATTGACACTAGTACTTTATTTTGAATCCCTATAGTTTTGCTCCTGATCCGAATATTGGATCCTCAAAATGCTACTGTCCTCTGCTACGCCTATGTGAAATTTCATGCAAATCCAACCAGCCGATTATAATGTTTGATAAAGCAGAGAAAATTTCTGGCACTTATGCTATTTTTTGTATGAAATCTACTGGTTATTTTGGAAAAAAAATGATTTTCTCAAATCGGGCTATATATGCGCACGATTTTTTTTCATAGTATTAAAGTGGACAGTATGTACTATTTTTCAGAAAATTTTCAGAACAGACATCCTGTAACATTTTAAGTTGCATTCCATTAAAGTTGAAAATTAGTGTATTTAAGGATAATTTTCAAAAAAATAACAAAAATATTTGGACAAAATATAATTTACAAATACTTGAAGAAAAGTATACTTAAACATCTGAAGTTGATGGTTTCATTTTAAATTTTTACATTAAAAGACTCTTTATTTAAAATAAATACACTGAAATCTGATGAAAATTTAATTTTTTACTATTTTTCAATAATGTAAAAAAATTCTTAACTTTGACAGGTCCTTATAAAAAAAAAAACAACACAACCTAGCTTAAAGATTTTAATGGATGTTGATACATAATTTTGTCTATTTTTATTCGGTACCCAACATTATTACAAAACTTTAAATTTTAAAATTCAATTAAGTGCCACTTTTGACATATTTTACCCCTACGTGCAGCGATTGAAAAATCATTTTGGTCGAAAAAAAATTTCGATTTTTTAATCGAAATGGGTATCAAAAAATTTGTTATATTTATATATTGGTTATGAAAAAAAAAAAAAATTTTCCCATGGGATTTAATTTTGCTAGAAGACTTTTTAAGGTATTTTTATGAAAATTTTTTTTAAAAAATTTGGAATATTGCATATTATCAACCGTACTTACTACAATGCAAATTTTTAATATTTTGCCATAAAGGGAACAAAATTATAAAGTTCTTAACAAATTTTTAAGAAAAATATCGATTTATTTTTTTTGAATTATGTACTAAAATGACGGTTTATGGATCAAAATTTTTTAAAATATTTTTTTTTTTTATAATTGGCTAAAAATTACGATTTTTTTGATATCCATTTCAAGACAAAACTCAATACTATTTTTTGGACGAAATGTTCTAGACCCGTGACTTTCAATCGCTGGTAGGGAACTTAAGATCAATTTTAAAAATTTTTTAAATATTTTTCCCATATTAAGATAGTTTTTAAGCATCGTTTGAGGGGTGTTCTTACAAAATTTTTGTCTACGGGACACTCTAATGTAAGTATAAATTTTATTTTTATTTTACTTATTTTTTTTTTTTATAAAATAAAAAATAAAATAAAAATAACAAACTGAGATTATTAAATCGTATCAGTTTCGCTTGTTGTTGTGTGTGTATGTGGTGTCATTGTTGTCATTCAATTCTGGGGTAACAGTACAACTATTCGATATGGAACTCAAAATGATCTAGACCGATTTAAAAATTATACAAATACAAAGATAAATGTAAAGTAGCGAACAAACTTGGAAAATTTCATGAATTAAAGAGTTTTTGTAGAGGCGGTCAAGTATAAGAGGAAAAAGTAATTATTATTAATAAAAATTTGAAACGTGTTAAGTAATTAACGGTTATTAAATGTATAAATATATAAATAAAAGCTACTAGAGAAAATGTTCCTTTTAAATAAAATAATTATTTTAAACCTTTGCGACTATTTTCGACTTTGTCGGACTAGAATCGAATTTCAAGAAAGTAGATTTATCTACAATTTTCCAAACCAAAAAAAATCAATTTAGACTTTTCGACTTTTTGCAACAAAATTATTCATTTATTTATTCGAAAATCGATTTGATGAGCCCTATAGTTAATTGAATGAAACAACGTTTTCAAATTTATTTTATTCAGACTTTTCCGTCGGTTCTTTTTGAATGATAAATAATCACTAAAATTTAATATTCATAAAATTGATCTTTAGCTATCATAGTTAAACTATTTTTGAGCAAAAGAAAATATTTGGTAATTTAAAATTAAGGATAAACTAAGTTAATAAAGAAGAATAAAAATTAGTAAATAATATACATATGTAAGTAAATGAGATAACGATAAGTTAAAGTAAATTACAATAATAAAGGTATTGAGCTTACATATATCTGTATGCACTGTGAAGAATCTGCATTGACCTCTTTCAGCATTTCTAAAGAAATGTTGATGGTATCTAAAACCACATTGACCAGTGAGTAACCCCATAAGTATCCTATGTTCGTTTTTCTCAAGCAACAGGAAATTGGTAGGATTGTGTGAAGCGTTTATGCCAGACATACCCTGACCTGTACCTAACCTTTTGGATCCGAAATTTAGAGAACTCTGAGATCGTTTAATTGGTCTTATATGAATGTTTCCGTACCTGTATCCATGTAATAACCTTTCTCCTCTAGTGTGTATGTCGATTTTTGGGTAAATTTTTAATACAACTATTTTGCCTTTGCTGACCCGATTCAAAACCTTCCAAAGTCTACAGATAGGTCATGTTTTCACTTTTAAAAAGAAGTTTTAGTAAAAAAAAAAGAATAATGAATTTGGCATGAACAAATTATTTTCGGACACTTATTTCGAAATATCTCCTAAACTACTGAGAGGATAACAATTTGTTAGTTGAAAGACTTAAAGCCAATTTTATTTCACACACCTGAAGGGAAGAAACTGAAAGCAGATTCGAGCTTAGCATGCGGAATTCCATCTAGTCCATTTTTTGTCGACTAAACAATAAATTTTTTTTTGTCGACCAGTGTAATTTTAGGCCTTTTCATGCAGTGCAACATAATTTGAGTATATTGACAGCACTTGCCACTTGGTATTTCGTAGTCATGGTAACGAAAGTAGAAAAATGTGTATTTCGCACTGATTTCATTAACACGTTTTCCTCATCGGTAATGATAATTGAGTCAGGACTAATATCTTTCAATATTAAGGTATCTTCCATTCGCTCCGCTTGGGAGTATTATAATCTAGAGGACCTTTTACAAGTTCAGATAGATTTATGGGGATCTGATTAGATTTTTTAATATTTGCTTGAGCGTTTAATTTTGTTTCCATAAATAAAATATAGATGTAAATTAATGGGGAAAGAGAAGGAAATTATACCGAAAGTGTCACTGGGTTACTGTAGGAAGAATAATCATGCAAGTTATGATTTACATTATGTATGGACATGGACAGGGTGGCACCAAATTGTAGAGAATCGATGTTTCCATCTGAAATAAAATTTATTTCATTCTTAGATACCGTTTCTCAAAATTCTCGTTCTGACATTGTCCTTTCGTAAGCTTGATCAAAATAAAAATAAGTAAATTTTTCGGGTTTCTCGATATGAATTTTAGCATCAAAATACTTCTATTAACAAACAACGAAATAAATTAAGTTTAAGTGAAATACCCACAAGAATTAGCTCACGAAAAGATAATGTCAGTATGAAATATTTGATAAAAGGTATCTTAGAATAAAATCAATTTTTGTTTGAGCAGAAAACATCGATACTTTATTTTCTCTCCATACAAACGGAGCCATGCTAATGTACAGTCATTGGTAAACTTTAGAGGTCTTGGTATTATCATCTTCCATATTTACCAAGGTTGGAAACCGAAACGAATAACGGTATCGGTATTCATTTTATTTTTATTTCGGTAACGGTATCGGTAACGGTATTTTAAATTATATCGGTATCGGTATAACGGTACCGAAACTAAAATACCGGTAACTACCGTTATTATTAAAAAACTGGAAAAAGTCATAAAAAAGATAAATTTTTAAAACATTTTTAATTAAATTTCGCAAAAAAGATTATTAAATTACATATTTCAATATTTTATTTAATAAATTTCACTTGAAATTTTTTGAAATATGAATATTTTTTTTATATAACTTCATAAAATTTTATTTCATCAAAGGCTAGCGCTACAAAAATATTGAAAATGCGTTTCGGATATCGTAAGAATACTCCAATAATGATAAAAATTAGTAAAGAAAATAATATTCCCCCAAAGCGTTTTTATTAGGTTATATAATAGTTTAGGTATGAGTAAGAGTTAATGCGTCAATTACAGACGAGAAATTTTGTATAGGAGAAATAGTGCTCCAACAAGAGATTTTTAGCTCCCTAACTCCCCATCATCCCATTAACTCACTAGAAGTTTTTAAAGTTGCAAGATTAAAACGACGCACAGTGTGCGATTCAAAAAATGAAATGAAATTTTCCGGACTTTTTGATTTCGCGGGATAGCGTGAAAAATTTTCGACTTCCCGGGATTAAATATTTTAAATATCTCCAATCATTAGCTGAGACCCAGAAAAGATATTAAACTTTCCATGAACAGATTTAAATAGGATTGTAAATGTACAGAGAAAAATAAACTAGAACTATTGTTATTCTGCTGATTTTTCAAATCAAACGAATGCTGATATATTGTGAAAAAGTTCTAAGAATAACCGCACAATGGTTATTCATACATACTTACATATATTAAATATGTATAAAAAAGTGTCGTACTTGAGCCAGAAAATGAAATCACAAAATATTTACTCAGACATTCGTATACTTTATTTAAACATTTTTACACAAGCTTTAAAAATCTCTTTGAAAAATTAATTTACTAAAAATTCACTTAAAAATGTAGAATTTAATAATTCTTAAAATAGTGACTTATGAACGTCTTTTCCGAAACCGTTTAAATTTGAGTTCAAATAGTATAAAATTGCTTGTAGCTTCAATAGAGTGGTCCATCAACATTATTGGAAATAATCAAAGTGTATCGCATATTTAAACGTACCTAAATTATGAAATATTATTTTCGAAGTATGTCTTCCTATTATGATTGGAACATAATGCTATATGGTCTGACATAACTAACTTTTTCCCTTAACTTTCTTAATGTTTTTCCAAATTTCTAGATATTAATTCCGGATGTTGTCCATAACAATGACAAATTTACATCGTATATTAAGGATGCTTACAAGATCCTTTCAATCAGTTTTAGTTTTTTACTTGCTGCTTCTTAGTGCTGACATGATGTTTATTTGAATTCATACCTAAGATTCACCCATATATATTTATTGCAAGCGATACTAGCACAGCCAAGAAACAAACAATAAAAGTCCTCTTTAAAACAAAATTCTATAAATATTACATTAATAAACTCTTTTTATTAAAAATAATTTTATCTTTCTTATTTCCTCAAGTAAATTATATTTTTTTTTATCAGTAATTTTATTTATTGAATCTTCACAAAAGTTAAGTGAACTAACAATAATTAATCAAATCTTAAATCTAAATATTAATATATATTTAGTCCAACCAACGTATGACTAAAAGCGATTATAAATTATATGATAAATTATTCTTATTATATTATTACAATACAATATTATGTTGAAAAAATTGTATTTTTAAAATACCGAAACCAAAATACCGGTATATACCGGTACAGAGGGAAACGGTATTTGAACACCTGTATTTTTAACAAAATAATAATTTCGGTATCGGTATCAGTTACGGTATCCAACTTTAAACGGTATTTATTCGGTATCGGTATTTATAACGGTATCGGTTTCCAACTTTGATATTTACTTAATTTTCTTTATAGCGGCAACGTTATTACCAGCTTAAAAAATCAATCAATTGTTTACAAAAAACTGCCAAAGGAACATTTAGAAACATTGTCATAAATTAAATCTGGCAATGCTGTAACACGCGGCCGCGTTTAAAAGTTGAATTTGTTTCAACTTTTTTTATATGGACCGAGCGAGGGCGTAAGAAAACATGATCAGCTGATTTCCTCTCGTCGCCGCGTCCCGCGTACATTGGCCTTTCACTTTCGACTCATTTCGACTTTTCTCTAAACGTTTATATTTTTACCATCCAATGAGCAATTAATGCTTTTCAGAGAAGCTATAAACGAATAAATTTTGAAGCCTTCTTAAACGGAATATTTTCTGCAATCTTCTCCAGTATTTAATTTACAGTTTTTAATAATTTTTTTAATTTTCTTGCACTATCGAAATATTCCAGAATATATGTATTTTAAATCCAAAAATTAGCATTTAAAAATGGAGAAATTTGATGACACATGTGTTGTTAAAATGTCAGCATTTCTTATTTATTTATGCTCTTCTAGTTAGCCATAAACATTTGGAATCTTTTAAATATATGAACTTAATTTCTGTAAACTCTTTTCCATATAAGAATATACCATAAAATAAGTTAGTGTAAAGAGTAGAAGAGTCACATGTTTCAAACGAAATTCATTAATAATGGCAATACCAAACAGAATTTTAAATGATCATATAATGATGTATAAATATATGTATGTAGATATGTATGAACAGATAACTTATGTAGACATACATACTTACATATATGTATACAATTTTAGTATATAATAAATACAACAAACATCATGTATTATTTTTTTTTAATATATTCATGCATAAATAAATACATATGCTAAATATTATTTGATTAGAATATTAATTAATATTTAGCGTTTAGGTTAAAAATAAGAATACAATTAAGTAAATAAATATTTATACATATGTATATACATAAATACATGCATATTTTTTTAAGTCATTCACGTTTTATATTTTTTTTTCGTTTTTGCTATTTATTATTTACATATTTATTTCTTTGTTTATTATAAATTAATTTTTTTTTTTTTTATATTTATTCATAGACGTTACTGGCATCAGTGTCATCGATCCATCCATCCACCCATTAAATTCATACATTCATTCATCCATCTATCTATCTATCGTTTTAATGAATTCTATTGATTTAATGATTTGTAATTTTTATAGGAAACTTGAAATGTGGCAACATTGTAGGCGTTTCGAAAATGTTATTAATTAACATATTCCCTTTAATTAAAAGTGTCTATAGTTAGTGGTAGGTAAGTAATCTGCTGTTATTTCTTCTTTTAATTTTAAGTGCGAAGGGATTAGAAGAGGAAATTTGATTTTATAGATTTCTTCATGTAGTTATAAATATTTTCGTTATTGTTCAGGGGCATATGGTGAAAATGTTCTGAAATGAGACATAAAAAACTGATGAAAACCCCTTTCTCACTAAGGAAATATATTTTTTAAATCTTTGAAAATTAGTTTTAAGCACCTCATTCAAATTTTTATTAGTGAAAAATTTGCTTTCTGTTATATGTATATAAGGACTGCGCACGAAAAAAAATCCGTGCATGCAAATCTGCTTATAGAAACTAAACCAGTGGGCGAATTTTTTTAAAGTGATATTTTTATTAATGACTGTTATGTTCAAGTTCTAAACATAAAATAAAAAATTCGTTCCTGTTGGTTTTTAAGTAAATATCTGATATTTTCCAGAATTATTCAAATTAAAGGTTTTATTGTGTTTCGGTCACTTTTTTGCTCGAATAAGTCCACTTATATTTAGACTCCGTTCAATTTTAATTTTAATGTCCTTTAAATTATTTTTTACTAGAGTCCAATATCTTTCAATTGCACGGAGTTTCGGTCAATTTGATGGATTAGCCTCTATCGGTACAAACTCTTACAATTTCTTTGTTACAACTCCATTGTTTTGTTGTTGTAATGAGAAGAAGCGGGAATAGGCCAGAAAGCAGGGGATATACTGAATTTTATTAGGAAAGGGAGAAGTCTTTTCCAAAGGCACTCATTCTCGTAAATTTCTGTGTTAATGCAACCAATTCAAAAACTTTGTTGGAAATTTTGATTTCTCTGATACACGAAATTTTTCTGTAATAATCCCTCTAGTATCTGGTTAGGAAGTTGAAAAAAGTCACCCTGTACGAACGTTTCATCGTCTACTATACAGAAACAAAATTTCTGAAAAAATTCGTCTGAGGAACTTTCATGTTATTTTTTACCTCCAGATTCTTGCTTGCGTTTCAATTAGGATTTTTTTCTTACTTTATAAGTCCTTTAAAATTTTCTGATAAAGATTCAAAGCAATTAACTATTATTAATAACTCCTAAGCTATAGAAAATAAAATTTTAATTTTAGTGTAATTTTGAAAACAAAGATATTCAGCCGTATGCAAAAAAATTAATGTAGGTTTGATAACGAATTACTAACTTTTTCTTATGGAAATTTACATACAAAAAGTTAGTAACTCGTTATCAAGCATACATTATTTTTTTGTGAATACGGCTGATTACCTTTAAAATGATGTATAGTAAGTTACTTTAGTTCGAAATAATTTCAAAATAATTTTTGTAAATATTTTACATTTTACATACAAAAAATGAGTTTTTGCTTCGTGACTCCAAAAGAGGCTCCAACTTGTAATTTGGCACAAATATAGAGTAGATTTACATTATCAATATATATATTTTTTAAGAGTTTTAAAATACCTATTTTTGAGATATTAAATTTTGATATTTATATTATCGATTTTGACCTTTGAACTTTCGAAGTATATAAATGTTTTACATGTCGTTTTAAAGTCAATGTGTTTATATTAAATAATAATAAAAATTGTACAATGTATAATTTAGAAGTTATGAGCAATAAAGTGTGATTACTTTTGGAAAAACCGCTTTTTCATATTTTAAACGTCATATTTTTGGACCGGGAAAAGTCTTTACTCAGAAAGTTTGCGATTTGAGCATCATTTGCAATACGTAATATGTGTAGAGAATTTCATTAAAATCAGAGATATCAAATACGAAAATGTCTGTTTTTTGTCCGTTTTGATATGGAATCACTCCACTGCGTTTTGTGGCAATAATTTTCATAAGCCTGCAAACATTTCTCGACATCTCTACACGTTATGCTAAGAAAAAGTTGGAGAACTAAATTAATTTGCTTTTTTATAATCTGAACTTCCCAGCAAAAACTTTGCTTGCCATGTAATGAGTTAAGAAGCTAATATAATGGCTTTATAATGACACTTTAGATGAATAACTCATTATATTAACACGGTGATGTCATTAGAGGCAACTACCTACCAGAGATACAAGCCGATCGGCTCCAAGCCGGTTTTACGCCGCCGCCGTGTAATTTTCTACTTCATGCGCCGCCGCCGTTTTCTTCGGCTCACATCGGCTCAAAATCAGCCGCCGAAATTTTTAAAACTATTTAAATTCAACAAAAAAACATATTTTTCTATCTTATTCGAAGAAGTGAATACAGTGGCTCCATCTATTATTATAATTTTACTTACATATGATAAATTTATTAGAATTAAGGATAAAAAAAGTATAAAAGTGAATTAATAATTAATAAATGTATAAATTATTAAAGTTTTTTGTAGATGGGGAGCAACCGGGCGGCAAAATGTAGTATTTACTAAGTCCTAGCCGAAAATTTAGCCGCCGCCGAATTAGTTTAATTTGCGCCGCCGATTCAAAAGTGTTGCGCCGCCGCCGCCGAAAATTTTGCCTCGGCTTGTTTCTCTGACTCTATATTATTCCAGGTAGGCATATCAGAAATTCATTACTTACCCCTAGTCTCCACGCACACATTTTTGTGTCCGCAATTGTCAAATTCTATCTCTCTCTTCAAAATGTTACGTGTGGACCAATAAGAAATCTATTGCGCAATATATTTCGCAATAAATGTTTAAACACAAAGCTAAGCAATAATGTTTAACATAAGCTGTCAAATTTGTTATTTTTTTTTAAATTTTAACAAAACAAAGATGAAAAATGCATTAAATTTATTTTAAAAGGACAAATAAAAAATAAAAACCGAGAATAAAACAAAATTTTGCTTATAAAAGACAAATTAAAATGTTTATTTCTCATGTACGTTTTCTCCACCCCTTAACATAAAGTTGGAAATAAAAGCTTTTTCCTGTTATTCTGCCGACGTTATTTCTTGTGTTATGAAATAA
Source organism: Protophormia terraenovae (assembly GCA_951394005.1). Classification (NCBI taxonomy): domain Eukaryota; kingdom Metazoa; phylum Arthropoda; class Insecta; order Diptera; family Calliphoridae; genus Protophormia; species Protophormia terraenovae. The sequence continues at coordinate 96,984,974 of OX596076.1, forward strand.
AAACGTCTGCGTGGAGACGTAGAGTTAGATTTCATTACAAGAACTAAATACTTCGAAGCTATTCAGTAACTTATTATTTTTAAAGTATTACAGAAGTCATTATTAGAAAAATGAATAGTAACTAGTTACATTATCGTTTACAAATAAGTACTGAAATATAAAAAAGTAAAAAGATGATGTTTTTTAAAATTTATTTATTTGAAACATAAATAATTTCATATATTCAAATTACAGAGTTCAACAACTTAATTATAATTTTTCATGAATGAATTATCATGTATAGAGTGCCCCAATGAATTTGTCCTCGGTTCGACTCCACCAGATACTTGACTCTTAAATTATATAATTTTTTATAAATGAAAAGATTGATAAAAAGTATCAAAAAGTTATATTTCCAAAAATCTGATGTCAAGTAATGATTAAAAGCAAGTAGTTACTTATATGCTTTCATGTAATGCAGACAGTATGTTGTTTTCATTGAAAAGTAACTACATCCGTTACTACATGTCATTACCAAGTTTTTGCTGGGTTAGTATGGTAAATATTAAGGGTCGTGGTATATTAATATATTTTTTTTTTTCTAAATTTATAATAAATTTAATCTTTTAGTTAAAATTAACACGCTGTCTGCACTTGTCTAAATTAAAATTATTATCCTTGCCAAAAATTCAACTTGTGTACACGTGGAATTTTAATCCAGGCATAAAATTCGTAAACAAATTACGCAAATCAATTTATTTTTGTATGCTTATTAAAATTATGGCAAGTTGTTTGTGTTTATTTTTCAACTTGAATTTTGTTGATACTTCTTTGTCGTCTTTTTTTAATTTCCCTAAATTATGGTTTTCCTCAAAACAACTGCTGTTAATTTATCTGACAAGTTTTATATATATTTTTTTTTTTTTTTCAAAATGATGGGTGTGTGCGAAAGTATGTATCTATTGTATTTATGTACAAACATACATATGTATGTTATTTTGCTCACCGTTGTTTACGTCAGAAATATTTTCTATAATTACCAACAGGTGTCAATATGTTGTACATGGTCATCGCACCCAAAACATTTTTACTATGAATTGTTTGCAAGATACAAACTAGGGATGCGAAAAAATATTACAGATAGTACTATTGTTAAAGCAAAACCGTACTTATATTAAAACGAAATGGGGTAGTACGAAAATATTTTAAAATTTTCCAAATTTTTACATTTGAGTTAAAAAAAAAAAAACTTCAGAAAATTTTTAACTTTAAGGTGTATTAGTACTAAATTTAGTACAATAGTACCAAATTTGTTTATTCCCCATATGACACCGTTTATTGGTAAGTATGTGCATAAACTTAATTCTATTTGCAGACATTGTTTTTAATTTTTATTTTGCTGTTGTTTATAAAATGAATGAATGACTGACTGACTAATGAATAGAATAATACAACTGACTGACAGACAGTTTTATACATTAACTAAATGATAGATGACTGACACATACATACCTTTATACATACATAGTATAAAAAAACAAGTACACTTACCTTTTGCTATGACCACATTCTAAATACATATAATGTGAATACTACATACACATTTACTGCATTCTAAATTAGTTAATGTTCGATTAAATACACTCTCAAACCCGTACTATTTATTCGATAAATCTGAAAAAAAAGAAAGAAAATATATAGAGAACAAATTTTTTCCATTTAAATAAATATAACGTTGACTTTAACAATTTGAATATGGGTGTGAATTTTTGTTTAGTTCTGTTTGTTTAACATTTAATATTCATTAGAGAGTTTAATTTTCTATAACAAAATAAGTTTTATATTATTTTTGTAGTTATTACTGTTAAATTAAAAAAAAAAAAACGATGATTCATGTTTAAGTTTTATTGAAATACAACTTTTAATGACTTTTAGTATTGAAAATACTCATACGATTTTAATAATAGACAAATATATTTATAATATAATTTGCTTTTGTTATTGAAATTAATTTCTTTATGTCTATACAAGTGAGAGTTTTGTTAATTATAGTCTTGACCTAAGTTAAGGATTTTTTTTCTATTTGAATTGTTAATTAAATAGAAAGTCATTTGTATTTAGAACACGTATAAGTATAAAGGGAGTGAATGTGTCATAAATATGTATAGTTGCTATATTTTAAATAAAATAAAATAATTTATTTCAATAAAAAATTTCTCATTAAGTTAATTAAAATATTTTTTTAAGATTTTCTTGATCTTATCCAAAGTTTACTATAAAGAAAATTTAAGTCAATTTACGTTCAAATATTAGATTTATATTTATAGGATGTGAGAATTCCGTAGACCAAACATTTCTTTCAGATCTTGTTTAATCGATTTCATTCAATAGTCTATTCAAATAATATAGTTATTGAGACTTTGATTTGTTTTATTAATCTGTTTTTTGTTTCTGAGAAAGTATATAATAATTTTGTTTAGACTGATTGATAATTTAGGCGAAATTAGTATATTGCGTGTCAATTTAAATGAATATTGTCTGGAGTAGCGTAGTAATTTTCTATATTTAACCATTATGCCAGACTTTATAAAAAGCTTGAGAGATATCTATAAATAATATAGATCAATATTTTTTCCTATCAAAACTTTTAATATGATCCACTTGTTCGATAGTGCTATGTTTTCTTCTGAAACTAAAGGTTTGTTCGTTTAAAATGATGATTAGAGGTCCATTGTAACACGCTAAGAGTATAAGGTTTTTTGAAAATGTAATTTCATGTTTTGTATATTTTATACAGTAAACTACATTTTTTGTTTTAATACAAATTTAAAAAAATTGAAGTAGATATCAATCTTTAAAATAGCATTTGTCTTAAGTCTCCATAAATTAAAACTATTTCACAAATCCAAGTTGTTTTATTTATTTCCAAAACATTTTTTTTTTTTGCCAATACAAATACTTTAAATTTCATTATTCCTTCCATATTTATCTAAATTGATCATTTCATGATCATCAAAATAAATAAAAAACCAACCTCAAAAAAAAAAATATATATACAGTGAACTCGCGGTAATGTGAACATCCAATATAATGAACTATCCACTAATGTGAACACTCAGTTTTTTATATGGGCGCTCTAAATAGTGAACAATTTTTTTTTTTAATTTTTGGGGATTTTTTAATTTGTAGAAGCATTTATTTTTAATGTTGGGAATCCCCGAATTAATAAATACCATAGTATTTAATGCTAGTCGCTTTATGTAACTTGTTGCGGTAGGTTCGTGAATTTATTTTTAAAATTAGTAATGTCTAAAAACAGTCGAAAGTTTTTATCCTTAAATGAAAAATGCGAAATTTTGGCATATTTAAAAAAAGGATCGAGTGTTACAGTGTTAAGTAAAAAGTATAAAGTTGCAAAATCAACGATATGTTCAATAAAAAATAAAAAAGACAATATTTTAAAATGTGTGAACAATACGTTTTATGGACCCGGAAAACGCAAAACATTACGATCTTCAGAGCTTCCAAAAATGGAAAAATCGCTCTATAAGTGGTTTATTTGCATGCGGAATAAAAACCTCCCTGTAAGTGGATTGATGTTGAAAGAGAAAGCCAAACAAATTCACAAAAACATAAGTGAAAACGGAAATGACTTCAATGCTAGCGATGGGTGGCTACAAAAATTTTAAAAGAGATACGGAATTCGGCTCCTTTAGATAAGCGGTGAAAAACTTTCTGCGCAATCTCAGTTCGTAAATCCTTTTAAAATTAAATTGAAAGCAAAGATAGAAGATTTGGGTTTATCCAATGATCAGTTGTATAATGCCGATATTGGATACTTCCCACAAAAGACATATGTAACGTCATTGGAGAAAAGCGCTCCAGGTGCAAAAATGGAAAAGCAAAAGATAACATTTTTATGCTGTGCAAATGCGTCAGGATCTTATAAAATAAAACTTTTATTAATAGGAAAATCGAAAAATCCTCGCAGTTTTAAAAATTTTATCTGTCCCGTAAACTACAGAAATTCAAAGTCTGCTTGGATGACTTCTCCCATTTTTAAAGAATGGTTTCACAACTGTTTTGTGCCAGAGGTAAGTAAACATGTAATAATAGTTCAATTGGGATTCTTACTGTTTTATTTTTCATTAAGGTGACAGATTTTTTAACGAAGAAAGGATTACCACTAAAAGCTTTACTCCTAATAGATAATGCCCCATCCCATCCACCAGAATCCGACCTTAAATCCGAGGATGGTTCCATAGAAGCTATGTTCATGCCTCCAAATGTAACGGCTCTGATCCAGCCAATAGATCAAAATGCAATTAGAATCACCAAACTTCATTATAGGAACAGTCTTCTGGCAACAATTATTGCAAAAGAGAGGGATTTGCTTGAATCGATGAAAAAAATCACACTTAAAGAAGGAGTTTCTATTCTAGAGGCATCCTGGAACCGAGTTGGTAAAGAAACTTTATCTAACTGTTGGAAAAATATTTTGAATATGGTAAATGATGAAGAATTTAATGTTCCTTTGAGCGTTTTAAAAGAAAAGTGGCAATCAGAGGTTAGATCTTTAGAAAATACTGCTGCAGATCTTCTACAGACATTGTGCCCTCAGGAAGTATTTACTGCTGTACACATTGGAGATTGGATCAATAATCCTTGTGAGGACGTCACGCTATTTGATGAAAATGATTTAATTGAAGAGTCCGACGATGATGACGACTGTTTTATTGAAGCGCCTGAAAACAACATTAAAGTCAAAGAAGCTGTCGAAATTTTTAACAAAGCTGTCCAATGGGTTGAATTTCAAATGGTCGATCAAACTGACATTAAAGTATTGAAAAAAATCAGGAAATTGGTGGTAAATAAGCTGGTCGAACAAAAAAAAAAAACAGAAAATAATAACCGATTATTTCCATATTTAATTATATATGTATGTACCTATCTTTTTTCATTGTAAATTTTATTTATTTTTTTGTCGTAATATTTTGTTTGTTTTTTTATTTGGAACATAAAAACTTTTTATGTTCCAAATAAATAACAAAAAGTTTTTTTAGTAATCTTTGCATTTTCATTCCTTGCAGAAATGATTTTTAGAAAGAATAACTTAGTAATATATATAAAAAAAATCACAATCGAAAATGTGAACAAATTCGAAAATATGAACTACCCCGACATTAATTAGTTCACATTATCGAGAGTTCACTGTATATATAAAACGAAGCAATAATTTAAGATTTAAAATGCCCCTACTTGAACATAAATAATAATTTATTTAAGCTAAAAACATTTCATGCTTTAACTTCATACTGTGTTTTATGGTTGGCAATGTGAAAAACTCCAGGTGGCTTTAATATCTGTTACCAACTCCCTCATATAAAATCAAAACAACAATAACAAAAAAAAAAAGTTGGCCTTATTTCGTGCTGTTAGTTTTTATTTCATTTTCAATATTATGGATTTACTATATAACTGATGGTATGAGTAAAAAATAAAAAATGAGATGTAAGTATGTAGCCTCTATATAGGCTTAAACATATAATACAAGTTTTATGATAAAAATCAATAAAATACTAATATTAAAAAGAAAAATAAAATGTGGCATAATAATGCCTACAAGTCCACTGCTATTACTTTTGTTAGATACAAATAAATATACTACATACTCATTTTGTAATTTATTGTATTAGTTTTATTTAATCAAATTGATTAATGTGTCTGTCTCTCCGGCCTGTCTTTTATGTGATATTTAAGCATTGAAATGACCTTTTAACTACCTTTTATTTGAGGTATAAATCATGGTTGTATTTATTTTAGGTTTTTAGATATACTCAAAAATATTTTCAACTATAAAGTTATGCCCACCCGAAAATAGGCGTGATTGATAAAAGAAATTATGGCAATTATTTTTTTTTTACATATAACGCTTAAATCGGCTTCTTCCAAAAAGTATTTTAAAAATCAATTTATTTATTTCTAATTTTCTAAGAATCCCAAATATTGTGATAAATAATTTAATCGTTTTAAATTTACATACATACATTAAATATTTTATAATTTGGTGACCCTGAAAACTTTTGAAGGGTACCGAGCTGAAGTGATGTCAACTATTGTGTATATAAACAATTAAAAATGTTTGGTTGTGTTTTACAATCAAGTGATGTTTTTTGAAAAAGCGCAAAAATGGGCTAAAATTTAAATATCTTTTGAAAAGTAAAAACATATAAGCAACATTTTTACCATTAATCAACCTACATCTCAAAATATTAATATCAAACTGGATAAATTTAAATACAGGTTGTTATTATGAACTTCGATTTAAAATTGTTCAGTTCTTTCAACACTTTTCTACTCAAACAATTTTTATTGTTGAAGACAGTTTTTGTAAAAGTTCTTTTATAAATTTTTAAGATCTCTGGAGAACTAGTAGCTATTTCTTTTCGCATACACAGTTCAAAAAGTATATTGGCAAATTGTCAAATAAAAGTTAAAATTTAACAAAATTAACAACTTTACTGATAATAAAGCCTCCATCTTAAAAAGGTCCGTCTTGAAAACAGGCCTGTCAAATGTGGCGATATTCTGCTTTTAGCGACTGCATTTTCCGCTGTGTTGCTAAAACGTTGCGGTTATGTCCAGATCTAGCGGAAAAAACACCGTTTGGCAACACTGATTTTCCGTTTGGCAACATGGTTGCCCGGAAAGTGTATTTTAAGTTGAAATCTTATTTTTTATTCAATTATTATTTCCTACTGAAATTATTATTGGCTTTGTTAAAGCTGAATTTACATTTCAAAACATACAAAATTTGAAGCACTAAAAAAAAGTTATTCTTTTTAGTTTTATTTAAAAATCTAAATGAAATTTCAATTTAGCGAATTCCGATTAAAAATTTGAAGAAAAAAATCTCAAAAAATCTGACAACCCCGGTCTGTAGTATACAGAATTGCCAGATTTTTTCAATTCATATCTCCAAATAGCCAATTTTTATCACCGAATAGCCGCTTATATTATCCCCGAAAATATCGTTTTGTCAATATTAATTAAGTAAAACTAAAAATAAATTATCGATTAATACTTGGTTTGGTATTCTTTTTGCTAATAACCTCTCTTAGGCGATTTGGCATCGAATGGACTAATTTACACATGACTTCTTCCGTTACTTTTCCCCATTCTTCCATAAGAACATTCTTTAACTGGTTTTCAGATGATATGTGATGTTTTCTTATGCGCCTCTCCAAAATATCCCACAAATGTTCTATGGGTTTTAGGTCCGGAGATTGTGGAGGTGTTTTTAAAGTGTGGGGAGTATTGCAAAGTATCCAATGTTTAACAATTTCCGCTGTATGTTTGGGGGTCGATATCCTGTTGAAAGTAATAACGACCACTTATGTTTAGTTTCTGAGCACTTTTGTTTAAATTGTTTCGCAAAATTACCTAGATATTCTTACCGGTTAAGTCTTTAAACTCTGCAGCTATCTTTGAAGATGTTGCCTTAGAATTCTTTTTTTTTTTTGACAATTTGAATTATTTTCGACTCCCTTGGCGCAATTTTTTTTCGACGACCTTCTCTAATCTTATTTCGGAAATTGTCGCTTCCGTTAAAACGTTTTATTATGCTTGTGATTGTTGATTTGGGCTTGTTGACAATTTATGATATTTCTTCAATAGTATTATTTTGATTTCGCAAATTTAATACTTTTCCGAATACTTTTCTCCAACTATAATGGCTAGATTAAATAAACATCTCTAAGAATTCCGAAGTTAATATTGTTCTTTTAGAATTTAGGTCCATAGAGAATTTATAACTATACAATTTATAAAATACAAAAGTCAAAAATTAAATCTTATTTATTCAGCTTCAAAAACCAATAAGATTAAAATTATCTAAAAAAAATGTTTGTAATTTGCAGCCAGAAGATCGGTTTTTTATGGGAAATATCCGTTATAAACAACAAAATACCGCCAGATCCAGTGTTGCCAGAAGATGTAATTGGTAAAATGCTAAAACGTCCTCAAAATCATGCTAAATTGGTCTACGGCAGCAAACGACAATGTCAAATTGTTTTGTAAAGAAAAATTAATATTTTCGTTGCGCTATTTCTTGTGTAGTTCAAATGACAACTTATATAAATATTTTCTTTATTTAATGGTAATATTGGGCAGTGTTGCCAAAACTTCGAGTCCATGTCCCACCAGATTGCATTTGAAAAACCGCTAGAAACCACCTACACTTAAAATAAAATCGCCGATTTTTACCGCTAAAATATTTCATCTCTTCAAACATATTTAAAATTGATAGCTAATCCTTCAAAAACTTAATTTTGGGTACCTAAATGCATTTCAGTCATCAAATCAAATTTAAAAACTTATAATATAATTTTTGCTTATATTTTACTATATTCGTCTGACATTGATATTAAGAGCATTTGCAGACAAAATCAACTTGTAATTTTTTTAAAAAATCAGTTTCAGTTGCATCTTTATACTGCAAAACATCAGAAAGAGGGGCTTATTGTATATTTCGATTCTATTTTAAATACATTTTTGAAAACGTTTTCTTTAATTAATTTCAGTATCTTTTTTATAGAAAAACAGTTGATTTTTTGTACAATTTCCGAGTTTCTGGTAACTCCATATTTTAGATAAATTAGAAGTAAAAGTAGAAGTATAATAAATTAATTTTTCTTACTTTTGCTTTAAAACATGTTTTTACAATAAAGAAAAGTCGCTTGAAACCGCCAGCTAGAAAAATGTTGCAACCAGAAAATCCACTTAGCGGTTTTTTATGGAAAGTACCCGCTATGCACAACAAAATAACGCCAGATCTAGCGGGAAAACCGCCATTTTGGCAACACTGATATTGGGAAATAAAGTAAAAATAGGGCTCATATATTTTAATGACAGTTAAATAACGTAAAATTTAATACGAAAAATTCTTTAAAAAAATCAAAAAGTATTTAAAATTGCTGTAAAGTTACCATATTTCTATAACTTCTTCAAATGCTGAATCTAGCACTGAATTCTAAAAATGGCAACACTGATCCTTAATTTCCAGATAAATTCCCAACTCTCACCCAAAACTATTTGAAATTTATTTATTTATGTCGGGACGGCGCGAACGCCATTCCCGGCTACCAAAAATTACACGCACGAGTTATTCGCATTAGGAATAATCGCGGAGGTCAACTCAGCCGAAAGTGCAATGGCCAAGCCTCACTCCGGGGGAACCGCCTTCATGATCACGGTAACCCCTACGCCAGGTAAGTATGCTTTTCTCCGCACAAACTAAACATCTTATACGACAGCACATATAAACTAAATGAGAATTACAAAACAAAAATTATAAATATAAAACGTACAGAAAAATTATAAATATAACGAGTGAAAAAAGTGGTTGTGTGTTTGGTTGGTTTATCTACAAGTATAGCATGTATTTGCTGGTGTATTTATAAATAAATGGTGGTTGTTTTTGTTGTTTGTATTCTTTAGTAGCCAGGGATGGTGACTCTTAAATCATATGAAATTTAAATGAAAAGATGTGTTTTGAAGAGAAAATTTAAGAAATAAAGAAAACATGAAATAATAAGTGACATTATAAACATCAAAAATGTTTTAAAGTTTTTAAATTAATTAGGAACAATATATATATGTATGCACATTATTTAAGAAAATTTTTCAAAAGTTAAAAACCCATTGAAAATATTGCAATGGTGGTAAATTTTCCATACTTGCTAGTAGCTTTAAAAGGCCTGTGTATAGCGTATGTATGTATATTGTTTTCTTTTATTTTTTCCCAGTATGGGCATTGGTGGCTTTTTATGGCCTTCTATAGACGTTATGTTGTTTTCTTAGGAAGTTCTTTGTACTAAAAACAATTCTTGTGCGGTGCTCGAAAATTAAAATCATTTTAAATATGTATGTAATTAATTTAGTACAATTAGTGCCAAAAAAAAAAAAAAAAAAATAATAATTTTATATTCAAGTTTAAGAATGGTACTATCGAGGAATTGTCGAATGATACGAAATATCTCGGTTTAATGCTGGACAGGATATTGACTTGTCAGTAAACGTCACGGACGTATTGAAGTAAGAACCTGTGGTACTTTATACGTTCAGAAACGCAATCGGTAAACGTTATATATTAAACTCTGGGATATAAGGGAATATGACTAAATTACGAATATGAGAGATTTGAATGATTTTTGCAAATTTTTAAAATTCGAATTAAATTTCGAATTTTCTTTTTATCCCAAAAATTCCCTAAAAATTATTGCTTACCCAATTTTATAAAAATTTTACGTAAAATACTTTAAATTTTATAACTTTTTTACAATTTTAGAAACTCAAACTTAATTTCGAATTTAGATTTTAGTTATAAAATTAAATTTTTTTTAATTACATATTATACGCCTGAAATATTTTTTTTAATATTTCAGATATAAAAGATTTTTAAAAATTTTAAAAAATTTTACTTAATTTCGAATTTATTTCAAACATTACCAAATTTTTCTTAATTCTATAAAAAATTCACCCAAAAAAATCCTTAAAATTTTAATGATTTTTAGCAATTTTGAAAAATTTAACCTTATTTCGAATTTAGGCTTTAGCTCTAAAATTACAAAAATTGTGTTAAAATAACTTATTACTCATCTAAAATATTTCTTTATTATATATTTCAGATATTAAGGATCTTTTACCATTTCAAAAATTTAAATTTAATTTCGAATTTTTATTTTATATCAAAATTTTTTAAAAATTCCTTATTTATAGAATTTATATATGATTTTCTACAAAATTTCTATAATTTGAGAGGTTTTTAAAAATTTTAAAAATTCGGACTTAATTTCGAAGTTCAATTTTGTCTCAAATTTCATCAAACTAGCTTGTATTAATAAAATTTGCTACAAAATAGCATATTTGAGCGATTTTTAGCTTTTTCGAAAATTCGTATCTAATTTCGAAATTTGATTTAAACTGCAAAATAACAAAATAAAAATATTCAATACTTTAATGATTTCTACCTATTTCGAAAATTCGAACTTAATTTCTAATTTTTATTTTGTCCCAAAAATTAAACATTTTTCATACAAATTGCTTATTAAATATGATTACAAAACATTTTATATTTTAGGAAGTTACGGCAATGCCGAATCTTGGACTTGGAATGATTCGTAGCATAGATTTGTTGATTATTGCTATTAGTAACGTATGTATATAGTTTATGGTCGACATTGCTTTTTCGCTATTTTAAAACATTATTTTATTCATTCCTTTTTAACAATTCTGGCACAATTTCTAAGTAATTTTATGGGATTAAATTGCATTTAGATAAATCACCTTTAAATTCTTTGAAAAAACAAATCATTTTTATATCACAAACACAAAATATTAGTATTTTCATCTTGCCATTAAAACGTCCATAGCCTCTTAAAAAAGACACCACTTCTCATATAAATCAAATCCTTTAAGTATCTGTCATTACGTCCGCTTCCTTTTTCGACTTCCCACGTTTTCTGCGAACAAAACCAAAATCGATTTTCTTTTTCTTGGTATTTTCTTGGTTGTAATTGAGGAAAAGCCAAATAAAAAAACCAAACTCATACATAAATATTAAAGAGTTTAAAGTTAATACTACATGTTTTTTATTCCAATTACAACCCATCATGGGTGAAACTAGTTTTTCAACGTCATTGCAGTTAAAGTCAGCAAACGTTGCTGTTGTTGTTTTCCCCAGTTTTGCACAATTATACTGGAGGAGTTTATCTAAGAAGAAAAAAAAAAAAAAAACGACTTTTAAACCTGTCACCATATTAAAACCAGAGTTTAATCCTGTCTTGATTGTCTTTTACTAGAAACTATAAATGTGTGTTTAGGAGTGAAGTTTTAATGTATGTCGGTGTGTAAATAAATATTTATGATTTGTATGGGCTGTATATACTAGTAAGTGGAGTCAGTGCACTAAACTCTCTATACTATAGTTTTGGTTTAGAGTTGTATGTTTATAACTTCTTTCCTTCCTCCTTTAGACATCGTTTCGTTTCTAGTTGTATGTTGCTGCTGGTACTGTTTATGTTGTTACTTCAGTTTCAGTTTGTTGTTGATGTTGTTGTCGTTGTCAGTGGGTACTTGTTTTCATTTCTAGTTACTTGCTGGTGGTGTCTGTCTGTCCGTCTTTTATGCTTTTGAAGTTTCTGCACATTGTGTTTAGGCGTAGGATGTTTGTAATGTTTATACTTTTATCTGTGTATGTGTGTCTTGTTTAAGAAATGTTGTTGCCACATGTGCAACAAAGTGGGTTGTAAAAGTTGATTACACGTTTTTTATTTAAGCTTTAGAAATTCATAGTAATTTTAATAGTTTGAGTGCTGTTTTTCTTTATTTTTTAATAATCAAATGAATGCAATTTACTTAATGAATTAAGAATTTTGTTTGCTGTTTGCTGTTTTTTTTTTTTTTTTTTGAGTTGATTCGATAGAAGTATTAAATAAAGTTACCACTAAATCATGTTTAAATTTACTTATGTATATACATACTAAATATAAATTATTCACGACTAAATTTCTTTTAAGGAATATTTATTTCCTTTGCCAAGTAATTTCAAACTTCAATATTCCAATTTTTACAAGAAATTATGATTCATTTGCTACATGACTTCAATAAATTACTAGACGTAGGGTCTCTACGGAAGGGGTTATGGGGCTTCAAGTACATATGTTATTGAAAGTGTAATCGGGCACCTCGAAAATGATGGCTTGCATTTTTTTAAAGAAAATTTAATCATTCTTATTTTTTACCATTAACCCTCTAACAGTCAAGTTTGTCTAAGGGTTCTTTTCTTACTTTATTTTACTTTTAATAATTTATGTATATTTATATTCTACTAATTTAGTAAAAATACTTAACATAAAAAACTAAATATCTTGATCTTAATTCCTCCAAAAATATTACACTAAATAGGTATACTTTTAATACAGTAGGGCCTCGATTATCCGTGATTCGATTAACCGGCAACGTCTATTATCCGGGAAAGAAAATTTGCAATTGTGGGTTGTAAAAGTTGATTACACGTTTTTTATTTAAGCTTTAGAAATTCATAGTAATTTTAATAGTTTGAGTGCTGTTTTTCTTTATTTTTTAATAATCAAATGAATCTTTTTTTCCATCCATTTAATTTGTTTTGCATCGATTAACCGTGATTACCTCTATTATCCGGGATTCTAAGCATAATTTTTTTCGATTGCTTTTGAACAATCAAACACAATGTGAATAAAACATAAAAGGGGAATTGCAGCGTTTGAATAAGATGAGTCAGAGCAAGGTAAAATCCAAGTTTACTGCATTCATGAAAAGCTAGTTAACGAAAATATGAATTTGAAAAAGAAGAATTATATATAAAAAAAAAATGTTTTAAAAATACTACTCAAAATTTTTACAATTAATTAAATTCAATTAAACGGGAAAATTGATTATCCAGAATACTTCCGGTGCCGACCATTACGGATAATCGAGGTCTCATTGTATTTAAATCGAGTTAACTTATAGATTTATTGATTATTAATTTACTTATTTATTTATTTATTTATTTAATTTATTTATTTATTTATTTATTTATTTATTTATTTATTTATTTATTTATTTATTTATTTATTTATTTATTTATTTATTTATTTATTTATTTATTTATTTATTTATTTATTTATTTATTTATTTATTTATTTATTTATTTATTTGTTTATTTATTTATTTATTTATTTATTTATTTATTTATTTATTTATTTATTTATTTATTTATTTATTTATTTATTTATTTATTTATTTATTTATTTATTTATTTATTTATTTATTTATTTATTTATTTATTTATTTATATTATATTTTTTTCTGTGCGTTATAAACATCAGCACAAACGCATAATACCCCAACCACCTATGATGGTGTAGGGTATAACAATTAAAAGTTATTAGATTCTAATTTTCTTTTACTGATATTTGATCAAAATGCATAAAAAGTGGAAATATTAAATTGAAGTTGAATTCAAAGTTAAATCTGTGAAACGAACCTTTTTTTTTTTTTCTTAGCTTCCTTATTTTGGGAAATTGTTTATCATCTTTAATCGGTATCTCAAATTCCTGATCTCCCATTTTTTTTTATTTTTAACACACGCTTCCAATACTTAAATCGTAAATCTTTTTTATGATCAAAGCTAACACATTGAGATGAATTTTAAATGTTTTTTGCTTCAAAAAAATTCTGTGCAAAAATTACAATTAAAATAACAAACAAAAAAAAGAGAGAAGAATTTGACATTTTATTTTTAAATGTGAATTAAAATATCACATGACCGGACTGGACAAACAACTTTCAGACATTTAAGAGTTAAAAGATATTTATGCATATGTAAATTTAAAGATATATACATATATATAGGTATATGTTATGCATAAATTTTGCATGCAAAAATCCAATAAAAAAATTATATATTTAAATGTAAATGCAATAAATGTCATTCAAAATTAGTAAAAATTCAGTTCAATTTATTTTACAGTTCTAAGTTCTTATTTTTTTCCTTTTTAATATTAAACCTGATTTATAAACAAACATATTTACATTTATATTTAACTAAATAGTGTTATAGTAAAAGTGCTATATGTAGGTTTATATAAGTATTAAAGTATGCAATCGAATTTGTTTTATTTTTTTTTTTATTTTCATAACGAATCAGATTACAACATTGAAGGAAAATCATTCCAAATGGTCTTGATTTACAAAAGACAGGGTATATATAAAGTACCATTTATTTTTTATGTACATACAGACATATTTATATAGAAATATCTTGCTATACTATATAAATATAAACCACATCCAGCTAGCTCTACGACATTGTGGTATGTCGGAATGCTTTTGTTTTTCTTTACATTTTACTTTAAATTTTTATATAAGTATAGTATGTATTTTGATTTTTTCTCTTTTTTTAATCTTAACCACCAGCAAACACCAAATAAAACGTATGAAAGACATTGTTTAAAATCCATGATGATGATTATGAAAGACGCGACATTGTCCATATAGAGTAAAAATGCATTCATATGGTTGGAGCATGTTGTTGTTTACAAATGGATATATCGATATGGAGCAAAAAAAAAAATACCAGCAACGAATATAGGAAGGTAACATGCTATATATGTTGACATTACTTTACATACATTGAAATATATGGTTTTAGGTGGATCGAACGGGAAGTAATTGAAGAGCTTTTTAAAATATTAATGCATCTTTTTGAAGACCTAAAAGTTTTACCAGCTTGTAGGAAAAAATCATCTCTTTAAAATTATATCTGAGTACAAGCAAATATTTAATATAATGGATCAATCCCTAGTGGTTTTACAATATTATTTCAGTTTGAATAAGATCGGATTTTCTTCTTAAAAAAAGAAAATACTCAAGAAAATTGAGTAAAGCAGGAAAAACAATATTTAATTCAATTTTATTCCTTTATTTTATCCCATTTATACCCATTATTTCCTTCTGAATGGTTTTCCCTGAATGGTTAATTAGTGGTGAAAAAAGATGTGGTAGATGAGTTTTAAAAGTTTATGGATTCCCACGGATATTATGTTTTCTAACCAGAATTCTTTTATTTCATAATGGTTGTGTTTACACATTCCTGTATAGCGGGAATAATATTAGCTTCTGCATGGACATTTGGTTTCCATTTTTTATTTGTTGCGATTGGAAGACAATTGAAACTGTTATTCGTAATTAATACCCATTTATTAATATTATTTTGTTATAGATGGAACAGGTCCCTATGGATCTATCTGAATTCGTAATATTTATAATCATATGATCTTATTACTTCTATGGAAACCATGGAAGATTCCATAGTGTTGGATACTATTGGTTCTGAATCAACTGGGATATTGATACGAACCGATGCTGTTCCTAGTTTCTGTAACTTATGAAAAGTTTTCGAATCGAAAAATAATTTATTATTATAGTAATCATTCAGTTTCTCACAGGGTGATTTGATAATATTCAAACTGAATGCTTATGAAGTAAACAAAAAATAATTGATTTTCTCTTACTTGCCCTGTTGTTATACAAGATGAGTATTATTTTTTCGAATAAAAAGTTTCTCATATAGTTACGGAAATCAGGTACTGGAATCTACGCCAAATTTGCAACCTACTACTTCTGGTAGAGGTACACAAAAACAGGCGGAAAACAGAGCTAAACTTTGTGGTGCTGTACGCACAAACTTTATGGAGGCTTGTAAATTTTACCTGATGCCGATGAAGGTGTTCCGTAATGAGTTCAAAGTCCTTAACATTACGATGACAAGGCGAAGCTACGATGAGTCAACCCCTGAGATAGCGCAGCTGATACATCGTCAGCTGGCACATAATCTGCCAAAAAATCATGCGATTTGCCAGAGTATGGTAAGCAGCCCTATTAAAAAGACATGGTTTAAGCTGGGAATCTAGGTGTTGTGCCACTAGACTTTACAAAACTGCACCAAATACAAACGGCAGTTCTGGACAAGATTGTAGAGTTTAACGAGAGAAGATATAGTCGGTCAAGCCCGACCATATGATACCCTACACCATTTCGATCCACATAATTTTGTTTTTACTATTTTACAACTAACTTGTGTTAAATATTAACATAATAGTAACATTTGTATGGGATTTATGCACGTTAAAGTGATTTTCGGAAGATGGGTTTATATGGGAGCTATGGTTAGTTATGGACCGATCTTCATGAAATTCGGCAGACGTATTTTTGCTTATATATATTTGTGTCAAATTTCAGTAAAATATTCCTATTTTTAAGGCATCTAAAAGCGTTAAAACTCTATTCCGGGAGGACATTTGTATGGGGCTAGGTGAAATAATGGGCCGATCATAACCAAATTCAATAGGCTTCGTGTTGAAATATGTACCAAATTTCATCAAATTATCTTCAAAATTGCGAACTGTACTTTGCGCACAAGCTCTATATGGACAGCCAGCCAGACGGACGGACGGACGGACATCGTTAAATCGACTCAGAAAATGATTCTGAGTCGAACGGTATACTTTAAGGTGGGTGTACGAAGATTTTTTTCTGCGTTACAATTTCTGCACAAACACATAATACCCCTACAACCTATGGTGGTGTAGGGTATAAAAAGGACTCGATAAAACTACAGTTTGCGAACTGTACGTTTATCCCGGAATGGCTTATATTCAACTGTGGAGGTGAAAATTCGGTACAACCCGATGATGATATTCCGAAGATAGAGGTGTGCGTTGGCTATTTTCCTGAAAATCCAGAAACTCCTACTACCAAAATTCTGTCATTGATAGAAAAACGGAATGATGAACTTTTCGTTGATTATTTTTAAGTCTTGAATCGGGCCAGCAAGTGCAACATTGCACAACTCACTGTTGCAATAAATTTCTGTCACTTATAACGGTCCTTACAGGGGGATATTTTCTTTATTCCAAATACTTTTCAATCTACTCTACCGCCCAAATGAAAATGCATTTTGTAGTTGAAAACAAATAACTAAGAATTGTAAATAAATCCAAGAACAAACCATGTTGTATGTGAAAAGTCTACCACTACTACTCTGATTGCCTGCCATAAGAGTATTAAATATTAAGACCAAAGCAGTGCGCACAGCATGAAGCAAATGAGTAAAATATATAAACAAATATACATACATATATAGGGTGTATATATGTATAGTTGCAACACATTCACGTTTACGATGCAAACAGACAACCAGACAGGCAAACCGGGAGACAGTCGTATGGTGGAACTTATAATATTTACAAACATATATGTACCATTATTAACGTGACCAGAGGGTTTATGTCAAAAAGCGGGACCCGAACGACTAAAAAGCGGGATTCTGAACAAAATTTTAGGGAAAAAGCGGGATTTTGAAAAGTTTTGTAAAAAAAGAGGGATTTCCTTCTTATATCTCAAAAATCTAAATCAGTTGTTTTGTCGTAAGCGCTTGGTTCACGACTAAATGGATACGTTACAAATTGAGAACAACCCATCAAAATGTTTGGACATCGAAATAAGTAAATATGTCCCTACAAACTGAAACATTATAAATTATAATTTTAACGTGTTTCTCGAAATGTTTTCAAAATATTCCATGTTAAATTTCAAGATTGAATCCAAATACGGATTGATAAAAAAAAAAAAAACTTGATACTTTTTGAATTTGATAGCAATAAATTTTCTTAAATAATTCTTAGACCCATTAACAGTAAAACCAAGGTTGGTTGCCGTTACCGCTAAAAAATCATTCATCTTGACTACTGTTAACGAAATAATTGAAAATACGTATACCGCCAAAATGTATAACGTTAAAAAACCGTTACCGAAATAGCTCGAAATACCGTTAGCGTTATTTTTGGGTTTAAGAAATATTATTATTTTTAATAAAGTTGAAATAAAACTTGTAATAAAGTCATGGCTACCCCTGCTCGTCATTATAATACTTAACTATAGATTATATTTTATGGTTCCGAACCGATACTTTGATAATTATGAAACAACAGTTACCCTTAAAATTTCATTACCGAAATAACTGGAAATACCGATAAAGCTAAATACCGTTACTTCTAAAAAAAACCGTTAACAAAATAATCCGACATACTGCTACCTTTTCACCTTTTTGAATCGGCTGCCAACAAGTTAAACACTAATATTCAGTTAAAACAAAAAGTTAAAATAAAATCATTAACACAAGGTTTTTCGTAAGCACTAACTTTAAGTAAATTTAATCAAAAACATGGTTCCAGATATTTCTATAACTTTCAGTTTATACAAAAATATAAAAAAAATTAAATCCAAAACAAAGGCATATCGTTGATATGGTTCCAGATTTTTTTAAAAGGCACAATAAGAAAATATCCATGTTAACCTTCAGAGTTCATGTCAAAACATATTTTTGAAATGGCACATCTTGGTAAATAAAATTGGTAAAAATTAATTATAAATAGCCCCACACACAAATGTTCCCACGAAATGAGTTTTTTAAATCTAAAAGTCTCTCTGAAAGAACAAAATTTCTTCGACCAAAAATTATTTATATTTTATTCTAACTTTCTGGAAGATATGTTCAAAAAATTTTAAATATTTTAACAATCTTAATTTTAATTTTGGGAGGTCTTTCTATATCAAAGTTATGAAAAAATACTCAAAAAGTACATTTAAGATTTGCCAGTAGAGAAGATGATCAGTGTAACAAAATATTAAAAACTTTTAATTATCAAAAACGATTTGAAAAAAATTATCAACTTTCCAGTGGAAAAAAATATTTTTAGTTACAATTAAATATTGGTAAGAATGTTATAGAAATGTAAATAACGAAATCGAATAAGTAATTGTTAGAGTTAGAAAAGCGGGATTTCTAAATAAAAAGCGGGAAAAATATTTTAAGCGGGATCGAAATTTAAAAAGCGGGATAATCCCGCCAAAAGCGGGATGTCTGGTCACGTTAACCATTATACTATGTAAATACAGATGTATATAATGCAACAGACTCCAACAAAGTTTTCCTAAGAGGGTAACTATTTATATTAAGAACTTTTTAAAAGTGGCACTCAAAGATTACAGTATAATGAATAATGTTTTGGGAACACTTGTTTTTTTTAGGCTTTCCTAGTCTTACAATATACCTAGTTACTGTCGTATGTGTAGATATGTATACATAGTGAAATGTATATTTAATGCATGATGAATCGTGTGCAGTTTTATTTTCTACAGATAAACCGTTATTATGTGGCATGTTGGCAAAAAAAAAAAAAAAAAACAGAAGACGACAACTGCATATAGTGAATGTATTTGTTTAATAATCCATTCATTCGTCTGTGTACCTATTTTCCCGTCTGTCTGTTTTTATGGCTATCTGTCAGTTCTTCCGTCTGTCTTTCTGTCTGTCTGTTTCTGTTAATGTTTTATTATAGTATAGCTGGCATGGTTGGTTGCCATCACCATCAACATTATTATCATTAACATCATTTTCATCTTCTCCGTCGTCATCATCATCAACTTCTTCTTCATCGTGGTTTGCAGCAATAAAAGCATCAGCAACTGCAACATGTTTGGATTTTTTTTGTATAATGTTTTTGTTTGAAACATGTCTTTGTTATTCTTTCATGCTTTTTAGTTTTAATTATACCCTATGCGAAACTTTAAGGAAAAATTTGATTAACTAAAGGTTTGTAAGATGATTTGTTGGTTAGGTTAGGTTCAATGGGCAGTTGTAAACAAAAGAGAAGACAGGTCATTCGGGTCCTATTGGTTCTGTTGTGTTAAACTGAGGGATCACGTGAGGTTAGATTACATGTTCAAGGTTTGTATCGAATCATTCTGAAGCATGTATATATATGAATGAGTTGATCAGTTTGAGTGAAATTAAAGATGCTTCACAGTCTCCTAATCTTTCGTATGGCAACAACTCCTACTACCCAGTGACCGGTATTAATGACAATTAGTGTTCGCAGCTGAAGTCTTGACGTTCCCATGATGAGGTTTGATCGAGATCGATCATTGTGGGGTTATATTCTCAATAAGTATTATTTATGAGCATGAGAACAGCTGTATGCCAAGTAGTTTTCCATTTCTTTACCGGGATATTTGTATGACACTTTACATAGTTTAAATTTTTTAGATTTGTTTAGGAATCATCAACTTAATAGACGTATAGTCCTTATCCAATCATCGTAAGAAGTTGAAATTTGTCAAATAAGGACTGCACACGAAAACATCTGTGCATGCTTTGAATCTTTATCAGAAAAGTTGAATGGAAATCTAGCCTAAAGACGTATTAAGTACAAAAACAACTTAATAGGAACGCAAGCAAGAATTTGCAGGTAAAAAACTAACTTGAAGGTACTTCAGGCGAATTTTTTTTTCGTAATTATGATTAGTGTATAATAGACGATGAAATGTTCGTACAGGCTGACTTTTTTCAACTTCCTGACCAGGAGTTCTATGTTGCAGATGCAAGAGGGAATATGGCTGAAAGATATCGTGTATCAATGAAATCAAAATTCCAAAGAAAGTTTTTGATTTAGGAAACCATATGCATATGCCGGAAAGAAGTACTTCATTCATAAAAAATGGTTGCATTAACACAGAAATATACATGAATGAGCAGGAGCGGATCCACGGGAAGGGAAAGAAGGAAATTTACCTCCCCAAAATTAAAACACTTAATGAAAAATCTGTACTAAATCATACAATTTATGGAAGCAGTTAGGAAAATTGTTCTATTTTCCTCCCCCAAAAGCTTGAGTTGTATCCGTGCCTGTGAATGAGTGCCATTGGAAAAGAATTTTTCCTTTCCTAAGAAAATACAGTGTGTCCGCTTTTTTTTCTTTCCTGATCTCGCTTCTTCTCATTACAGCAACAAATCAATGGAGTGTTAACAAAGAAATTGTTAGCGTTTGTACCGAAAAAGGCTAATCCATCAAAATATCCGGAACTCTTTACAATTGAAAGAAATTGGGCTCTAGTAAAATATAATTTAAAGGACATTAAAAGCTCAACATAAAATGAAACGGTATTTAAAAATTAGTGGACTTATTCGAGCACAACAAAACCTTTAATTGGAAGAATTCCAAAAAAGATCATATATTTCCTTGAAATACAACAGGAAATAATTTAAAACTTGAACATTACAGTCATTTATAAAAATATAATTTAGAAAAAAATTTCTCATTGATTTGGTTTCTATAAGAGGGAATTGAGAAGACTTATTATATGTTTATAAAATAAGACTCTAATGGGTTCCGGGTCACTGCGACATTCTCGGCAATGAAATAGCGGATGAGCTGGCTCGCATTGGCTCGGGACTGGATAGGTCTTTCGTGGAGACATTCGTTAGAATTCCAATTGGGTCCTACTTTAGGGCCATAAGGGAATGGATTCTGGACAACACGAATCGTGCTTGGAGGAACAGAACGGACTGCAGGATATCTAGAGCATTATGGCCTAGTCTTAAACTGTCAGATTCGAAACATCTTCTGGGTATGAGTCGTAGTAATATAAGAATCATAGTAGGAATTATTACTGGTCACTTCTCACTAGGGAATATGATGAGTAAATGGGACATTGGCATGACAGATTTTTGCAGGTCGTGCGATGATGTAGACGAGCTAGAGACAGTGGAGCACATTCTCTGTCATTGCCTAGGACTTCAGCGGCGTAGGCTGAAGTGATTTGGAAGCCACACACTACATGAACTAGATGAGGTTACGAGCAACGGGCTTACTAATCTCATAGGTTTTGTAATGGGGATAAGATGGCTTAGGGGCAATCAAAACTAATTGCTAGGGTTTAGGTTCCACTCTTCTCTTCTTCTTCTATTCTCTTGTTCTGTTTTCAATTTCTCTCTATTTCTTAAAGGGATCACAATGGACCTTTTTGGTCCATTGTGATCCCTTAGGTTGTGTGGAGGCGTGAATACGCCACCCTTTTCAACCTAGCCTAACCTTTGTATGCACGGATTTTTTTTCGTGCGCAGTCCTTATATTCTAAATGACATGCCCTTCCATAATTGTAGATGCGTTTAAGAATTCTATACACTTTGGTTATCTTCATACAATGATGGACCATACTTTTGGAAATTTTTTATATAACTTCATTTATTTATTGTATCTGCCCTAATTTCGTAGGCCTAACAATAAGTAGTAAAATTTTAAATCTAAAACTTAAAACTATTAGCTCTCAATTGAGAGCCATCATGGGCTAATATTACTAATTAGGTGGTAAATCTGCTCTTTGGAGTCTTAATCGAGGTTGACTTGTTGTCAATAACCTTGCAAGAGGGTAAGGATGTTGGCGTATTTCTCACGATTTTTTTCAAATTCAACTTTTACTAATGGAACTTTTAAATCCTGATGAATATTTTTTATTCCTTATGTACCATCGTGCACCTGTCATAGACCTAAGGATTTTGATTGTGCCCTCTGTATAAGACCAAAGTGTTGTTTTCAGGACCCGATAATTGTGTACCGTATGACCGAATTGGTTTTAAAATAGTCTTATACAGAATAACTTTGCAGTCAAGGCTAAGTTTTGATTTTTTACTGATCAGCCACTGGAGATTGGAGGCTTTTATTTTCATTTAAAGCCTCTTGGCTTCTATGTGTCGACGTCAAGTGAGACTTCTGTCCAAGTGTATACAACAGGATCACACTGTAGGTTGTTTACGTTATTAAGCGAAAATGGTGGGCAGTCACCCCTTCGTAATGTGAACGTAATGTGTATACTTTTTAGTTCATTTGCTCGAATTCTCCAATTCTTCAATTTTGGAGAGATTTTCTAATCTCTCCCGTTAGACAGTTTACTTTTTTGATAGTTCCATGCTTTTCACGGAAACCGAACTGGTGTAGTGGGATTATATTCCGTTCATTTGATATTGATATTATCTTTTTGGGAATACTTTCTCAAATAGTTAGGACAAACAAGGTAGTAGGCTAATTGGTCTTTTCTTGGTTTTGGTATCACATTTATAATTTTCCGAATATCATTATGTTCTATAATTATTGGTTGAGAATCAGAAAATATAGATTACTCAAAACAAAATTGTTTGTTGGTGGGTTTGGCTTAAAAACATTGCTTAAGTGATCTGAAACCATAGCTGTATTATTTTGTGATGTTTCTTATGAATGAAATAAAAAATTAAAATACTTTTTATTTCATTTCCATTTCTTATTTCTAATTAAAAATATTTGTTAATCAATCTAATAACCAAAGAATACTAAAAATAGAAAATGTGTAAATTTCGTACAACAAAAACATTTCTCTCTCCTCACATTCAAGTTCTGTGTGAATTAAACACACTTGTGAGAGAGAGAAACATCACAAAATAAACAAATTTTTCCTTCAAATTTAAGGAACATTAGTTTTTCACGCACATTTACTGAAATTTCACTCCCGAAAATTACACGAATATTTTCCACGAACTGAAAATATATTTTTTTAATTTATTTTTGAAATTCCTTTTTTGTATGTTGAAATTTAAATTGAACGAACAAAGTTGCTACTTTTGGTATTAAAAATAAAACAGAATTTAAAATAATTTTAAATTATTTTCATATTCATCAACAAAAAGCCAAAAAATGTAATTATATTACTATTTGTGGATGTAACCCGCATCAAAAGATGAAAATCTGCGAATATAATTGTGATGAATTATATTCAATAATTTGTTAATACTCTTTTGTGTAACTATGTATGATTATGATGTGTGGTGAAAGTGGTTTCAGCACTAATACATATAAATAAAATTTGACTAACACAATCTTAAAGTTAGGTTTTTTTGACAACAGATTTAGGTTTTTTTGACAAGCCTTCTATTCTTATTATTCTTTGCTATTAACTTTTAAATAAAAATATTATGGATTTCTATTTATACTAAAACAATTGAATTTATTATAAATTTGTATTTGATTGAACAAAATAAATAAAAAATTAAAATATTTTATTTAATCAAAAGTAAAACAATTATTTTTTTATAAGAAGATAATCAAAAGTTTTTTATTTGTTTATTCTAACGTTGAATAATATTCATATGTATTTTATTTAAATAAAAAATTTAAATAAAAAATTTTCAAATAGAAAAATTTAAAATAAATATTTTGATAATTTTATTCAACAAAAACTCCAAAGAAATAAAAATATTCAGCCTCAAAAGGTTTGAATAAAAAACAATCGCGAATTTTATATTCGGCCCGGCCGAATCTATATACCCATCATCAACTTTTTCAAATTTTACGTTATATGGGAGGGGGCGGTAAAGTGGGCAGTAGAGTGGGCGGATCACACCCATTTTTTGTTTCCGAGTTTACTTTGGTCCTATTTGAACACAATTTCATCTTATATGGGAGGTGGGCGGTAAAGTTGGCGGACCACGCCCATTTTTGGTTTCCGAGTTTATATCTACCCCCGAACTATACGTACAAAATTTTGTTATCGTACATGCTTTGATCGAAGAAATATCAGCAGAAAAGTACGAAACGGACACTCTGTGTTTCTAGTTTCTGGCCCATAACTTTTTGTTTATTGACCGATTTTGCCCATTTTCAATACCAAACAAACCTTATATAAGATAAATATTTGTGCCAAATTTCATCCCCCTACGTTGCCCCGTTCGAGCCCTTTCCTGCTTTCAACAGACAGACAGACAGACGGACGGACATAGCTAGATCGACTCAGAATCTAACCAGGACACAGAAAATATATACTTTGTGGGGTTTTAAATGATTCCTTCGACATGTTACACACGGAATGACAAAATCAATATACCCCCCATCTTTTTAATGGTGGGTATAAAAATTATACATTTTTTTTTTTCAAATATTTAAGTATAAAAAAAAAATATTTTATTAATTTTTCTTTTTCAAAGCAAATTTTAAACTATTCAAACAAATTCATGTTGAATAAAAATATTCAAAAATTTTCTATCAATAAAAAAAAGTTTTATGTTTTAAAACGGATTTTATTTTATTTTTAAAATAGAAAATAAAATAAAGAGCAATTGTATTCAAGCTAAAAAAATTAAATATATTTTCAAATTAGTTGAAGACTTTGAAATTTGATTTAAATTTTATAAATTCATATTCGAATACTTTTGTGGAAATTTTATTTTATCTAACTTGTTAACAAGTGGAATATTTAAACAGTCTTTATTCAAATTAATTTCAAGTAACTGAAAATCATATTACAAAGAGTATAAAATAATTTGGAACAATTTTATTTCTAAAAATATAAATAAAATATAAAAATAATTTATTTTTAACAAATACTTGGAATGAAAATATTCACAATGAACAGCTATGTCTGAAACAATAAAGCTCTTCATTGGTTGGACAAATTTTATAGTTTTTTATTTTTAAAACGTTGTATTTTTAGACCGGAAGGGTATTCAATCTAAAAGTTTGCGATTTAAGCAATACTTGCAATCTGTAGTGAATTTCATTGAAATCGGAGATATCAACTACGAAAATTCCTGTTTTTTGTTCGTTTTGATATGGAATTACTCATCTGTACAAATTTGCTCCGAATACCCTATAGTACATTAGCCAATCGGAGATATCAACTACGAAAATTCCTGTTTTTTGTTCGTTTTGATATGGAATTACTCATCTGTACAAATTTGCTCCGAATACCCTATAGTACATTAGCCAATTACCACTCTTTTTATGGCCGAAATCTACGCTTAAAGAAAACTGCAGTGATCCGGCAATTTAAAGAAAATATTTTTGTTATAAATGGGCTGATTTAGATATATTCAGCAGATTTAGATCCATCAGAATAAAACACAACTGATCTAGTTCTTAAAGTTGGGTCAGTTGGGATTCAGATCAGTTTAGAAATCGTGTGTCAAAAAAGAATGTTTTGTAATATTAAGAATCAAAATGATGTACATATTAATTAACTTCCATTTCTAGTCATATTGCACAATTTCTTTATATTATTGGTTCTTTAGCAACAATATCAGTAAAAAAAATTCAGACTCTCAACCGGCTATTATATTTTAAATACAAAATCTGTATTTTAATATAATTTTGGAGTACAGCTACCTATAGTCCATTTGGCCTCCACTATCGTTAATTTTTTTCCATTATTTGTTTATTTTTGTGCATGTTTGTTTATTATTTTTTTTTTTATTTCAATTCCTTTCTACATAAACCCAATATAAGGCAGCCACTAAAAAAAAAAAGAAAAAACATCAGCAACTTTATAAACATGCCACTTGAAGCGCAATGTATGTTACGTTTGCCAGCCAAAAAGAAAAAAAAATGCAATGTTCCATGTAAGACAATGTATGGTATTGTTACATTAATCCCCACTCTGGTTTGTAATCCATTAACATGAAAATATATAGTAATTATTAGTGTGTATACCGTTTCCCGCTTGATAAGGAGTAACGGTTTTGTAATTGTGAAATTTCGTAGTAAAAGATGGTTATTTTTCTTTTTTTATTTAATAGGATGTTCAGCAACAGGAAATTAAGGCGGGACATAGAGTTTTTCTGTCGCTAAAGAGAGAACATAGTTTAGTTTAATTACTATAGTAATTGAAATTATTAAAGGTAATTTATATGATCAGATTGTGGGATATTTGCCTCTCTTTAATGCAAACGTAACGTATTTACTTTTGAGTTCATTTACTCGTATTCTCCAATTTTTCAAACACGTCTCCACATTATTAAGATATTAATTTGAAACCGGATGTCTTCTTACGGCCTCCCTCTTTTTTGACCCAAACGCTTGGCGCTGCTAATTGAATCCCTCGAAATTGTACCCAATGCAAGAGGGAGCAATTTTTACGTTTAAACGAAACCTAAATCAAATGGTTCTTAATAATGATCCGCATTCAAGCTGATGCTACTAAACTTTTAACAGTTGCATCAGACTCTCCCTCTTTTCTGGATATCATATAGGATCTATCAAATCCTTTGCTTAATTTATACAGATTCTTGCTATCTGATATAAATCATTTTCTTTTAAGTGTCATTATCAGAGAAAATGATGAAATATGCTTGATAAAATCGATGTTAAGAATGCAAGTTATCTAACAACCCTCGTTTTTAAATGACAAACATCATCAAATTTATCATTATTATTATTTTTTTAATCATTGTGGAACTTTGTACCAGTCATTTTCTCCACAAAACAGAAAACAAACTATTAGTCAATATGATAATTATATTTGTATTTATTATTATTTATTTTAATATTATATTTTTTACTATTTTTTTGTTTATCAAATTAATATTGTCTGCTAACAAATACGGTTAAATCAACCATAAAACTTTTGCAAATAATGATGAAATCTTTCAAAAATGAACTTATAATCATGATTCAAAGTCCATAACTTATTCTTCTTCATTTTTTTTTTTTCAAAATTAAAACTCTCGTAATGTTTAAACATGAGTTAGTCGAAAATATACAACAAACAAAAAAAGTTATAATAATATTCAAGTTTGCTCAGTACAATGACTTAGTAAAAAGTAGGCTCGTGATAGACATTTGAAAATTAATCATAAAATTTTTTATTTCTTTTTTTTTTCTGTAATTTCTACTTCAAGTATACACTTGGAATTATGTAAAAAAACTGATGACTTTTATTTTTTGACGATAGAAGGAAATGTTTAATAATAACTTTAGTTTTTCAGTTGGCTTTTAAAATTATTAAATATTTTGCTGCCATATGGTTTTTTGATGATTGGAAGTTTAACAATTCATGGGATAAAGACGAAATATCCATAAATCCATAATGATATTTTCAAGATTCCGTGAAATCTTGATGTAGCAAGCAGATTTTTACGGAAAAACGAAATGGGAGTGAATAAAATTTATTTTGTAAATACTTCTTACACGCAGAGAAACAACATGGTTATAGCATGATCACTACAACTATTCAATGTTTGTATAGCTGTTTTTCATTGATTTGAATAAAAAAGAAAAAAGAAGAAATATGACAGCATAAATTAGGTTATAGTCACCCTAAGAGCAACATTTTCATGGTCATAAATATGAAAATTATAATCATAAAACCATATAATTTTATCATATTATGATCAATAATGTTCCATTATTCTCATATGCACATGCATTAAACAAGGGTTCAGCAATTCCCAACACAAATTCTCAAAGCTCTATTGAGAATTCAAACCATGAATACCTTCATCACGAATATGTCAAATATCTTGCAACAATTAATTCAAAACCAAAGCTTGCTCATGCAGAAAATTAAGTACAACAATTTCTACAGATGTAAGAAATTGATGTGCTATTAATATCCGAAACTCACTGTATGCAAAAGAAATGTAAATGGATACTACGTCCACGACAAAAAAAAAAAAAAAAAAAAAAAAAAAATGAAATTGAAAAAAGATTCGGCTGTGCCGAATCTTTGATACCCTTCACCATATTACCATCTTACCATCTTATCGACATCATATTACCATATTACCGACAATTAATAAAATTTTCGCCTTAACGTATGCTTGCATATTTTCTAAATCTAAATTTTTTTCAAACTACGAAAATTTGAATATGAAAAAAAAAAAAACAATCATAACAGGCTTTGCTTTTAAAAAAGAAACAACAACAATTCCATATATATTTATTTTTGTATGTACAAACTGACTGAATACACAAAGAACAACAACAACACTGTTATTCATTATATTACTGCTGTTGCTAACTAAACTACTTGTCTATACAAAAAACAAAAAACGTCACTAATAGTCATTACAATGCTTAATATACATGTTTGTGTATGTATTTATGTATATTCTTAACAGATATGTTTTAGTTTTTAAAAATAAACAACTACAATTCCATATCTATTTATTTTTGTACAGACTGCATATACAAAGAACAACAACAACAACACTCTTATTCATCATATTACTGATGTTGATAACTAAACTACTTGTCTATACAAAAAACAAAAAACGTCACTAATAGTCATTACAATGCTTAATATACATGTTTGTTGGTGTATTTATATTTTTAACAGATTTGTTTTTGGGCCATAACTCTGTTGATTATGAACGAATTTGGTTTATTAAAAAAACCGAAATTTTATAAAAATATTTATGACTGATCTATATAAAAATAAAAATCTATAGCTTGAACAAGGGCTTCAAAAATAAAAAATTTGTTTTCCCCGATATCTCAGTTATTACTGAACCGATTTATTTAATTTTTTCAGAACAAAAATTCAGAAAATAATTTTCGAGCCCCCTTTAAAAATTCGAAGTCCCTGGTATATGCAGAGGCTTCAGAAACTAAAAAACTGGTTCTAAAAACCGGTTTTTAAAGTATATCTCCACCATTTATAAACCGATCTTCCTGATTCAAAAAACTGAAATTTGATAAAAATATTTGTGACCGATCTGTATAAAAATAAAAATTTATAGCTTAAACCAGGGCTTCAAAAAATAAAAAATGCGTTTTGTCCGATATCTCAGTTATTACTGAACCGATTTATTTCATTTTTTCAGAACAAAAATTCAGAAAAAAATGTCCGAGAATTCTTTGTAAAAACGAAGTCCGTAGTGTATACAGAGGCTTCAGAAACTGGAAAACCGGTTCAAAAAACCGGTTTTTTGAACATATCTCCGCATTGTATGAACCTATCTTGCTGAATTCCAATAGCAAAATTCTCGAAAGCATTTCCGATCATTTGACATACATATTATATATGTCAGTTATCGGTGGGCTTCATAAACGCCATTTCAACCGACACACGGACGGACGGACGGACGGACGGACATGGTCCAATCGTCATCGCTTCTTACAAGGATTCCGAAAATATAAACTTTTTTGCTCTCCGACGAAAATTGTGGAAATTACAAACGGAATGACAAACTTATATATACCCTTTACACCTGTGGTGAAGGGTATAACAAGTGGTAGGGCATGTGGTGATACTGCAACCTTTTTCCGTTAACATATAAAGCATTTTCAGGAGACTATAATGTTAAACACACATTTCAGGGTTCTCGCCTTACTACACCCAAGGGTAGGCAACTATTCCAGGCAATGTCGCTTAACAAACTATATTCCATATCTTGTGTTTAACCCACTTACTGGCCTGCAGACATGAATAAGTCACTAAGAGACTTTGCCATAATCCGAAATATAATACGAGATTGTATATCACTGATTCCTTCACTAGATCTTTCGTCAGATCATTAACCTACGATCTTGATACTGATTGAAACCCAAAGCTCTTGTTTCACTAGCAAAAAAAAAACAAAGTGTTCAAAATATGAATTTGATACCATTCACCATCTTACCGACAAATAATTAAATTTTCGTCTTTATATGTAAATGTAGGTTTATAAATTATTTCACATTTATAAATCTACATTTTTTTCAAACTTCGAAAATTTGAATATGAAAAAAAAACAAGCGCGAATGTTATATTCGGCCCGGCCGAATCCATCAACTTTTTCAAATTTTGCATTATATAGAAGGGAGTGGTAAAGTAGGCAGTAAAGTGGGCGGACCACGCCCATTTTTTATTTGAACTCAATTTCGTTGATTTTCACCTTATATAGGAGGTGGGCGGACCACGCTCATTTTTGGTTTCAGAGTTTATATCGATCTCCGAACTATACTTACAAAATTTCGTTGTCACATACTTTTGTTGAAAAAATATCAGCAGAAAAGTATAAAACGGACACCCTGTGTTTCTCGTTTTTAACCCATAACTTTTTTTGTTTCTTAACCGATTTTGCCCATTTTCAATACCTTATATAAGATAAACATTTGTGCCAAATTTCGTCCCCCTACGTTGCTCCGTTCGAGCCCTATCCTGCTTTCAACAGACGGACAGACGGACGGACATAGCTAGATCGACTCAGAATCTAACCAGGACCCAGAAAATATATACTTTGTGGGGTCTTAGATGATTCCTTCGACATGTTACACACGGAATGACAAAATCAATATACCCCCCTTCTTTTTGATGGTGGGTATAAAAATAATCATAACAAGCTTTGCTTTAAAAAATAAACAACAACAATTCCATATTTATTTATTTGTGTATGTGTGTATATACAAACTGACTGCGTAGACAAAGAACAACAATAAAAACACTGTTATTCATTATATTACTGCTGTTGCTAACTAAACTACTTGCTAATACAAAAAACGTCACTAATAGTCATTACAATGGCTAATATACATATTTCTGGGTGTATTTATATTCTTAACAGATTTGTTTTTGGGCCATAACTCTGTTGATTATGAACGAATTTGGTTTATTAAAAAAACCGAAATTTTATAAAAATATTTTTCTATATAAAAATAAAAATCTGTAGCTTGAACAAGGGCTTCAAAAATAAAAAACGCGTTTTCCCCGATATCTCAGTTATTACTGAACCGATCTATTTCATTTTTTCAGAACAAAAATTCAGAAAATAATTTCCGAGCCAGAAACTGAATATATCATATTCAGTTACTGAATAGGATATATTCGGTTTATAAATGGCGGCATATCTCCGCCATTTATAAACCGATCTTACTGATTCAAAAAACCGAAATTTTATAAAAATATTTATGACCGATTAAACCAGGGCTTCAAAAAATAAAAAATGCGTTTTGTCCGATATCTCAGTTATTATTGAACCGACTTATTTCATTTTTCAGAACAAAAATTTAGAAAAAAATGTCCGAGACTTCTTTGTAAAAACGAAGTCCCTAGTATATACAGAGGCTTCAGAAACTGAAAAACCGGTTCTAAAAACCGGTTTTTTGAACATATCTCCACATTATAAGAACCGATCTTGCTGAATTCCAATAGCAAAATTCTCTAAAGGATTTCCGATCGTTTGATATATATATTATATATGTCAGTTATCGGTGGGCTTCATAAACGCCATATTAACCGACACACGGACGGACATGGTCCTATCGTCAAGGATCCCGAAAATGTAAACTTTTTTGTTCTCCGACGAAAATTGTGGGAATTACAAACGGAATGACAAACTTATATTTACCCTTTACACTTGTGATGAAAGGTATAATAAAATAATAAAAAGTTCCCACTTACCATAAAATATTTCTTGTCAGATATCCTGACTAATGCAGCCAAAAATATTAAATATTTCCAAAATATATTAAATGGTGCTCAAATGTTGAATCTCTTATTAGGGGGAAAAAAGGCAAATAAGAAGTCAATGGCACGATTCTCGATCAGTATCCCTCAAAACTAAACTTAATCAATGTATCAGATGATTACGCTTCGCTCTGAAGAATCTAAAAGAATCCAAATTGAAAACATATCTGCAAAACTTAGACCCTACTAAGAAAATAGATTACAGTCTATGGAAGGCGGTGAAAAATATGCAATGCCTATATTGCATACGCCTCCAAAATGGCCAATGTGCAAACATTTATAATGAAAAAGTTGTAGCATTTGCTAGTCATTTAAAAAACGTTTTCACTCCAAATTACACAGGCTGAACTCTAAGACCTGTAGTAGTTAGCGGCCATATTCCCAAACCATAAAAGTTCCGGCTCTCTGCCGTGAAATCAGCAGTAAAAGGAACGGACAAAATTGTCAACACAATGATTTGTTTCTTGCCAAACTCGGCTCTGAAATTCATTTTATTTATTTTCAATGCCATTTTACATACTGGCTACTTTCTAAGCACTTGGAAATTGTCAGAGATAGTAATGATACCCAAACCTGGAAAAGGCTTCACTCAAGTAACGTCTTACCGTCCAATTTTTTCGAAATTGTTTGAGAACTTTCGATAAAGTCTGGCACGACGGACTAATACATAAAATGACCATGACGTTTCCACAGAACGTTCATAAGTTACTAAGAAACTATTTACTAAATATTTCTTTTCAAACAAGAATGAAAGATGTTATTCCTTCACTCTGAAAAATTCTTCTTGCTATTCATCTTAACCGGCGTTTAACATGAACTCGTCATATAGAATCCAAAAAAAAAATCATTTGGTTACTTTTTTTTTAATTATAAGGGGATATCCCTATGAATGCAGTGCTGATATTAGGAAATATAGGCATTAGGAGGAGGATAGAGGGAGTAGTGTTTTTGCACATTTAATTTGAACTGCTCGATGTTGTATTCGGCTGGGAAGACATGGACTGGAATTACATTCCACATACGGATGGTACGACCAAAGAAGGAGTTTTCCCTATAGTGGATTGTACGACTCGTATTCCAATCAATAACAAATTGATGAGATCTATGCGATAAACGTGTGCGGTGGCTAAACACATGTATATTGGGCATAAGGTTTCTTATTTCCACGAAACATCTTCCATGAAAGTACCTATAGAACAAGGATAGGCAACCAACATTTCGTCGGTGATCAAGGGGACAAATGGCTCTGGAAATATAGTAATCTCCAATGAGAGCCAGTGCTCTCCTTTGAACACGGTCCAATAATTCTAAACTGGGCCGCGCAGGCCCAAATATGTGAATTGTATTCCATTTTTGGGCGTATATAGGTGGTATATATACGGAGTAGGTCTGATGAAGAGGAAAATGTTTGACAACGTCTCAAAAACCCCAAGCATTTGAAATAATCTTTCGCAATATCAAAAATTTAACGATTCCATCTGACGTCACGCTGTACCCTTGTACCCAAAATCGTAAGGGTGTCTGCTTCTCCCAAATTGACATCTTTCATATGGAGACGTAATGGAGGAGAGCTATCAATTCTCTTGTGTGTCAGCAAACAACATTGAGTTTTAAAGTGCATTAAAATTAACTCTATTAGAATCACCCCATGACGCTATTAAAGTCAAGTCACGATTGAGAGAGTCGTCCATATTGGCTCTAGCGAAACGAACCTCGGAGGGCACTGGTCTATGATCAAATGAGTATGAGTGACATATGTTGCTATTGTCAGCAAAGGAATAGATGGGGTTATTGGTCACTGCCAACATATCGTCCATGAAGATCAAAAAGAGGCATGGTGAAAGGACGAAGCCTTGAGGTACTCCTGAATACAATTTGAAGTCCTTCGACGAGACTCCATCTATCACAACCCGAATGATTCGATCATGCAGAAAACTCGAAATAAATCTCGAAAAGTCGTCACCAACACCAAATGAGACGAATTTTGATATCAGGGCATCATGCCAGACGCAGTCGAATGCAAAGTCAGCCCTAGACTTGGACTATAATGTATTGTTATATAAAGCAGTAATAAAACCTATATAGTTATATGGCATACAACTCAGGAGAACAGCGTGTTCATCAAACATTGAAAAATTGCAGAGAAGACCATGGTACGTCAAAAATAGTAAACATCAACAAGGATCACAATATTCCAATAAACAATAGCATCAATTAAGTATATGAAAAAAAAAACAGCTAAACACCGAAACCCTCTCGCTGGAGATCTGAATACTTTTGAGGGCCACAGATGCCTAAAAAGAATGAAACACTGGACTACTAATAAAAACTCTACGTTGGATTTTGCAGTGCCAATATCAACATTAATTAGGTTAAGATTTTAATACTTATTGTGAAAATTTCTGAAAAAGAAAGATTCAATAAAAATTAATGCATACTACATATTGTTTGAATCATACCGATTATAATCAAACCTTGTCTTGATATATTAACTGAGAATTATAATGAAGTTTAAAAACAAACATTAATAACAAGATATTGTTTAAGAACAAGGAAAAAGAATGACAATACTTAATGGTGATAGAAATATTGATATTTTTTTTATTAACAAAATTTTCTTTCTGATAAAAATTTTGTAGAAGATAGAATTTTTGTAGAAGACTATATTACAAAAAAATTTTATTGAATGTAAACTTTAAATAATAAAACTTAAACAAAAGCATTGTTATCATGAATACAGTTTTATTAAAATGAAAGAAAATTAACAATAAGAACATAATATTGTTTTAGTGACAATGCCGTAACCATATTTTTTCTCTGCGAGTGGACCGTTTTTTGTTAAGAAACAAAATTCTTCTTTTAATGCTTTTGAAGTTAAACTGATTGATATCTAATCACGCTTTTCGAACTCAAAGATGATGTTTTTTGTTCTACGAAAAATGGTTCCAAATAATATGATGTGAACGATATCATGGTAAATGCTGTATTGACAGTCAGTTCGTAGCATTAATAATGAATAGGGGGTTCCATGCCAACCATAACCTCCAAATCTACAAGCTCTGTCGAAGCAATGGAGAAGTGGATCAAACTTGACCACAAGTAGTATCACCAAAACATAATCTTGACATTAGACAGGATACATAATGTAACTATTGCTGCCAAATGTTTAAAGTGATACCAGATTTTCAATCCTGGTCTAACGGAACCCTGAATCAGATCTCCATGGGGACTAGTAGCTATACGGATGGCTCTAAATTAGGTGTTAGAATCGGTCTTGGACTTTGTACAGAGGAACCATAAACCAGGCAATGCTTCCGACTGCCTAACCATAATACGGTGTGATAAAAGGATGTTTAAACGGGGCCAGAACAAATTTAAGTGAATAGCCGAGCACTGTTCAGTAAGAAAGCTTTTAAAGACTTTTCCAGTACACATTTCATGGGTACCTAGTGGATGGAAATGAGGAGCCAAATAATATGGTAAACAAAGTTAAAGAATTACGGAAAAACCGAGTTAAAGCACGAAACTGGCCCATAGAACATTGTGATATAATGACACAGTGGGCAGAATAACCAAAATTATTTGGTGAAAGCCAGTTGATGATAGAACTAAGAGTCTGTTAAAATTGCATAAAACAGATTTAAGTTTTAAAAGTTACCAAACATAACTCATTTCCGAGGAGTGGAATGGAAAAAGTTAAGGAAATTGATATAGATTTTCTATAAATTGTATATGGTACCTTTTTATTGAATTAATATTCCTTTAAATTATTTTTAAATTAGGAACTCATTTTATTTTCTTTAAACACAGTAACACCAATTGTTAACTCAAGTTGAGTGTATCGAATTAAGCAAAAATTTATGCAAAATTATTTCATAGAAACCAATTTTTATTTTATTTATTTTTTTTATTTTAGCGCCAAAAAACGTGGTATAATCAATATTCCAAAAAAAAGAAAAGAAAATTATAATGAGCACGTTAAAAAGCCGGTTATGGGATGTCAAAAAACCAACCGAAACTTTATTTACTTAGTTAACGAATAATTGGCAAAAAATGTGTATCAGTAAGAAGCGACTAGAACTTGCGGTACACACGGTGGACTACATTTTTTATTAAAAATCACTTGTATTTTAAATGAATTTAGGAAAATAACTGGCTTTACTCTTGAAAATTTTGAGATATAGTCCTAAACCTGGGTTTTAAATGCGGTATAACTTGGGCTTTGACACCATAGTCAAAATAATAATATAATTTACATATAGATCGTGCAAGATCAAAATTCTCACAATGCCCCTTAAAACCGGTGTAGGGTTCCCACCAAATGATCTCTAACACACTCTCAGCAAAAAAAAATCATTAACAACAAAAATATCGATTTGTTTATAGCAAATACTGGTTTTTGCTAAAGTTGTTGGTTTTCTTTATGGCTTTTTAATGGCCAGCCGTCAATAGATTTGGTCTCAAGTCTGTATTAATGTATGGACAACTGACTGGTTCGATGGATACTTAACTAAAAGTAGTTATTAAATGTATGTACAACTTGGTATTTCTTCACATTAAGAGAATATGAAGTATGTGTATTTCAGCCATATACATACTGTTTATTGTTTATCATAATCATGCTAAAAAAAAAAAAAAAAAACAATAACACAATCATAAAAGCAGCAAAAATGTTGGTTGGGTCTTGAACCCATATAAGGGCATGAGGGGCATATTTATTGAAAACCAAAGATTCCAATACATTGTATTATTATTGCTATGTAATTTCAATTGTTATTAGTTAGTTGGTAGTATTGGTAGAACTTCTCTTGTACTCATACAAACATAGTAGGTTTGTGGTTGATTGCTATTCTTGGTTCGTTGATCGTTTGGTTATGTTTGGTTGTTTACATTGTTGTTGTTTTGGTTTGGTTTTTAGTGAATGTTTTAAACAATTGCATAAAAGCGAATGGAATACCTTTTGAGGAATGTTTTTCTTTTTTTTCTTGCAAAAGTAAATATTCATTATGCCCGTTTAAAATTCATTATCATGTTGCCAAACATATACAATACGATAGAACTTTGAACCTGAACTTCTTAATAATTTGTGTAGAAAACGTGCATAAATGAGAGAGACTAATAGAATTTTGCATAAATAATTTTTAGAATACATTGTTTAAAAATTAAAATGTTGAATAAATTAAAGTAGATAACCTAAATTAAAAAAAAAATATATATATATATTTTCAATATCTTAGTTAGTTTGTCTAATATGTATTCAAATACCTATGTATAATTTTAATTCTGATGGTTTAATCATTTAGTGTACATAGCCTTTTATAGCCTAAAAATAGTTAAAGTCTTTAAGCGAACAAGTTTTCAGCCAAATTAGATCAGGTTTATGGAATTTGGACACCAGCTAAAATACTTTTTAAACATTAGAAAAATATTAAAAAATCTAAAAAGAAGTTACATAATTCTTTCTTTTTTACTTGGAATAGTCTTGGCATTTTGTAGTCGAATTCATTTTTTTAATCTAAAGCTTTGTTCACATTTGTCAAATATTTGCTCAAATTTGCGTTACCACCAATTCTACAAAAAAATCGTTTGCCGTTGTTTGATCTTGCAAATTTTTTTGTAAGAGAAAACAGCGTCAAACCAGATTCGGTAAAATGTCAGCTATGATTAATGATAAGTGTCAAATATTTTCTCATTAAAATGTTTATTAAGCTAAGTTCACATTAGCCAAATATTTGACACACATTATTTGGTCGTGTTTTCCCGCAATTTTTACAACTAAATACAATGTTGATTTTCTGTTTACGTTTTCTGTTCGCATTTATTTCACGTTTCTTTTTTGATAAAACATCTTTTAAATATTTATAAAATACCATAAAAGGAAAAATATTTTAAGCCTTCAGATTAAATGCAAATTATTTACCCAAAATTATTTGATTTAACATACAACTATCATAAATTTATTTGACGTCAATTATTAAATTAATTTATAACAAAATAGTATTTTTTAATTCGCTTTTATAGATTTATATCAATTGTTAGAAAGAATTTCGGAAATTGTAGAAGTTACGATCATTTTTGTAGAGTTTTTATTTTATATAAGGTGAAAATGCTGTTTTTTTTTTTTATAAAAATTGTCACAATATTTACAATAATATAAAATATTTGGATAATAAATGAGAAATGATAACTATTATCAAATGAAAAATATATAGAATTGAAAAATAATGTACATTAATTGAACTAAATTTAAAACAAATATAAATTTATATTTATACAAAATGACACTTCATGTCATTTACAAAACAACACTGTTTTTGCCACAGGGCGAAGTTGACTGGGTTCAATTCGGCATTTAGCCACTGCCGTTCTTATTTTGGTTGTAAACGTCGATGCCACCGAAAGCAATATATCCAATTATTTTCTTTTAATTTGACTTTTTCGAGTATTTGTTAAAGGTACTTTCAGATGATAATAACTAGTATTAAGATTTTTCGAAAGTGAAATATTACGTTTTTAATCGGCATGTCAAAAAATCCTATAGAAAATCCTGAAGTAGTTCACACGGTAATACATATATTGTATATTATCCTTGCAAATTCTTACCTTTATGAAATTCATGATGAATTTAATACAAAATATTGATTTAAATATTTTCTTTATAAATATTTTATTGTTTTTATTTTTTGTTTATAAAAAAAATATAACATTGATACGTATGAAAATCAAAAGCTTTTGAACAATTTAAAAAAATTTAAAATGCAATTGGTATTTCGAAAAAAATCATAAGTAATTTTTCATAATCAAACAATTTGTATTCAGACGATAAGTAAATATTTTCATATTAGAATTTTTGACAAATCTTAATATTGAATATTATAGTTTGAAAATACGTTGTCAGAGCTCGAGCTCTGACAACTTTGTCTTGATAATGCTTGATAAAAGACGCCATCTTGATTGTTGTTGGTACTTTTGCATGGTTTATTATGATATACGTTTTCCCCTATAATTGACAGATAAAAAATTAACTCAAACAAAAATTTGACGTTTGTCTTGATACAAATTTCTCTAATGTAGACTCAAAGTTACATTCGATTGACCAAAATCAGCTGTTTTTTTGTTGAGTTCGTAAAAATATTTGGTGTTCACATTAGACAAATCAGATTTGTTTGTAAAAATCATTAAATATTAGTGTAATGTGAACTTAGCTTTAAATACAGATCTATTGATATTAATATTGCCAGATTGATTTTTCGAAGAGTAAACAAAATAGCATAGACACACACCCACCACATTTTGCTAAGCAGGAAGTTGCCAAATGTAACCTAAACATAATTTTATTAAATTTAGCAAAGACACCAGAAAAATTAATTTGCTTTCCAAATGGCAACGATATTTGCTGAATTTGATGGATGAAGCTGCGCTGCACTGATGTATGATCATCATATCATCATACAAGTTAACACGGGAGCTTATGAGTCGTGTATGACAACATTATTTAGTCAGGTTTGTGCAACTCATCATACCATTTAATTTACATGTAAATCGTGTATGATGAGTGTATGAAGGCATGTACAACGTCATCGATGCTGTGACACAGTCAGCGGAGATTCTGCTGCTTCAGAAAATAGTAAATACAAATGTCAAAAACTTGAAAAACAACATAATTTAAATGAATTTCTTTTTATAAAAATTAAATTTAAACAAATTTAAAGAATAAAATGAATAATAAAATAGGTATTGTGTCGACTATAAGCCTTTTATATTTTTTGTAATACAAATTGTTCCGAAATCAATGATTTTTATGTTATATTTTTCCAGATTTCGAGATGTTTTATTGTTTTGATGATGCTTTGACTGCTTTTTTTTAGAAAACGAAATTTATTTTTTCATCAACATACAGTGGCTCACAGCCAGTACTTCTTTTTGGAAAAGTACTTCCATGCAGGGTCCACGCACTTATATAGCACTGTGAGGAGTATTGGTTACAAACCATTTTAAAATGGTCACTTTAAATGGTTAAAATATATGCTTCTATGGTACAAGAAATCATTATGAGTTTTTTTTTCCATGAAAATCGGTTGGACAATAAAAGCCATTGATGAAGTACCGAATAAACATTTATACAATCGCAGTCTGCGACAACCTACGGATATCATCACCAAAACTGACATCCGGAGTTCAAACAATGTTGCGTTAAAACTTTTGCCATACATTGCAAATACTGTCGGATTCTGGAGTAAGGAATACGGAGGACCGGTTCGTAGAAAACTTCTAGTGCCTACATGTCTTTAAAGGTAGCAAAACTAAACTTCTTCATAGAACTGTGGGTCATCTGTCGTCAGTTTATTCAATTTTAATATTTTTTTTGTTCTTTATTTTTTTCCTCCTGAAAATCGATTTTCGACTAAAATCGAAATCGATTTACCTTTCCCTAGACAGTATTAGATACCTTTATATCCTAAAGGATAATTTGTTGCAGAGTGCAAAAAATCAGGACTGTGGGTCATCTGTCGTCAGTTTATTCAATGTTGATTTTTTTTTTTTTTTTGTTCTTTATTTTTTTCCTCCTGAAAATCGATTTTCGACTAAAATCGAAATCGATTTACCTTTCCCTAGACAGTATTAGATACCTTTCTATCCTAAAGGATAATTTGTTGCAGAATGCAAAAAATCAGGGCATATTGTCAGGGCATATTGTCATATTTTTGATATTGCCAACATAACGATCCGAATAATAAATTTGGTATTGTGTACAATTTGCTAATATATAAAGTCGCCAGACCTCAATATTATTGAAAATTTGTGGTCCATATTGGAAATTTACATAATAAAATAGGTGTTAGGCCCTAAAAATGCACTGTAAACACATTTCGCCTAATATTACAAAAAAACTGGACGCACGCAAACCGCCTCTAATCTGTTGCATACAATTAAGAAAAATAATCATGTATGTGATAAAAATCGATTTCGAGCCAAAAACGAATAAGGTTGTGATACACATAAAATTTTCGATTTCAATTTCGTTTTATTGTAAAAATGAAATCGATTTCATTTTCCATTTTGTTTTATGAAAATCTCAATAAATTAGGTTGTGATCATGGTTGTGATAAAAACGAAATTGACATGATTTTATCGTTTTCAAATCGAACAAATTTTGGTACTCGTTTTAAAATTGAATTTGATTAAAACTGTTACAAAAGAATTAGAATCATTAAGGATCATTAAGCTTGGGTAAAAAATAAAAGCTATATTGTAGAAAGAAAAATAAAAATAATAATACCTTTTAAAGAATATATATTGAGGGAGAGGTTAAGAAAAGTATAGAGAATTGTAAATCCTAAAATTTTTGTAATTTGTGATGGAACTTGTGGTGAAGCGATGTACCTTATTGTTTAAAAACCTATCAGACACCCGAATTAAACTGTAACTTCACATATGGGTTTTACAATTTAACTTTTAAGGCTTCTGGATATATCTACCACAAAGGAAAAAACTGATTTTGAATATTCAAAATAATCATTGTGCTAATTTCAAATTACCAGTAAAAATTTAAATCCAATGCAAAGTCCAAATTGCATCTGCTAAAAAGCGTTCCTATTATTTAGTCCTAATAGGACTAAAAATTAGTATTGTAGTATAGCACTGGAAAAAAAAATGTTTGAATATAAAAAAATAAATGATATAACCCCAAATATAGTTTAAATTCGATAATCCGTTAATTGATTGCAGACTCCAAGCTGTTTTATCGAAATATCCGGATAAACAGTATAGCACTGGAAAAAAAACTGCTTGAATATAAAAAAAATAAATGATATAACCCCAAATATAGTTTAAATTAAAATTGTAGACTCCAAGCTGTTTTATCGAAATATCCGGATTATCGAGGTACACTATTGTTAAACAAGATACTAAAATATATTATTTATTTAATATATGGAGCATTTAAAGTCAAAATTTTTCGTCTAATAACATTTCAAATTTTCCAAAGAATTTTAGTTCAGCTAAAAAAGGCAATTTCTTTCACAAAAAATTACTTCATAATTTTTTATCATATTTTTAAAGCGACACTGAATTTGTCAGTATTATTTGCAGTATTAAAACAAAACTGTGAGCGCTCAAGCTCTGACAACTTTGTCTTGTTGTTACTTGGTAAAAGACGACATCTTGAATGTTGTTGGTACTTTTTACATGGTTTATTATGACATATAATTGACAGAGATAAAAAATTAAGGCTCAACTACATAGAATACTTTCGCTTCAACTACGATTGACAGCTAAGTTAAATACATGCATTTATATTGAGCGGAACCAAATCAGTATGCCAAACTTTTGCGTGAAGTACTTCAAAGATGAAAAATTTTCAACTTTGAAGTGCCGAAGTACGTAAATATATTTTGTCGGTTGTTTTATTCTTATTTTAGTATTTTTTCGTTAAGTCGGAAATTTTAATTTGCAATTCATTATTTCAACTGAGAACAACAAGAATTTTTACATCTTTATATCTTATTATATAAAATTTTAATAACAAAATAATGCAACGACTGGGTTAATATCTTTTATGTGTTGCTTAGCTGTCAGTCGCAGTTGAAGCGAAAGTATTCTATATAGTTGAGCCTTTATCCGCAATTCAAACAAAAATTTTACGTTTGTCTTGATAAAAATTTCGACGTTATTGTTATATCAAACAAATCATACTTTTATTCATAATTTTATAATGAAGAATAATAATAATAATAAATAAATAAAATCACATTCGAATAAAAAAAACATCGAACAAATTTTTGCGAATATTTAATTGAACATGTTTAACAAAAAGAGTATAAAAATTACATATTAAAAAAAAAATAATAATATTTCTATTATTGTTAGCGAATATTTAATTAAATATGTTACCAAACTATTTCTGGGCATAAATCAATAAAGTACAATATTTTTTTACTTCTATACAAATAATCGAATAAATTAAACCAACAATTTTAATGAAAATGTGAAAATTAAGTAAATATTAAATTACAATTTTATCAAGAAGCTTAGTTAAAAACAGATTTTTGCGCTACACTAATAAAATAATATTAGAATCATTTTTAATATTTACATGAAAAAATAACAAGTTGTGAATTAATTGTTTAAGCTTTTCAACTGAAAACAAATTTATACGAATAATTTTTTAGTTTTTGTAAGCATTTTGTCTAATAGAATTAAAAAAATAATTTCTAAGTAAATATTAAAAAAATTTTCAATATAATATAAAGTATAAAACTTACCGTTGCACTAGTTTTACTTTATTCATTTTTATTATATATTTTTTTAAACTGATTACTTTTTTTTGTACTTTTCTAATAACACTAATACGCATTCACTTATAATCTTTGCATCTTAACGCCGTCATATACATGCTTGGCTTTGTATTCTGACCAGCACAGCAACAAGTGATATTTTTGCATTCATTATTGATAATAAAAAACTTATTAAATATATTAAAATTTTAAGTAATTTTCTTTTATACAAAATAAACATTATTAATATCATTTAATAAAAACAATAAAATACTATTATACAAACTTTAACAATGATTATAAGCAAATTTTTTATCATTTAGTAGTTGCAACTTTAACTTTACTTTTTTATTTAAATCTTTTAACTTTTGAGCAATTTTATATTAAAATTTGTAAACTTATTTTAAATTTAAAAATTAAATTATTACTGCACAATTATTTAGGAGAAATATGTAAAAATAAAATTTATGAACAAAATAACCAACCGGACGAGGAAATGGCGCGACGAAACCAATAAAGTTACCACTGAAAAATTC
Source organism: Protophormia terraenovae (assembly GCA_951394005.1). NCBI lineage: Eukaryota > Metazoa > Arthropoda > Insecta > Diptera > Calliphoridae > Protophormia > Protophormia terraenovae. The sequence continues at coordinate 97,029,438 of OX596076.1, forward strand.
TGTTTACACTATGAAGAAAATGTAGCCAGATGTTGAGTACTAGAAATAACGGGTATTTCGATAAACTGGTTATTTTTTATTTTTATAAAAGGATATAATAGGAGTGTAATGCATTGTTTAACGAAAACTATATATTTCTGCAAAAAAATATATTTAAAAAATTTTTATAATTATTTATTATAAGAAAGAAGCAAAATCCTGCCTGGCAATAAGTGGAATTTTAAACTAAAAATGCTAAAGATAATAAATTCGACGAATAGAAAATAAATGTAATACAAATCATGTAAATTTGAATGGAATGAAATAAATATTTCTAAATGAAAATAACAAATGTTTTGTAATAATAATGTTGAAACAAATATGTATTACTTTGATAATATTAAAAATGACGATTAGCGAATAATTATTTTAATCATTAGAAATTTGTTTAAACTTAATAATTATGCCTTTGAAAAAAGTAAAGAAATTTGAATATTTTTAGATAATTTTTAGTTAAAACAAAAAGTAGCAGTTTTAGACATCATTCAGTAAAAATTGTTTTAAAATTATTGTTTGTTGATAAATAAAAATTTTGAAGAAATAAATATGTCAGTAAAAAGGACAGGAAATATGGCACAAAGTGTTGGCATATATTATTTTTAAAAATCTTACATTTGCTCCTTAAAAATTTTATTTTTGAAATTTTTATAGAAAAATTAAAATACAAACAATACATAAAAATCATAAACCACTTTACATTTTAATTTTTTTAAGAGGGTTTGTTTTTTATTTTCTGGTCCAAAAAAAAAAAAAAAAAAATTCTCCTTTGTTCTTCCTATTTCTCTTTTTTGTAGGTCAACAAAGGAATCGAGTTTTTTTTTTTTTAAATAAGTTGTTCTTAATTCCTGTATTTTATGGCCAAAAACAAAGAAGAACGAAGTGAGTTATATTTCTTTACTCAAAGCGTTTTACGTAATATCCACTTCTAAAAAAAGAAGAAAAATCTTCACATATGATAACACTGATGACATATAAATTGTTTTTGTTTTTTTTTTATAAAAAAAAACTTTCTGATCAACAGAACAAATAATAAAATTAAAATGTTGTCTGAGTAATGGTGTTAATTCTTACAAAAAAAATGCTTTTTATTTGCAACATTAATATTTTTCAAAAATAATAAAAACATACTGTCATATTATAAATAAAATTAAATCGTACATTTAAAAAAAATCTATAAATGAAATGTTTTACAAAAAAATGTTTTTATCAAAGAAAAATCTCAAATGTATTAAAAAAATTCACTTTTTTCTAAACCCGTTTTAAAAATTAATATTTTTCTATTCCTATTTTAAAGCCTATTGATTATTATTTTTTTTTTAATATAAAACCAATTATTCTAGATATTTTCATAATAAGCGGTTATTACTCTAGTTTATAATCTGGTATTGTTTTGTTAACATTACGTGTGGCAACCTTTTTGTTTATTTCGTGGCGCCATTTTCTGGTCTAGTTGGAATTTAATTTGTGAATTTTCCTCTGTAACTTACAATTTTTGTAAATATTCGTGGAAATTTTAAAAGTTTTTACTTAAAAAAGTATTAGATGTGTAATTTATTAAAATTTGACACATTAAAGAAAAATATTAAAAATAATTAACTAAAAATAGACGATAAAAGTTCTATTGGATAAAATTATAAGGAAGTAAGTGTATTTTCATTATTTGATTTTTGCAATAATTTTTTAAAATGTGTACAATTTATGTAGTTAGTAATTGCAATATTGTAAAATGATAACTCCTGTGTTTTTTTATATTAATTTTATTTTAATTTTAATGTCTTTAACAAAATCTTATTCATAACAAAATTATTATTGTTCTGCTAAGAATGGCAACTTACTACATACAAATCATTAACTTAACATTTAAGCTTTACGTATACCACGTAATTCTTTGTCGGCTTTCTTTAAACCGACAAAATTGTTCAATTGTTTGACACGTAATTTTGACCAAATCATATAGTTAGAAAGACCCAAAATTTGAGCAGCATGTAAAGCAGCAGCTTCAGGATATAAAACAGTGGGGCAGCCCAATCCAGAAGGAACATTAAGACTAGACCAAACATCGACTTGCATATTTTCAGGTTTAAGAGGAGGACAGTTAATGACAGGATAAGTGGTGTTGCCTGACAAAACAGGACCCAAACCATTGGATCGACCAGCGACACAAATAAAAACGAGATTATTGATAACACTTTCATATTCACGCATAATACGTAAAGATTCTTCGGGTGCTTTGTGGGCGGATGTTACACGCAATTCTGTATTCAGGCCTAAGCTCTTGCAATGGTCGGAAATTTTTTCACAATGTAATTTATCGGAGGCACTGCCCATTAGAATTACTACTAAATGATCGTTTTTGGGAATGATGTCTTTAAGTTGATCACTGACCCAAATGAAATTACGTTTTACTGTGTCCAAATCGGATTCGGTGACAGAGGTCAAGTTACGGTAGACTTGTTTGTCGACCATAAGACGTTTGTCGCCAGCAGGCCAAAGACGCCAAGAGTCGGAATCAATGATATCGGCTAAAACGATGTTGCCTAAATGGGAAGAAATGTATGGAGAAAAGTAAATATTAATATTTTTGTAAAAATTCAACAAGGAAACTAAAACTACATTAATTATTATTTTGGAACCATGTTCCATGCAGAGATGCGAAAGGATTAATTAAATTTTAGCTTAATTCCCTTAAATCTTGATTCTGAATTAGGAAATTGTAGTTTTGTTTTAATAGAATTAATTCTTTACAATTGAATTTGAATGATTCAACATTTTTAAGCTTGGATTATAGAATTGATGAATAAATTCTTTAAGGAATTTATTCTTTACAGAAACAACTCAATTCATATGAAGTACAAATAATTAAAATTTATGAATTAAATTAATATGAATACTTAAAAAAATACCTAGGATAATTTAATTCGATTATAAAAAGCGAATTAAAGAACTAAACTTCTCGAACCTTTGGTTCCAGACTTTTTCTTTTTATGTCGTAGTATTTTGTTGAATGAAATTATTTTATATGTATTCATTTTAGAAATTTTAAAAAAATTAATTTCAAAATATTTTTTTTCTGTTTTTAATGTTTTAAGTTTTAAATTTTTAATTCTGCAAAATTATAAAATCGGAAATTATAATTTTTGTAAAAACTGTATTTACCTTTTTCATCAACACCAAATTCAACTTTCATATCGATCAATGCACAATTTTTGGTGGCCCATGCTTTTTCCAAAACTTCAAAAACAGCTAGAGTCATTCTCTTCATAATATCGACTTCATCTTGACCTAAAAATATAAAAAATAATAAAAAAAGAAACTCGTTATTTTCAAAAAGTTGTCTTTTTTCTTCCAAAATGTTATATTGAATACAAACGATATCAAATATTCATTCAAATTATCTAATTTATATTCAAAAATAATAAATTCATTCATAAACATACATATCGTCAAAATGCAAAACAACGTAACATCAAAATTTTCAAATTTGTTTTTTTGATGAAATATAGTTAATTTTTCCAAAATACGTGTGATCACAAATTTTCAGACTTGTAGCTCAAAAAATAACGATTATATTAACGAAAGCAATAATTTTCTTAAGTCAAAAGAACGTAACATCACATTTGTTAAAAAAATAAAAGAAATTTTTTTTTTTTTTACGAATTTAGATTGCAAATTATTAAAAATATAATAGCTATTAAAATTTTGGAGTAAAAGTTATCAACAATTTTTTTAATTACAATTTTTGTAAAATTTTTATTGATGTTACGTTTTTTTGGCTTCACAAAATTGATATCCTGAAAAACGTAAACCACATAACTTAAAAAATATTTAATAAAAATTAAATTATTCATCATCAATATATTAAGCAATATTTAAGGATGTAATAACCCAAAAATCTTGTCTGTAGGACAATTTGTTTAGATTTTATAATGTTTTTTGTGTCTCCTGTAAAGTTGTGAAAAGTGATGTTAAGTTGTTTTGCATTTTCGGTGACGATATTTTAAAATTTGCAATCAAATATAAAAATATCAAATTGCAAAAAGGCAAAACTTGTTTTTTTTAACTCCATTAAATTAAAATTTAAAAAAAAACTTACCGATTAGTAGACCATTAAATTTAAATTTGGCAGAAATAATCTGTTCATCCAACCATTGGGGATCATGATTGGCATCATCCTTAAAGAAGGTCTCTTGTTTGGGGGGAGAGAACCTGCAATAAATATATAAAACTAATTAAAATTTGTTTTTAAATTTTCATTGCTGTTGCTAATAGATTTATTTTAAAAATTATAAAATTTCATTATCAATTTTATTTGTTTTATTCCTTTTGCATTAAATATTGATTGATTACTTTATTTGCTTAAATTTTACATGTTTATTAAATTATTTCATCAGCATCATCACCAATCAGTAGTAGCGTCATTATTGTTGTTATTTGTATTTTGCCAATTGGGGGTAAATAATATAAAAGGTCATAAGTTTATCAGGATTTTTTTAATGTTGTTGTTTTTTAATATTTTTATAAATAAAACAAATAAACATGTAATCAGATTTACAAAGTTCAAATAAGAAAAAAATAAAAATTATATAAATTGTGAAGGAAATATTTTGCAATATTTTTGCAACATTAAAGATTTAATAAAATTTAAATACAGTAATTTATGAAAAAAAAAAAAAAAAAAAAAAACATTTAAACAAAAATGAAACACATTTACAGGCTAGGCTATAGATTTGACTATAAACTAGTAAATAAACTATACTGGACTACAAACTAGATTAATACCTAGAGTTTAGAATAGTTTATACTAGTATAGACTAGTCGATATTCTAGATTATAGACTAGTCAATAGACTTGTTTTAGCCTAAGCCATAGACTGGTTTATAGACTAGTCTATAGTAAAGTTTATATGCTAGTCTATAGTCTAGTTTATAGACTAGTCTATAGTCAAGTTTTTAGACAAGTATATTCTAGTTTATAGATTAGTCTATAGTCTAGTTCATCATATATTTTGTAGTCTAGTTTATAGTCTAGTCTGTATTCTAATATATAGTATAGTTTTTAGACTAGTATAGACTAGTCTATAGTCTAGTTTATAAGTTAGTAGTATAGTAGTATAGTAGTAGTAGTAGTAGTATAGTTCTAATTAAAAGACTATTATATAGTCTTGTTTGTAGGCTATTCTAAAGTCTAGTCTATGGTATAAACCATAGTTTTTTTTACTATTGTCTAGCCCATGGTTTCCCAAATGGAGCCCGCGAACTCCTAGGGGTCCGTAGCAACTTTTTAGGGGGTCCGCAAAGTGTTAAAAATTCCTATAAATTCGTTTGCTCTTTTTGTAGGAATAAGATGTGGAATAAGAGATTGAAGCCGATCAAAGAACCAATTGAGGTATTAAAATATTTTATAAAGTCACTAAGTTCTTGTGTATATTGTGTAATACTCGTGAGTATTTCCCTAGAAATTAAGAATTAAGTATTTTTGCATTTTTATTATTTTTTGATGCTTTAGTTGAAACAACTTGTAGTTTAGATTTAAAAGTAGCAATTTCGATTAGTGAAGAAAAAACTTATAATTAAGAATTGAAAGCTTTGCATGAAATGCTAACATAATAATTGAAATAATTACAAGAGTCCGGTGCTGAATACAATTGAACAAAATGAAAAGACCCAGAATATGCAATCAGACACGAGGCCATAACTCTCTCATGACCAAGCTTCATGTTGCGCGACACGATAGGAAATTATGCATTTACCGATATATTTTCTTGGAGACCCCGAAAACATTTTTCAAATAATTTTGTTTTAGTATTATTAAAGAGCCAGATTAGGATGGAAAAAAAAAAATTCCTGCAAGGGTTCGCGAGGTGAGTTATCTATCCCTGGTCTAGTCCATAGTCTAGCGACTATTTAAAAATTTCTTTTACTATTTTAATACCCATCACAACTCATACGACTTCTAATTTACTTTGACTCGGTGGATACATAACAAATTTTCCACTTGTACAATATGTTTATCAGCAAAAACATTTGTTGTTTTAAATAAAATAAAATAACTTACCGATAACCTTCTGGTACACCTGGGTTACGTTTTAAAAATGAACCAGTTGCCAAACGTCTAGTTACCCACTCAATTGGTACCATAGCACATTTTTTAGCAATGAAAGCCTTGCGTCCAGCTGGTTTAACGTAGGCAGTATTAATGCCTACAAGCAAAATTCAAAAGATAACAAAAACATTTCAATTAAGTTATTTAATAAATGAAATATATTAATTTTACTTACCGGCTTCATTTAATATTTGAAATACCAAACCATTTGTGGTATTTGAAATTTCAGCTTTGCCTTGTAAATCATGAGCCTTAACGCCATCTCCAGCGGTAATACGATCCTTGCTTAATAACAAACACAAACCGGGATGTTCGGGTAAATCATAAACCTGTTTGGTTTTGCCCTCAATAATAACTTTGCCCAATTTATAACCTTCAACTAATAAAGTTTAAGAAAAATAGTTTAAATAAATTACTTTTTTAAAAGGAGTTTCCAAAACTTACTGCTCGTAGCCATGGTGTGTTATTTCTTATATGTTTTTATAAGTAGGAGGAAAAAATTAAAATATTTTGTAATACACGTGTTTTTCTACTGAATCTTTCAGAGCACTATTCAATTTAAAACGTTCTAGACGATCGTTGAATCCGTACTGATTCCAGTTAGCACATGTGTATCTCTTTATTATTTACACATACTGTGTGTGTATATATTTTTTTATTTTGTATTTTTCTTTAGCTTGTTGTTGTTTTTACTTATGTTTCAGAGATGTTTTAAGTGATAAGAAAATTTATTATTGTTGTACTTTAGGTACTTTTTGTTAAAGAAACGATTTGTATTTTATTACCAAAGTCAGTACTATAGATTACATAGAGACAGCTTAGTATTCGGCCCGGAAGAATGTAATTTATATTTTTATACTATTAAATAATTATTTCCTTTATATTTCTTATTTAATTTTTAATTGATTAATGATTACAAAAAACATCTCCATTTGTAATTTCTTTATATCTGGACTATATTTATTATTTTTTACTCAAAGCTATTTTTATAAATTCTGCTTAAATTATATAAAGTACCACTATATTGGCAAAAAGTACCATCTCTTCACAAGTAATTAAGTTTTTTTTTAATACTCATGCATATCACGGTCAAAAATATTCTCTTTTCGTCTTGAAGCAAGAGCAAATAAATTGGCTGATGGCTTTTTAATAAATATTTGAAGCAGGGCTGTCAGATGTGGCGATTTTTCGCCAAAAGTGGCGATTTTTAATTGCTCTTGGCGACTGAATTTTCCGTTTTGCGAAATGGCGAATTTTTTGGCGATTTTTATCAAGGTGGCGATTTGTTTGGCTAATTTTTAAAATTTCATTAAATAGGTATTTGCATAGTAAAACTATTCATTTTCTTACTAGCCAACTTCTATTTTTAATATTTTTCTATCCAAAACGGCGGTTCTCAAATGAGGGTCCGCGGTTCTCAACAAGGGGTCCATACAAAGATTGTTTGCTGGTCGCTAAGATCTTTTGCTTGAACATGAAATTAAAAGTATTTCTTTATACAGATAACACACATATGTATATTAATTTATCCATACTTATAAAATAAAGTTTCAAAGTTGCAAAAAATATAGAGTAAAAATTCCAAAACTATTGTTTGTGCATGATTTTTATTATCATTCTGGTAATTTTTGCAAATTGTAAAAAAAAACTTTAACGATATTTCGTCCTTGGCATAAGACATTTATTAGCAATTTTAAAATCCATTTTTAAATACAAACGTTTTACCGTAAATTTATAATTAATTGAATTCAAATGTTTTTACTATTTTCTTAAAAATAACCTGATTTAACAGAAGCATTTGGCATCAAATTTAGAATATGCCATTAATTTTTATCTTTAAGTATTAATTTATTTTTGGATTAAGAATTATTTAGGAATAACATAAATACCTTTAAATTATCAAAGTTAATGGCACGAAGCAAGATTTTTTTAAAAACCCTTGCTCTAAGTCTGGGATCACACACAGCAATTTTTCCTGCTGCAATTCTGAGTTCGCAGGATAGAGTAAAGAATACTAAACATTTACATTCAATTTACCTCTCTCGTCTACGAACTCAAAATTGCAGCAAGAAATATTGTTGTTTATGAACCTCGACTAACAAAATAAAGATCCTTAATTTATAAATATCTTCAATAAATGATGACAATTTGTTTTCCATCATCTTTCAAATATGAATATTAATATTTTATGGGCCATAATGAAAATAAATGAATAAATTAATTCTTCGAAACAATTTATAAGTTTAATAGGACAAATGTTATTAAATAATTTTTAAATTATCCTGTTAAAAAATATAATAAATTTCAAAAAAAAAAAAAAATTTTAATATTTGACCCAAAATTGAGATGTATGTCAGAAAAGTGTGTTGAAATTAATATTTTTTTATTCAATTATTATTAGCTACTGAAGATGAATTTGTATTTTAAAATTATATAATATTTGAAGCACTAAATATTTTAGTTGTTTTTAGTTTTTCATACCAAAAAAATATATAAAATTTAATTTTGGCGATTTTTGGCGATTTCTGATTAACAATTTGGCGACAGAGGCTTAAAAAAATCTGACAACCCTGATTTGAAGTTGTTATTTTTAATCGAGTTGTTAATATATTTTTGTGCGTTTAAAATCATGAGACAAGATTTTATAAAAGCATAATAAAAGTTACCAGAGTATTTTAAATAATTAAATGGGAATATAATGCAAACATAAATACCTACAAAAATCTACTTTACAACCATCTTTAACGATCCAAATTTTTAATGATATAGATAACACTATACTTCTTTTAATTAACAATAAAGTTTAAATGAAATACCTACATAATATATATGCCAAGAAGTGTATTTGTTTACAAACTTAATTTCTTTCATTGTTACTTAACAAAAGTCTAACATAAAGGGACCCGAAGGACACAAGTGAGCCGAAAACAATCGTGTTGGAGGTCACCTGTCTAACCTAACAAAAGTGTAATGTGCTATTCATAAATATGTACATATACATATATTTTATATAGCTGGACATTTACTCCCTTTATCCTGATGGGAATATACACCATCTTCTCCAATCCAAATTGTTAATAATATAATACTTTAACTTCTTTTAGGTAACAATAACTGAAATTAAGTTTAAGTTAAATACCTAAAAATTAATGCTTAGAAGTGTATTTGTTTACAAAATTAATTTCTTTCATTGTTACTTAACAGAAGTATAATGTATTAAAATATTGAAATGGGATATACTTTCAAACTACTTTTTCCCAAATAATTTTTAATTGGTTGCGCAAACATTGGGTATGGGTATTAAAAAATTCATAATTTTGAGTTCGTTATAAAAGAAAGTTTTAGGTCATTTTACAACATGTTCCATTCCATTAAAATTTAAAATGACAAGGACAATTATCCAAAAGTAAATGTATGTTTAAACTAGTCAAATATTAAACCAAAAGGATTAACCACTATATAAAATATTTCCTAACTTCTTCATTTTAATAGGAAAATATTTTTTATTTATCATTAATAATTGCTGACATTTTACTGAATCTTGTTTGACGCTGTTCTCTTTTACAAAACATTTGCAAGATCAAAGAACCGCGACCTATTTTTTGTAGAACTAGTGGTCACACAAATTTCGTAAAATATTTGACAAATGTGAACATACCTTAATAAAAATATTTGAAAGTACAAAATGTTAAATGTTAAGTACATGATTCGATTTTAAAATTTTTCTTTAATAAACGTTTTATTTAAAAAAGTACCATTTAAATTTGTGATACTGCGTTTATACGCACCTCTTAAGTAAGGCATTTATACACACTGTTCATATGTTCATACACTGCCGGTCAACAGAATAGGTTCAATGTATTTTTGAAGGTAATTTATTTGGGCCATCTGAATATGTTCATGTTCATTAAGAATAAAATCAATTTGCGTTAAATATTTCTTGAACTCTCCCATACTTGAGTGTTTTCCTAACATTTTGAAAAGTTTTCTATAAAAATATCGCATAAAAAATTTCCGATAAAGAAAAAAAAAAAGCAAAATTATAGCGTATTTCGTTATTTGAGAGAAGAAAAATTCTAATTATGTATCTCATAAAACTCCTAAGGAAGTGTGATGGTGTAGGTGGCGTAGATGGCGATCTCGTCAATGAACCTATTCACACCACAGGAGAGGTAAAACAATGAATTCGAAGTCAAAATAATACCACTTCGGAGGGGCCAGCATACTCTCTCGACCTTAATATAATAGCAAGTGTATGGAAATTGCTGTCACGTAATGTTTATGAGTCGGACAGACAATATGAGGACAAAATATCATTATCTGAAGAAGTGGAAATAGTTGGAGCAAACCTTCTTTGTTACAAGTTGAACATTTTTATAAGTCCCTTCAAAATAGATTTTTTTTAGGTAAAATTTAATAAAAAAGGCGAATTCCATTATTAATTTCCTAATAATATATTAAAACAAAAAAATACCAAATTAATCCAAACATCTTGTTGTTTTATTGAATAAATAATGTTGAACCTATTCTGATGACTCAAAAAATATGTAATAAAAGCACCACAACTAGTAAACAGTACCACTTCAAATTCGGATGAAAAACCTTAGAATTTAACATTAGAGTGTCATTGGTGGAATGTTGTTCATTTTTGACAACATGGATATTATTTTTAACTAGTATCATTTATATTAGCTTTGTATTTATTTATTTATTCATTAACAGTAATATAATAAGCATTCTAAGATATAAGATGATATGGAGTTTTCGATATAAAATATGTCATGTATGATGATTTTCATGTTTTATATTTACGATTTTTTTCTTATTTTAGCTGATTATGGTTCTTTATAATATTTAGTATATTTAAATGTAAATAAACATAATTTTTAATATTAAATAGCGTTCATAACAAAATGTGGCTCATGACGATTTTACTATAGTTATTTTTGGAAGGAAAGGTACACTTTAGTCCGTAAAAGCTATCGTTTTAGATTTGAAAACGATTATATCATTATAATATCGTTTGGTTTATTGGGTTATCACATTTTTTATTAATATCTCAGAATCCAATTAATTCATTACAATAAAAATTTGTATGGAACTGGAGGAAAAAAATCCATCCACTAAATTTCATTTCCATTATTTTTATTTTTTGTGAATTTTTAAAATCTGATATTTTAATATACTTTATTAATTGAAATAACATTGTTTATTCTTTAAATTTTTATTTGACAACATTTACATTGTAAATATATATTAATTTTATTTAAATAACTATATATTTTTTATATTTTAATCTTTAAAAATTGTAACAAAAAACGTTTATTGGTATATTTATGTATTAATATTTATATTATTATAAATTTTAATTTAGCTACATTACTTTAGAACTACGGAAGATAGAAAATTTTGTTAACCGGAATATATATATATTGCCATAATTTTGTTATCATTTTTATATAAACAAACAATATTTTAAATACTGCGTATTGATTTCCAACGTCTGAGAAGAAGACATGATGAGGTTAAACCCAAAGAAAATTGACTAAATTCACTAATATTTATATTGCGCGTAGGAATGTCAATTTTGTCTTTAATAATCTAAAAGAGAAAGAATTTCTTTTTATTAAATATTCAATTTATAATAAATTCCTATTTAAATTTAAATATACTTTGTGCGATTCTGGAATTTCTAAAGGTGATTTATGCACTAAAGTACCATTAATGTACAACATATTAGCTGCGTGTTCTTCGGGTAAAGTAATTTTTTGATATTTAAAACTAGCTTCACGTTCCATACGTTTAACTATTTCATTACATATTTTACTATTGCTAACGCACAGAACATCTGGACCAGCCATGGTAACATAATATTTAAGACATTTAGGACCACCCACCTGCACAATAAAAAATTATTAATTAATATTTAAAAGTAATTTGTAAGAAATTTTATTGAATGTTACCTTTATAGGCGTTACTGGATATTCAGGAAATGTCATAGCCACCGCTCTAGCACCATCTTCATTTGTATATTCGGAAATGCCTACAAAGAATTCTCTACCTAAAAAAAAAAAATGCAGAGGTAAAAAAGTTAAACATAGTATATTAAATTATTTCTTATCACCTTACCTGTAAATAATACATCACCACCATCTAATTGTGCATTGGGATTTTCTATTACTTCTACGGGTATATCTAATTCTTTTTTCAATATTATAGCCATACTATTGGCCTAAAATGTTGAAATTTTCAATTTAGTGTTACTTTTTTAATTATTTATTTTTTTACTCACTTCTTTTTGTCTCATTGGATTGTCAGATTTTCCTATTAATGCCACACCATTACATATCACTGCCGACGTTTCCACAAACACACTTTCCGGTAATTCATCATCGGGCGGTAATTCAATGACATCTAAACCAATTTCTCTTAATAGGCTACAATATTGTTTGTGCTGTTCTTTTGCCAATTCTAGATTAAAGTCTTTTTTTGTTTTTAAAGAATCAGATATTCTGGAAAGGGAAAAATAATTTTAAAAATTAGAGTTTCCATTAAAGAAGTTCTTTAAAATTTGTAATTTGTACAATTTTCTGTCGAAACCCATAAAAAATATACTGGATCATAATTGATAGCAGGGTTTGATTTTAATATGTACTATATTTATCACATTTTGCAATAAATATCTACTGCTAGCAAAAAAAAATACTAAAAATATTTTTAACGTTTCATTTCTGTTTATGATTGCAACTAAAATTATTTTTCTATTTTGCCGTATTGTCAATAAAAATTGCAACGTTTATTTACAATTTCTTGTAGCATAAACAAAAAATATTCAACTCGTACATAAATTAACATAGAAAAATAAGACTTCGTGTTTTAGTCTTGTATACATAATTTTTTACGGACACATATAGCACACGAACAATTTTTTTTCGTGTGCTACAAAAAATTTTTAGCAAATTTTGTTTGTTTTGATTATGCAACTATAGTTTTTTTTTTTTAGTATTTTTATTTAAGCAATTTTGTTGCTACTAAAATTTCTTCTATGAAGAATAAAACACATGTATATAGGAGTATGTATGTATGTGTGTATGTATAACAACAAATACATGCCTTCCCCTTAACATGCATACTTCAATATACATGTGTTTTATTCTTCATAGAAGAAATTTTAGTAGCAACAAAATTGCTTAAATAAAAATACTAAAAAAAACTATAGTTGCAAAATCAAAACAAAGAAAATTTGCTAAAAATTTTTTGCAGCAATATTTTCTGTTTGCTGATAAAAATTGCAAAGACGATTTTCATTGTTACTAAAAATTCGAAGGTATATTTATAATAATTTTAGTTGCCGTGTGTAGTAAAAATGAAACGGTTTAATATTTATTGCATAGTCATAAGGAGAAGAAATTTTGCTGGCGCATAATATTTAAACGCTGATTGATAGTGACCGACCGTCATTTGAATTAACTGCATAAAAAAGCAATGTAATTAATATATATTTTTTTCATATTTTGCATTTCTCATATACTGTCGGCATTCCCATAACAACCTTTACAATTACTACTTTTTAATACATTTCACCTTTCTTATTTAGATGATGAAGTGAGGGCAATTTCATGAACGATAGTTTTACTGATAATTTATATCCACAATTAAACATTTATCAGACAATATTACAAAAAACTTAAACTAACATATGGTAGCTTAATTTAAAAAAAAAAAAAAATAATAATAATATAGGATATTTTATTGAAAATTATTTATTTTAATATTTATTAATATTATGTGTTTATTATAGCAACAACAATTGCAGCATTCAATTACACTCAATATGTTAAATAGTTTTTTTTTTGCACACAATTTTAATGAACCACATACAGGCAGATAGATATGTTACTACAAGGTGGCAATTAATAATGACTACAAGTTTTCATATAGTAATAGTGATGTACTATGAGAAATAAAATGAGGATGAAAGAAATAACACTGTATTTAGTGCAAAGAATACTCCTCTATCTAAAAGTCTTAAAAAATTCACAATTTTATTAAGACTAAAAGTTAACATTATCGTTGTGACTCAGTACATCTCCATATTCTGTTAACATAGTCACAAAACATACTTAATATACTATGTAGAGTAAAAATTTTGATTTCTAGTCAATTGAAAGTAAAAAATAAAACATTTTGTAAACAAATTTTCAATAATTTTCAAAATAGAATGCAAGATGCTATGAAAATTTACAGGTAAGAGTTCGATTTATCGCTTTTTGACCCTCAATGGTTTCAAATATTGTTTTTTCCACAACAAATTTTTCTATATTTTCAATTAAAATGTCTTATTATGATAGTCACAACCAAAGTATATATTCTAAGAGTGTGTTAATGAAAAAGTACCTAACTTTAAGTATGTATTTTGTGTTTAGTGCAAATTGGACCCATTTTTAAAATAAAATCGGGCTAATAGTGTTACACAAAAATTATAAAAGTGTGTGCGGTTGTGTAAAAAACTGTTCAAATGTTTAATAATTCAAAGATTTAAAGTTAAAAATGTGTTTGTTTTTTCTTTGTATTAGTTCTCACTGAGAGAGAGAAATTGTACCAAAAGAGAGTCGGACTTTTTTTGTACTTTGGTCACAACTCTTATGACTGTATACATACAAGGTCTTAATTTTTAATCGAATTTTAAGACTATAGTCACAATTTGTGTGTTAAGACTATTTTTTAGTCACAATATTTTCTGTGAATAGGCATGTTAATTTTGTCAAACTCTTGGTTTTTTTTTAATTTTTGAAATTGTTTGCAATTTTTTTATTAAAGTTTTTTAGGAAGTCATTTAGGAACCAGTAATTTGTTCAAAGAAGTGATGTAGAAATCATACAGATTTTGTTATTAAGCACTAGTTTTTTTTATTATTTGTTTGTTTGTTGGTTTGTTTGTTTATTTATTTATTTATTTATTTATTTATTTATTTATTTATTTAATTAATTAATTAATTAATTAATTAATTAATTAATTAATTAATTATTTATTTATTTTGAAATTTAATTTTTAAAAATTCTACGTTTATAATATACCATTTTCATTAGGCATTAATATCTCTTTAGAGATAATTTTCGAAACATTTGTATGGACAATCATGTTTATACTTTTATATTATATTAATGTTAGATGTAGACTGGTAGTAAGGAAGGAATAACGAATGAGACGAATTATTATTCAAATAATTTAATAAAACATATAAAAAACAGACGATTATGATAATAAATTTAAACATAATATTCAAATATCGTTACCGGAAATGCAAAGCAACGTAACATCACTTTTCATTACTTTACAGGAAGCATAAAAACTTTCTTTGTTCTACAAACAAGATTTTTGAGTTATAACATTCTTAAATATCGCCTTATATATTGGTGATGATTATTTTTATTTGTTTTAAATATTTTTCAAATAGGTTATGGTTTCTTTGGATAAATATATTTTTTTCAATTTTTTAATGAATGTGTTCATCAAAAATTCAAATTTGAAAATTTTGATGTTATCTTGTTTTGCATTTTCGATGACGATATGCAAAACAATATAACGATATGAACAAAAAAATTCAGATACTCATTTATCTCCCTCCCTCACTCACTTAAAATATTAAATATTTCCTATACTATTTATTCGATTTATAAAAATAAAATAAACAAAAATATAAACGTTTCATTAACACAACTTTTTTAAATATTTTTACTAATGAGGTGTAAACACACTGTAATGTTGTTTTGGCAGGAACTGTCTTGTGATAACATTGTGGGCATATAGTTCTGAATTGATGGTACTTTTTCTCTACTACTTCTATTTTAACTCTAAAGGAGTTGTCTTTTCAGTTTGTTCTTGTTGAAGTTACTTATGATAATTGTATTATGTGTATGGATGGTGGATTTGATACTTGATTTTTATATGAATCACTATTCATCATGAAGTGCAAAATTAAATTTCTCTCATATATTCTTGCAAATTTCAGAATATATGTACGTAACTAATAAGTACTTTATAGCTTCCGAGTTTGAATTGCTTCATTACTATTTTCTATATCATACTAATCTCTTTTGTTACTACATTTTTGGGAATGTTTGTGAGTCACAAATTGTGACTATCACACATTTTTTTTCTATATCATGTTTCGCTTGTTCCTCTTATACTTGTTAGGTTGAAATTTTTTGTGAAAATTGTATTTGTATTCTTAAGAATGGAATGTGTAATTTAATTGTCCTTAATTCTTTTTTAATTATTTAGTTTAATATTTTTTTTATACAATTTATTACAAATTCTTTATATATAATTAAATTAAATTAGTAGAATTAATTTTAAGTTGAAATATGTAACCGCTTATGGCCCAGAGGCTAGGTTATTGAATATTGATAATAAAAATAAAATAAAAAAAAAAAAAAATAAAAAAAATATTTTGTAATTTCTAGTGCAAATTTTTTTGTGGCAATATTTTTTCTTAATAGCCGGAAGTGTTTTAAAACTCTACGGTATATCCAAAAGCGGGTTCGCTTCCTTTTTACCCAACTTTTTGATAAAAAAATATTTTTTTGATACGAGTTTCTCAGGGAAATACGTTTTTCAAAGCCTTATAACTTCCAAACTATTTAATTGCACTCAAAAATGTTTACATCATTATTTTCACCGTTAAAAGTGCTATCAATGGAGAAAAACTCAAATAAATCGGAGCTGAATCCTGGTAGCCTATTTCGGTCATTGAAATTCGAAAAAAAAAATATATATTTTTTTTTCAAAAAAAAATTTTTAAAGATATTAGCACCAACTACTATTTGCCACACTGTTTATTGTATTTTGTACACAGTATAGTTAGTCGGCTCATCATTATTAACCACTTATCTTCTACTCCTACAATAAAGGTGATGATGATGATATTTATGTATTTTTCTTTTACACATCAAACAAACATACTTGTTTACTATTAATTGAATAAGATATTAAGTAAATTGAATGTTTGTATAAAATAACAAAATTGAACTTAAAAAAAATACGCACTCACACCACACCCAAACTACACATCGAAAATGTTAGTGCAAATTAAACTACAAAAAATCAACAATAACAACAAAATCTAAGTAAAATTTGAAAACCAAACATGACAACATACACAAACACACACACACACGGAAATTAAATTTGAACATAAGAATTTAGAATGACTAAAATTGTTGGCACCAATAAAACTAACAGCAGCAACAAGAATAAGAACAACAACAATATTTAACAAAACTATGTAATATCCTTATACATAAGGAAGTATACAACAACGCCCTATTGGCCTACTTAACTAGGAGCAACGGAGTTTGGTTTAAAACTTATGACTCTAACTGAATTGCTATAGACAACAATAAGAAAAAAAGTATGTCAAAAATAACTTTTTCCATAAAAGAAAATCAATTTTTTAATAAGATACCAACGCAAACTCATACGCACTAAATTAGAGATATTTTTTAATTTCTTAGCAAGCCATTTGCTATTTAATTTTTATATCTTTTTTTGTAACACCTGAACTATTTTCATTTATTTTCTTTTTATTACTTTTATTTTAATTACGCACCTGGCCACTATGGCATGACTATATTTAAGCGTCATTTTTTTTGCTCTTTTTAAAGTTTAATATCTAGTTTATTTTTTGGAATTTATTTTTTTATTAACTATTTAAATTATATTATATTAAGCTTTTGTATGAATTAGAACGTGTTTTAATATTAGTATTATCTATTCTAATTTTATTTAAGAATGTTGAAAAAAAATATGTATATTTTTGCAAAAACAACACGAACGAATTGAAAAATACTTGTTATTTGAGTGTTTAGCAGAGCTTAGTAAAATAAACACAACAAATTTTGCTTGCTGTCATCAGACATTCCACACTCACATCCATACAAATACATTTGCAAATGTTTGTTTATATTCTCTCTTATTTTTTAGTTGGAGTGACTGACTGGTTGTATGACCATCTGCTACTAAAGTATTTAATATACACAGTTGTCTATTAAAGTAATCATAGTAACGGTAGCGGAAAGAGGAAATGGTTTTTGTGTGTACTTCACGTACTCCAATTGGTTTAATGATATGCTTAATGGAAGCGGGTTTTCTTGCTTTTAACCTTTAATAGGTTACCATCTAGGATTTTTTCTGTCTCTATGGTTAACGACCTGTTAGAATTAGGTATGTAATTCAAAAACAATTTGTTTTTATGAAAGTTGTAAACAAGTCATATTAACTATTAGGTAGAGTTAAAAACACAGCTGACTTTTTTCCTTATGTGTGATGACTGTCAAATCTTTTTTTATATGGTGTTTGTTTCTATGTGTGTTTTGTTTACATTTTTTATATCATTTATGTTATTGTTTCAATGTACAAAATTTGACATTTAACGAAAACAAATGAGAGAACTTTTTTTATTGTTGTATTTGTTGTAGAATTGCTCTCACCTAATAGTAAATAAGCCTTGGTTGTAAACGGGGACAATAATTATAAAAAAAAATATTTTTATTTTTCTATGCATCTTCGGAAGTTACCGTTATTTTACTTAAGCCCCTTGCTTTTTGCCTCCAAAATAATAGTAGCAAAATGATAAACATTGGTTAATAGTATTATTGTTCTATTATTTTGGATCGTTTGGGTTTTTAAGTAAATTATATAGCCGTGTACTACTGTACATACAATGAAATTTTGCTTTTAAAGAATTTTAAAATAGATGGCGCCAAGCACGGTATTCCTACCACCTGCACCTTATTGGTAAAAATACTTTCTGAAGGTAAAACATACAAGTTTCTATAAAAATTTTGTGGAACATTTCAAAGTAAAGTCCCATTACTAAACTACAGACCTTATTTTGCGATACTTTACTCCGACTGGCCCCAAACGAAATTGCGCACATTCTCTGGACAAATGCGTTCAAAGTAGTTCTTTTCGGTGCATATGGGACGCATGGGACAAGAATATATGTGACATGACCAAATAACAAATAATATGACTCAAAATTTGTTCAAGTCCGTCAAGCACTATTATGGGAAAATCAACATTTGGGGATGTCTTTTATATCATGGAATATGCCACTCAAATTGGTGTTTTAGCAGGAAAATTTTCCTAAGAATTAAATAAGATCGGTCCATAATTGTACCATAGCTCCCATATGAACCCTTTTTGCCAAAATCACTTTAACGTGTATAAATCCCATATCAATTTAATATTCGACAAAAATACATTCTTTATGAAGATGGTTCCTAATTTACCATAGCTCCCATAAAAGACCCAATTTCGGGAATTACCCAAAAACAATATTCTGTTTTGATATGTTTTATTTTACACTTCATAAAAGTACAATTGGCCCCTTCCCGAATTTTGGTACACATAGACAATGGTGTAGGGTGTCATATGGACGGGCTTGAATTATAATTGTAAAAAAGTATATATGTATATACCCGAGTAGGAAAATATGTTAGTGCTTCCTCCCTGCATGCCTTTACACCTCTACGAATAAATTTTAAACACATTATTTTTTTAATAATATTTCAGACTCTTTTATAATATCATTACACATAAGAGAGCATATTTATTTATTTAAGAGTCCTTGCCTTCTCGCTTCTTTTTGAAAGAGAGAAGGGAAGGCTTTGCTTCAAATGACACGCCGTGTAAAAAAGAAATAATGTTGGAATGCGAGTGGCAAACGGTATTAGTTTACCGTCAAATTAAGCAATAAAAAATTTTATTTTTAAAAATGTAAATATATTTTCAATTACACTCCGACTTTATGTAAGACAACTCATATTACCACTTGATTTTTAATTTGATCTATATTAATTTTTGGCAATTGTAAACGATTTTTTCTACCCTCTTCCCATTCTATGGGATGTACTTTTTTACGATGATGATGCATATTGGCGCTAACTTTAAATGTTTGAGGACAATGAGGACATTGATATAAATCTTGACCGGTATGAGTGGCTATATGTTCTCGCAAAACTTTAGGTCTTTTAAAGGCTTTATCACAATAAGTACACTTATGTTTACGTTCCACTTCGTGGACCATCCTTTTATGCCTTATTAAAGCATTTTCACTGGCCGCTACTTTACCACATATACCACACACATAAATAGTGGAGCCATCATGATGAAAAGCCGCTATGTGACGTCTTAAAGAATTGCGTGTGTTCAATTCGCTGCCACATATTTCACAGGCGAATTTTGGTTTTTGTATACCAGCATGTTCCATTAAATGTTTTTTAAGAGCTGCTATGCCATGTATTGTTTTGCCACATTGATCACATACCCGATCAACATTATGTACAGACTTAATGTGGGATTTAAGTTGTACCTCTAGTACATAACCTTTACCACATTCCTGGCAGACAAAATCTTTACTACCCGTAACATGAGTCAGCATATGACGTTCTAAAGTGGGTTTCTGGTTGAACATTTTATGACACACTTCACATTCGAATTTTTTGGTGTTTCCGTGTATAATATTCTTGTGCAGCTTGAGATAGTTTTGACTTGAACATGGTTTACCACATATATCACATTTATGCATTTCAGGATTAAGATGCAGACGTATATGATCGACCAATTCACTACGACGATAAAATTTACGCTTACAACATTTAAAATAGCATCTGGTTGTATGTTTCTCTTTAAAATGCTGGCTTAATTGATGAAAATTTTTGCTAAATTCACCACACATATCGCATTCGAGTTCTGGTTTCCATTCTGCTATAAAATTATCCGATTCTATACCTTTTTCTAAATTATTTGAGGTGTTCTTTTTGTTAATAATTTTTTTTCTTTTTGTAGGCGGTTTTTCTTTATTGTCTTCTGTTTTTAAATCATTTCTTATAGAATTTTTGGGTTTTCTACGGTTACGTGATTTAGTTTTTTCTTCTACAGGATTTTGTTCATTTACTAATTCGTTACTATTTGAGTTTAATGAATTTTTCCCGGTTTTGGTTAAAGATATTAATGGTTTTTCATCATTCTCATCACTGTCATCTTCCATATAATCATCTAACAAATAATCAGTTTCCTTTTTATAATTATTAACATAGAAATCTTCAAAATTATGATCATTCATATCACTTTTATCCAAGCCATCGTCGTCTTCATCCTCCTTATGTCCTTTATCACTTTCATTATCATCACCAATAATATTTTCCTGTTTAACTTCTATTTCCAATTGATTACTACATAAACTCTTTTCCAATGAATTTCTTGACATAATCACAGTCTGTTGAAACTCGTGAAAATCTTTAATGTGATACCAACAATTTTGGCAAAGCACTTTAAATTCTTGATCATATATAGGATGTCCTTCCCCGGTAAGCAACTATTTAATTGAATAAAATTAATTTTTTAGCATGAAATTTTTTGATGTTACTCACCATGGGATCAAAATATTTTACTGTTATCTCATACACTTCATTGCTGTCGCCCAATTCATTTTGTAGCAATTTATATTCATCACAAGATGTACAGCACAAACTGCAACATTGTTTAATAGACATGTTTGCTGTTTTGATTATCAATTAAACAAATTTTAAAAGGAAATGTATTTGTTGATTTTTATTTTTCATCTGTAAACAAATATGTTTTGTTTGGATAGGAATGCCACGATTGTTTTTAGTAATATTTAGCAGGGTTGCTTTAATATGTAGTTAGTATAATTTGGACTTGACCATACATTTTATTTAGTGATGCCTTTTAATTTAAAATAAAATTATTTGTGTGGACCGTAGATTTTCCACGTATTTTTAGGTATCTTATCTATAGATCCTTTTTGATGCGAATAGTTCTCTAATTCCGAGAACATTATTAATTCCTACATTTTTTAATTTTTAAAAAAGGAGCTTCACAAAATATTACAAAATAAAAAATGGTTGGTATCGTTGAAAAGATAATTTTATCTAAATTTTAAATATATTTTAATATTATCAAGAACAAAATTAATGAAAAAAAAAAAATAAATAAATAAAAAATAAAATAATGAAAATATACATAAAGATTTTTTTTTTTTTCTTAATTTTGTCCTTTGGTGAATATGAAATTGATTATTATTCAATAACTAAAAGTGGTGTAAATACATGTCGATAATTGTACTATTCTGAAGTTTATTCAACAAATAGGAAAGTATAAATTTGAGAAAAAATTGTTTTTTCCATGCATACCACTGTGTTGCCTCCATTTTTGATATAGCTAAAATTTTATAATCTTATAAATAACTAGGTGTGCCAAATTTGAACCAGACATTAAAATTATTATGTGATTTATGCACTTTTCTTAAATTCCGGGACACAATTGGTTTGGACCAATTCCTTTCAAATTTGGAAGAGTGATTTATGGTTTATTTATAAATTTTATCAAAATCTCACTATATATATGAAATATATAACCATTATATCTCTATTCCGGGAATATCTTTCTATGGGAGCTACATGGACCGATTATAATAAATTTTAGTAATAACTTTTTGTGTAAAAAAAACATTCATACCAAATTTCATTCAATTATTTCCAAAATTCAAACCATCTTTTCGTTTCTCACTACACAACTAAATACACTAAAATTTCATTTTGATAAAACTTGAAATATAATTCAAACAAAATATTAATTTTTTAAAGGGAACGAAAAAAACCAATCCTTTTTGCTATATTTTATAATAATATACATGTGGGTTTAAAAATGTTCCCAAATTATTTTCATACGAATTGCGAATATATTTACACGGAAGATAATTTAAAATTGTATACCCATGACCTTTAATTTTAATTTAAACCTTAAAAACGGTGTCCTGAAAAATAATAAAAATGAATAAAATTTTTTTTTTTCTTTTCGCCAAAGAAATATAAGTAGTATTGGTTTACCGGCAAAATAATTAAAAACAAAATGCAATTTTTAAATAAATATATTTTTCAATTACACTCTAAATATATACAATACAATTCATATTACAACTTGATTCTTAACTTGATTTATATTAACTTTTGGCAATTGTAAACGATTTTTTCTACCCTCTTCCCATTCTATGGGATGTACTTTTTTACGATGATGATGCATATTGGCGCTAACTTTAAATGTTTGTGGACAATGAGGACATTGATATAAATCTTGACCCGTATGAGTGGCTATATGTTCTCGCAAAACTTTAGGTCTCTTAAAAGCTTTATCACAATAAGTACACTTATGTTTACGTTCTTCTTCGTGGACATGTTTTTTATGTGTCAATAAAGCATTTTCACTGGCCGCTACTTTACCACATATACCACACACATAAATAGTAGAACCATCATGATGAAAAGCTGCCATGTGACGTCTTAAAGAATTACGTGAGTTCAATTCGCTGCCACATTTATCACAGGGGAATTTTGGTTTTTTTATACCAGCATGTTCCATTAAATGTTTTTTAAGAGCTGCTACGCCATGTATTGTTTTGCCACATTGATCACATACACGATCAACATTATGTACAGTCTTGATGTGGGATTTAAGTTGTACCTCTAGCACATAACCTTTACCACATTCCTGGCAGACAAAATCTTTACTACCCGTAACATGAGTCAGCATATGACGTTCTAAAGTGGGTTTCTGGTTGAACATTTTATGACATACTTCACACTCGAATTGTTCGGTATTTTCGTGCATAATTTTCTTGTGTAGTTTAAGATTGTATTGACTCGAACTTGGTTTACCACATATATCACATTTATGCATTTCAGGATTAAGATGGAGACGTATATGATCGACCAATACATAACGACGATAAAATTTACGTTCACAACATTTAATATAGCCTCTGGTTTTATGTTTCTCTTTAAAATGTTGCCTTAATTGTTGAAAACTTTTGCTAAATTCACCACACATATCGCATTCGAGTTCTGGTTTCCATTCTGCTATAAAGTTATCAGATTCCATACCTTTTTCTAAATAATTTGAGTTGTCTTTTTTATTGCTCGCCTGCAATTTAAGTTTTTTTCTTTTTGTGGATGGTTTTCCTTCATTATCCTGAGTTTTTGAATCATCTTTAACAAAATTTTTGGGTTTTCTACCTCTTCGCGATTTAGGTTTTTCTTCTACAGGATTTTCACCATTTTCAATTTCAATAGTATTGGAGTTTGAAGTATCTTTTCTGATTTTGGTTAGAGATATTAAGGGCTTTTCATCGTCTTCATCATCTTCTTCCATGTATTCATCATTATTAATAGTTTCTGTAATATCATCTAACAAGGTATCGCTTTGATCGTTATTATAATTATTTACATAAACATCTTCAAAACTATGATCATCTATATCACTTTTATCCAAGTCGTCCTCGTCCTCGTTCTCCTCTTCCTTTTTTTCTTTTTTACATTCTTTATCATCACCCGCAGCATTCTCTTGTTTAACTTCTATTTCCAATTGATTACTACATAAGCTCTTTTCCAATGAATTTCTAGTCATAATCACAGTCTGTTGAAACTCATGAAAATCTTTAATGTGAAACCAACAATCCTGGCAGAGCACTTTAAATTCTTGATCATATTTAGGATGTCCTTCTTCGGTAAGCAACTATTTTAGTAAAGATATATGTTAGCATATAATTTATTGCATTTGGATTTCTTGTTATTACTTACCATAGGATCAAAATATTTGACTGTTATCTCATACACTTCATTGCTGTCGCCCAATTCATTTTGTAGCAATTTATATTCATCACAAGCTGTACAACATAAACTACAACATTGTTTAATAGACATTTTAATTTTTGTTAAAAAATTAATATCGTACTAAATTAAAAGATAAGCATCGGTTTGTTTTTACTTTTTCATCTGTAAACAAATAAGTTTTACTTGGATATTGCCAGGTTTTATAATATTTAACAGAGTTGCTATAAATTGTAGTTAGTTTAATAAACATTTTAATTTTTTAGTCAACTTGTAACGAATCTTGAGCACACTATCGAAGTTGTTTGAACACTTTAAAATTTCTTTTTGGATATTTTAACTGTTATATACATTTTTCTAATGTTTTTATCTTAATTGACCCG